>OY756428.1:3815952-4415952 GCA_963576905.1 Mystacides longicornis
GATCATCGTAACCTCCAGTAGAGAGCTTCCGCTCAAATTTTATGCCCATAACCTCTCTCAGAAACTAATTTGACGATCCAGCGTCAATAATTACATATAATTTAACTGACACAAGTTTAGAATAAAGGGGCTATCCTACTTCCCCTAATTTTAGTTATTGTGGGGTTAACTGAGATAAATGAGACATCATTGTGTAGTTACAAGTAAAATTGTTGATTTAATGCTGTACGAGTTTATGAATATCCTGTTGCTGTAGAACTTCAAATGTGATCCTAGATTTCACCTTATTAAAATAATAATTAACATGCACATTCTATAAGTGAATCAGAAATATATTTATAAAGTACAAAATACTCCATTCAATTGATACAGGAGAAATTTCATTATGTACTATAAACAACTAAGTACTTAACAATATTTTTGTAGTGATGTGAAAATAAAAACATGCAATCACATTAGACAATTTTATAAACAATAAATGAAAAAAAATAACATTCCTCTTTAAATATGTATCAGTACTTAATGCCTGAAGCATTCTCTAGCAGTCAACCGGTGCCAACCAATCTTAGACACAATTCCAGCCCTAAATAAAAATTTTGATTGAACAAAAAAACACTGATCTCATCCAACTGGGAATCGAACCCGAAACTTTGGATTTAGAGGTTGGCGCCTTTTTTGATAGCTTAATTTGGATCAATACAGGCCACATTCATTCGCTATTTTGAAGATGGGTTTGGTGTAATTCACCGTCTGTTTATAAAAGCGTTACATTTACACAATAGATCCATTAATATTTATTTATTTTATTTAATTGATTCCACGCAACAACAATGTTGCTTTTACAAAACATATTAGGTATATACAAATTTAACCATTTGTAAAAAACCTGGGAAAATTTCACCCAAATTGTCAAGTTTGCAATAAAAGATGTTAGAAACATATCAATATATTAAAATTCTATAACAAAAATCAGTAAAAATTCAGAATGTAACAATACATCATAAATTATAGTTTTCATGCCCTAAAAAGTGCTATTAAAGAAAAAAAAAATTTAAGTACGCAGTGCTTTGTGTATCAAATAAATTCCATGTTCACTTTTGTTTACCTCTCATTTCTGTATCCACTGTGCTTGCTTCAGTTTGAATGAAAAACATTTACCATCATTAATTTAAATCTACTCAATAGTCATTCCTATGTCTGGGAAGATTAAGGGGTTTAAGCAATCGGACTTCAATGCATGTACGTACATGGTAGTGTGAATGGGGGTTCACCAAGGGCCAAGGGGTGACAATGCAACGGAATAGTGAAAAAGGCTATTTGCTATACGATGAAAGGACTTATACATAAAAAATACATTAAATCAATTAAAAAAACATTACAAACACTACTGTAATGTTATGTATTTGATATTAACATATACTTCCACAGACTACTTATAAAGATCATCAACTTCATAGAAACAGATGTAATATGTCATAATGGGCGCAGAAAGCTTTTTGAAGGCGGTATATTCAAATGGAAGGTGGAGCTGGAAATGGCGGGATATAAATTGAGAATAGGTTAATATTGTTTGTCTTTAAAAATAATAGAAAAAACCTTGTACATATCAACATTTCAAATTTGACGCATCCATGCCATTTGTTTTTGAAAGAAAATTTTGAAATAACGTTCGCTCATTCTATGACAATGGAACCTTAATAATGTTCAAACATATAATTTAAATATGTTATGGTCGAATTTCGAGCACAGCACGACCACTAGTATTTTATAAATAGTTAATTGTAATCTTTAATATACTAAATATTCACCTTGCATGGCGATTGGGTTAGGTGGGCCAGTGGTGGAAGCTCTGCACCAAGGAGCCAGGAGCAGATGGTACAAGACAAAGTATACGAACGCCAAGACACAAGCTGAAATAGCCATGGCTTCGTAGGATGGTTGCAGATTGTTCAGAACAGGCGCCTTGTTTACGGCAAGACCAATAAGAGCTCCTAGGCAGCGTCCTGGAATATTAAGCCACAACATAAAATAAATAAATTAATTAATGAACACCTATACAAAGATGTCAGTATAGCCGACATAACTTAATGTCTGAAGCATTTCAAGTAAGCCTGTCCTGTCCTACCTCGGGTAGAAATTTCAATTGAACAATTCTGACCTGACTGGGAATTGAACCTGGGAACTGTTAGTCAGAAGTCCACACCTACACCACTAGGCTACTTATGTCGTTTATCATATAAATATTTTAAACATTAACAGAAACCTATTTATATATATTTTTTAGCACTGCACTTGTTTTCAAGTTATTCAGTATATGTATACATTAACGTTACATATTTTATTCATTATAAATTTGTTAAAAGGTGAAAGCATTTCCTTCCAATCATCCGGAGCTGTTCAAATCTGAGACAGGATACTAATCCTGGGTAGAAATTTTCTGAACTAAAATGGTAGGCAAGTCCTGGACTTCTTGTTCAGCTATCTGCCATTTAGACAATGAGAGCACCGTGGCCTATATCCTTAATAATCATACTTGGCCAATAATGTAAATTAGCTATTGCACTGTATGGGAGTACTTTACAAAAAATCTGCGATCTCGAAATATTAAGTAAGAATAGTATTGTTTGATTGATTGAAAGATTACCTAGGCAAAAGTGTGCAATGACGGGCAGAGCTTGTCCGGTGGACGTATATTTCCTTGGTACTAGATGTCTGAAGTAGAGGACAGCCGTGACCCACATGAGACTCAAAGTGAACACCTCCAAGGCTTCACACAGCAGAACCCACCAGGGATCCTCCAGTATTGCCATCCCTACAATTGTTCATAAATAAATTGCAATAAATCAATTCAAAAAGAAAAAAATATATCTACCGATATTGTTTCTGAAAAATGTAAAAATATAAAAAACATGACAATCCCTTATGAGAAAGCTTCTTAGATCAGCAGCTCAGAACGGTTCTGCTTATTCAATCTCCACCCAATTTAAGGATGCCCTGATGTGGAACGAATTATGCACAAAACCCATTTTTGTACTAATCTACGGGTATTTTCAATTAATTTTTTGATAACATTTTTGTACTAATCTACGGGTATTTTCAATTAATTTTTTGATAACATAGATCTGATCATTTCAAGTCCATTATTTCTGTCCCTCATCCTTTTACCCCAGCTGATCCTACATTTTTCTTTTGTTTGTGTTTTACATTTTTTCTGAGTTACTTGCTATTAATGTTTGCGTAAGTATACAGGGTTACAGGGTAAGTCGTACGGAATATTAAAGGACGTTATTATTTAGGTCATTTCTGATGGATTTGATTCTATAATATGGTGTCGGAATCTTAACCGTTATGGGGATATTGAACTTTAAAGATTTTGAAAAAAAATCCTTTATTTTTTGCCTTTTTATCGTTTTTTTGGATTAGAGGTCCTTTAGTCCAGTTTTTTTTATGTACTCGTATCTAGTGAGAGGACATGTCAATTAATAAAAATGATTAACAAAAACTGAACCTACTACTAAGAGCTTAAAAAGACAGCTCGACAACGGTTAGGATTAAAGAATTTTCAGTAAGTGTATTTAACTTTGAAGCACTTTTTTTTTTAAAAATTATGGAACTTGTTCTGCAGATAATTTTAAAAACTTCTACGTCTCTTTAGCTTTTCAAAAAAGTATAACACTTGCTATTAAATAGGCAAAACATTGACCAAATAACAGTTATGGTACCATTGACCAAATAACATGTCCTCTCACTAGATACGAGTACATAAAAAAAACTGGACTAAAGGACCTCTAATCCGAAAAAACGATAAAAAGGCAAAAAATAAAGGATTTTTTTTCAAAATCTTTAAAGTTCAATATCCCCATAACGGTTAAGTTTCGGACACCATATTGTTGAATCAAATACATCAGAAATGACCTGAATAATAACGTCCTTTAATATTCAGTACGACGTTTTCTGTAACCCTGTATACTTTAATGGCGTTTTCGTTGTTTTTTATGTATTTTTTTACCATCATAGTTTGTATATCTAACATACAAAAATAAATAAATATGCAGTACCATTTTACCTGTATATTTTAGGATGTAAAAGGTGAAGGCTCCAATGAAAATATTAGAGTGCCCGCAGTAATCTACCAATTTTTCAGCTTTCCACAGAACGGGAATAGCTGGGATAGCTCCAACTGTCATGGTGATACTCAGTAAAATATCAAGTCCTTTCATTTCTTTCACGGCCCTGTAAAGTTAACACAATCATTTTAATAAACTCTCAAATTTTTTATGCCATCATTGCAATTACCATGATAGTATTTTCTAATATTTTAACTAGAATTTAAACAACTAAGTACTAGCTGTTATTCGACTAAGCCGTAAAATTGTTAGTCCCCAACTCATCAAAGTTTCTTCAGTATGTCTAAAACTCAGTAAAATCTGTGTGTAGTGCTATACTCTAAGCTTAATTTTTATCAGGATAATTGATGGCTAGCCACACTAGCCAATACTTTTAATGATATCGCTGACATTTTTCTTGGGTTTAGTCATCTTTTTTGTGCAACAGACCTGAATTTGTTTTTTTTTAATATGTCACTAGTCACTTCAATTGAAAAGACGAATTTAGAAATAAAGAAACTGGAACTCTTTAATTTCTGTTTTAAATGACGTTGAATATTGTAAATGTTTTAATAATCAAACTGAATTACCAGGCAATGTAAGTGTTGAGCCCACTCCAGAATATTCCTAGCAGAGTGAGGACCAGCAGTACTCCGCATATTTCCAGTCCGTATCTTCTGACTGTGTTCATGGGGAGAGCCAACATTCCTGATTTTATATGCCACCACCATTCTGGAGGGGACAGTGGCATTTCTCTGTAATCATTATAACGAGGGTAAAGATTGGTTTCCAAACAACAGAAAGGAGATGTTTAAAAATGTTGTGAAATATAAGACATATCGATACCTGAAAGGCTATTTAATGTATGCGATAATTTTGGCAAAATTGTATTTTTATCGTAAGTGAAGCTAAAAAATATTCTCAGTCCATGTATCTGATTGCCATGTGTATATTCAAATTATTTGATAAGTTATAGCAAAAATTAATTTTCCATAAGGTTCTAATATACAGTAAAATTTAGTGTAAACCCATTTGGTATATTATCGTTGAAGGCGATCACTGGCACCCGACTAGAGATTTTACTTTTGCTTTTTTTCTATTTAAGCATTTTACTTATTTCAATTTAAATTTTTGTCTATTATCCTTGTTTAGATCCTTTATTTCGCTAATACTTAAATGAATAAAAATAGTTGCTATAGGTCTACCTCGGTAACGGCTTTGCTCAGTTAGGTGGATTTAAATGCTTGTAAAATTATTGTACATATTATTATTATCAATGAATAAAGAAATCATTATTATTATTATATTATGGTGAGCGACCAAACAGCATTAACTTTGTGTGTGATATAACTGTCGGTTACGATAATTATCAAAATTCATTCATATTTTTCTCTTGCAACAACTGCATTATCTTTTATTCATAGTGAAGTGTATGTCTATTTTAACTTATCCACTCAAAGAAATTTCTAATAAGACTAATAAAAATAAATAATTAGTCCTGCAAAATTATCGTAAGCGACATAAGTATCAGAAAGCATAATTATGTATATTACAGTTAATAACTCATCGATTCGCTATATTGTTAATGATTATGCACCAAAATCTCAAACGCCCTAGAATTTTTTTTATATTTTTAAACAAATAAACCCTCTTTTGTAAAATTGGGTATTTGTCACGTATACTAAGTGATTGTCTCCCTATGCTCCTGAGTTGGATGTAAAAGGGAGTATTGATTGATACGAAGTGGCCTTTCAAGTGTCGAATGTATATTGAAAAAGAAATATGCTAAACATACGTAGAGAAAATAATGATGAGAGCAGCAAGAACAAAGAAGCAAACAGCCACTAAAATGGGCACAAGGTACGGAAGTGTTTCTTCTCCTACAGCATTCTGGATGGCACCCATGATTGGAGGAATGATGGTGAGACCAAGTACTCCAAACAACAACTGTCTTCCCACATCTCCTCTTCCGATACTTGTTTCCCTCGTAGCAATAACGCAAGCTGTATTTAATAGGCAAACTGTAGCAGTGGCGAAAATATCCGCTATTAGTCTGAAAATTTAAATAAAATTTATTAAAATTTAGTATGATCCTAAACATGAACCGCTGTTCGTTAGTCTAGCTAAAACTCGAGAACATCTAAACTGATTTGAATAATTTTGGTAGATACTTGGAAATATTTGAAAAAGTTTAGGGAAGTTTAAGGCAGTGGGAAAATATGGAATAGTTGCGAGAAAAATATTTCTGTATTCGGAAAATCAACAGTCACTATTATGAAACCATGATTTGAAATCGTTAGGTTTCCTGCCAGATGTTGTCCTATCCTTAATATGAAAATCGAATTCTAATTTGTAAAAGGATAAAATGAATAATTTATTTAAAATTTAAACAACATAATTCCAACTATTGCATCTGTTTTAAACGATGTTTACAGGGCACATTCTGTCAATAATTATTAAAACAACTGACAGTTATGACAAACGTCAATTTAAATTTAAACAACATAATTCCAACTATTGCATCTGTTTTAAACGATGTTTACAGGGCACATTCTGTCAATAATTATTAAAACAACTGACAGTTATGACAAACGTCAATTTAAATTTAAAAATAGAAAAGTTTATAACGTCAAAATCACTGAAGCTTAACCTAAATTAAGTTTTTTTATTTTCCACGAAATTTTCTTATTGTTTTCTTTCATAAAAACCTTATCCCGACGATACACCTTACAATAGCTAACACAATAAAAAATAATTAGCGGAATTGGTCCAGTCATTCACTCGTGATGATCAAAGGAAAAATGACTCCATTTTTGTAATTATAGAGATTTCAGTCTCGGAAATTAATTGTGGTTTAGGATGCAGGTGATGAAATTAATATTATGTACCTTAGAATCAGGTAAAGCCAGAATGTAAGGTTAGGATCTCCGATGTAGAGTTTACACTGTGATTCAGCCAACACGCTACCGGGGAAGTCGTATGGATCTTCTACGCTGCACTCAACAACAGGTTTACATGTTACGTTTTCTTCTTCTTGCGAGGCCATCCATTCTGCTTGTAGTTGAGGAACCAAACATTGGAAACTTCCTCCTAAAATAATAATAAAATATTTATCTTTATACAGGGTGACTGGTAATTCGATACATTCCTTGAAAATGGTTATACTAGAGCAAATTTGCAACAATTTTGTTCCCATTAATCAAGGGTCAAATGCCAGTGGTTTTCGAGTTATTTAACTTTTTAGAGTTTTTTTCAATTTTCCACCTTTTGTAGTTTAGGATAAACACCAGCTTACATCTAATTAGGTGTCTCAAAAATTATTTTGTTTCCCTAAATTTTTAATATTATAATTAAACTCTTCTTGCTTTAAATCCACAAAAGATGATCAAATTTCAATAGATGGCTACCTATCTTTACTACTGAAATTTTACTATAAAGATCCTATCTTTATAGAAATTTATTCCCAACATTCAATATATTCGAGAAAATGGAATAATTTGAATCCAATATTACTACAATTACAGCTGCAAGATTCAGCAATGACATAAAAATAAGTTATAATATAGATTGTAGGCTCACCAAAAGGATATTGACACCAAATAGTCTCATTTTCTTCCGTATATTCCTCCTCTTCTAGAGCTGACAGCAGACTAGCGTCAATCTTCAACCTATCCGTATCCGAAGTAAAGGCTTCGCACAAGGTAGAATCAGACTTCGTCTTGCGGTAACACAAATGTGGTGGTTCCACGACAGGGGCGTCGGATCTTCGCAAACGTAACGGATTATCATCTTCTACAGGGTTTTCAACCTCCAAGTCTGCGTCCACTATACCCACATCATCCTCATTGTTATTTGCGTCATACGCGTCATATTCAACGTCCGTAGGTTTCTCCGATGTGGATGAAGCCTCCAGATAAAGTGGTTTGGGTATTGGTGGTTTCTCACACGTGTAGTGGCAGTTGGAGAGGATCAAGGAGCCAGTCTAGAAAAGGAAATATTGAATGTAATTACCAAAGTGCCCCATATGTATAATCCAGTTTGAACCCTACACCGAACGTAGAAAAATGGTACATTATAACAGTAAAGTTATCCACCCACCTTTTCATTATTCCAGTGATTGCACATTTTTTCATCTGTGCACATTTCTTGGTAAACCTTTGCTCCATTCTCATCACACATAAAACTTACTGACGGTCGTCTTGGCTAGAATAAACAAAAAAACCTTAGTTATCATAGCAGCAGTAGAAACACTATCAATTTGAACATTATTTCATGTCTCATTGATTACATATTTCAATGTTTTTCGATAAAAGTTTTCTTTTACTTCTTTTAAAGGGATACTTTAATTTTGATAAATAGAAAATAATGTGGGGGCGTTCAAGTACTACGTAACGCAATTTTCGGAGATTTCTGACCCCCCCCCCCCAAGTAACGCACCGTAACGTTTTCAGTTAGATCCCCCTCCCTAAACATTACGTAACACCCAAGTAACTATTTTTTTTACTTAAAAATCACAATTAAGTTGCGCAAACACTACGCTAACATGTCACGAAACGCATTGTACAGCATAGATAAATAATATAATATACTGTACCTACAGTAACATTTCACAATACCTTCCCCCGAAATTGGGTTATGTTTATATTTCGAACGCCCCCGGTAGATGCTAATAGGGGGGGGGGACCCCTACTTATTTAAACGTATATGCTTTGGTCTGTCACGGAAAATTAACACAAATAAATAAATAAAAAGTAAATATATGTTCGCCATACTTCAAGTGATTGTACGTTGGGCACTGCTAACAGCAGACCATAAAACAAGGCGGCCATGATGAGGCAGAAGGCGATGAGGAATCTCAGGACATTGTTGCCCTTATTGTTGATCATGCTGGCAGTCGGATTGTCAGTTTTGGAGTTGGCGGATGACGTTTCACATCCTCTACCAATGGATAAACTATAAAAAGAAGTTAAGTAAGCATAATAATTAAAATTCACCAAACTAGGTTTAAGATGTAAATTTGTAATAATCAATAAATAAATTTAAACATACTTATCAGCCAAGGGCCCAAATATGAGAGGGCCCAGGATGGCGAAGCATGGGCACACCACGGAAATAATGCAGGCATCGTTAAAAGTTAAGCCCACAGATTTTATATGAGCAGTCAAGAAAGGAACTAAGCAACCAATACCTGAAAAAAAAAAGAAAAAATGATTAAAAAAAAATTTATTAATTATTCTCTCATAATTACTAATAATTTATATCAAGCTGTAACCGAAAATTTGTTATGCTTGGTATCGAAATCTAAATCAACAACTGTAGTTTGGATTTGGCCGCTTTTGATTACAAAGGTGCTTGGATTTGACTATTTTTTTAATGTTGGAACATTTGATTTTTTTTATTTCCATGAATGCTTTTGTGGTATGCGCTTCCTGGATAAATAAGGAGGAGTTTACACCATTTTATTTGTAATATCATCCATATTTTTTTATTCAAAATTTAATAAAACACATACAAGAACACTGAACAATATACGTGAACGATTCCCAGTTTGAAATGAATAAAAATAAGGCTGACCTGACTCAGACTCATTCTGTCAAATATCTTGACTCTGATTGGTCGATTTCGGATTTGGCCAATTTTGTTTTTGAACTAAGTAGAATTTGACCAACAAGGAAAACAAAAGTTGATTTTTCCGACGTTTTATATAGATTTCATAGGATTTGATGAGTTTTGAGAACAAAGAAGAAAAGAAAATTGGAAAACAAATAATACCTTTTGTACATTTTTGAAATGACATTCACACATTATTTTGTCAATTCATTACGAAGAAAAACCACAAGTAGGTAAGTATATATGAAATAAAAAAATTAACAAAAAAGTACTTTATATTAAGATGTCTCACCTGCGAAAAACGCAAACAGCACACACTTAAGACTAACGAGGTTTTTATTAATATACTGTCTCATTTTGATTGATCGGTTCTCCTTTTCTTCATTGAATCGTTATGCTAAACCAAACACTTTAGATACTAATTCAGTTGTGCTGCTCTGAGTGACTAGAAGATATCAGGTTTCAGGTACTAAAATGCTACCTGTCCATGCTGACTCATTTATTGGTTAACACATCTGAAACAATAAAAAAAAAACAACTTAAAAAAAAAAAGAAAATATACATGAATGAATTGATGATCATTGTCGATTACATTAAATTTTACGCGCTTTAATCCATGACTGTCTCAGATATATGTAGAACCTAATTAATTTGAAGTGGTTGGTAGCTCAGTGGTATCAGTCGACGACTTTCATACGTACCTACAGCGTATTGGAGGTCGTGGGTTCGAATCCCGGTGCTGACCATTTCCACTTTCACAACACAAGCTTTGCTTTATGTGAAAGATGTCGAAAGTGTATTTGTGTACTAAGTACAAAATTTGTACTTACAAAAACTGTTTAAAACAAAATTTTTGCTTGATTGATTTCTTTTTAAATTTCGTATTGCATCAGTGATGGTAAAACATGCATTGTATGATTGTTTCTAGGGGATGTTTTACCAGTAGGTAGTTAGGGAATCATATTTTATTATCATGGCACGCATGCATACACAGATAATTATTGTGTGTACTGTCATTGTATAATTTGAAATCAGTCGATTATCTACGTCACGTGGTGATGCGAGGTTGTATAGCTGTTTACTATAAAGGTCATAAGCTCGTTCATCGGTGTTATCATTTTCCTTCATATTATTATGATTTTCTAGTCAAGCTATATGGGATGCATAAATCTAGGAGTAAACAATAAATAATAAAATTACCCTATCTTGCAACGAAATTGTCAACCTATAATATACAAAATACTCGAAACATTCTCTACCAGTTAACCGGTATCGAAAAATTCGAGTGAGGATTTCAATCCGAAGCAAACAAGCACTTGGAAGAATATCGCCCTCGTCGAGAATAATTGAACCCGGGATGCATTTTTGTTCAGACAACTATTAGGCTCCCGATGTTAGTAGGCAGTTTGAATTTTTTTTACCCATCACGCCGTGTCCCGTAAGGGGTGGGCAGAGAGAACGGACCTTCACTCTTTTCTATCCAAGCATACTTCTTTCGCTTTTTCCACCTTTCTTATACACCCTCTCCTATTTCTCTTACTTCTTACCTGGCCTTCCTTGAGGACGGAATCGATGTTTTCGATCCACGTAATTCTCGGTCGGCCACGCTTTCTTACACCTTTCTTTTTTTTTACCCATCACACCGTTTCCCGAAGGGGGTAGGCAGAGAGTACGGACTTTCTTTCTTTATAATCCAAACAAACTTCTTTCGCTTCCTCCAAACGCATAACATTCCGCATACATGATCTTCTATTCCTTTTGCTCCTGACTTGCCCTCCTCTAAGACGGCACCGATATGGTCGGACCATGTTATTCGAGGTCGGTCTCGTCTGTGTGCATCAAAGTGAACACAAATACACTCTTTGACTCTTTCACAGTAAGCTACTTAAAGCTTGTGTCGTGAAAGAGGAAGATGGTCGGCACTTGGGATCGAACCCACGACCACAACGATACGAAACAGTACGAAAACCGGCATTGTAACCGCTAGTCTACCAACCACTTCAAATTTATATATCCTTTTAGTTATTCTCTCTTAGTTTATTCTCTCTACATGCCCAAACCACCTTAATTTATTCACTTTCATTCTAGTCACTACGCTAACATCCACTCCACATTCCTTTCTAATATTATCATACCTCACCTTATCAATCAGTCACTTTCCGCACATCTTACGCAGTGATCTCATTTCCACAGCATTTATTCAATCAACTTCAAGATTTTTTCCTTTCATCCTTTCGACCTTTCCTTTCAGCCTTATGAATTATCTTTGTCATTCTGTTTGTATCCATTCTTTCCACATGCCCAAACTTTGTTTCGTATGATCTCTTTAGATACTTATATTACAAAAAAAAAGATTGTTTTAATATCTCTGCTTTAACGAAACACTTTATTTTTGTCTATGACCAAGCAGAGACAATAATATGCACAGACAAAACTCGTTCAACAGAAGACGGTCACTTCCGCTAATTAAAATTAACGCCAAAACACGAAATTATCCTTCTTGTGAAATTGCACAATTACGCGCTGTTGTCTTCCATGTTAACAAGTTGATTACTACACTATATAACATTATTACATACTCGTACAAGAATATAATATTAAAGTGTAATGAGTACGAAGATTCGGTTCGTACCTAAATGTATTGATACATTAACGAACCGGTGATTTCGATACCATCCGGTTTAAGAGACTAACAAGAATTAAAAGTCAATACGAATTAGGTAGATATGTTTAGTTAAGTGCAGCTACAATTCGTTAAATCAAAAACCGGTTCTTCGATAGCCAAATTATTTTTAGGATGGCATTTTTATACATAACAGATAAGCAGATCAGTGTTTTTTAATAATATTACACATTTTTCAACTATAAATAAGTTTTGTTATCGAGATAAAACCATATTAAATAAAGTAAAATGCAGAGTTTTGGTGAAATGCGTGTTTGACTGATTTCTCTATTATGGATCTCTTTTTGTGAAAATTTCTACAAAAAACTATCATTTTAGAAATTTATCAAAAAAATCTAAAAAAATGGAATCATTTGTACTCGCATCTAACATTACTAGAATCTTCATTGCGAGGGTTAGCGATGATTAAAATAGAACATTAAGAATGCGATAATACAAACTTAATTAATGATTATAATTATAATAACCTTATGCAGATATGAAAATAAATTATATTTTTATTAAAAAAAAATAGGTTATTCATACAGATCCATCCTCATACCTAAATCTTTATAAAGATCTTGAAAGTTTCAAACAATAATAAATAAATTGATGTCGGTGGAACTTATTGCTTGAGGCAATTCTTCCAGTCAACCGATCCCGTCCAATTTGAGACAGTCCAACTCCCGGTAGAAATTTGAAGTGAATAAAACTCTGACCCGACCGGGAATCGAACCCGGGACCTCGTGATTCGAAGTCCACGCCTACACCACTAGGCTACCAAGGTCGGTGATCAATAATGGTTGTGATCAAATAAGGAACATAGCTACATGTATTTTTATTATGATTATAATACAATGTGCGCTATGTGTAATAATCAAAGCCCGCAAGTGATTGCATTTAAGGTTATGCACGTTCCGGCGAATCTCCAAACACTGACTTACAAGATAAACGGAGAGATGTGCAAAATATATTCAGCGATGACATACCTCTGAGGTCACCAGAGGTCAGGCGATATGAGAATGTATGCTATGCGATGACCAAACGCCGGGCGACACAAGGTGTGAGATTTAAAAACTTATGATGTAGGTATGTATATTATATTCGTGTACGTAAAATATTCAACTTACCCATCATTGAATAATATTATGTTCTGCGTACTAGAAACGGCATTTCTTAAAGGGTGTCTATGAGGAGAAAACCGTTTTAGGCATAGATGAATTTCCAAAAATACTTTTTTTTCTAAGGAATTATAATGTAGATACCTTTTTCAAAAATTTATAGAAAATACAAATTTGTTATTTACTATCCAGCTTGTCATAATATGTAACTTAAAAAAACATGATGGAAAAAGACAAAGGACCTATGTTTACGCCGCATGTAAGAGAAACAGGAGAAGCTGCTTAAGAAATGGCAATATCGCTGTAAGATGTAAAATAAAGTGTGTTTGGGTTGAAAATATTGGAGGTTCATTTTTTTCTATTTACAATTAATTTTAAAAGGGTCATTGTATATGTAAAAATTAGACCAAGATAATTTGAGTAAGTACTTGAATTTTACCGGCAGACTGTTTTTTGTTTCTTCCACAAGAAAAGGGATTTTTCCTGTATACAAAGTAACATTAACTTTGTCAAGTATTTGATGATGTATAATTCAAGTAATGGATTCATTCCATTATTTATATATAAGAAGTGTGATAATAAAAACTACTTAAATTTGTATGCTGATGTCATCAACTTTGTTAATATTTTAATTATTAGTCGATTCAGACAATTTTAACATCTTTTAATTTAAATGACATTTTAGTATAGTTCAAATGATATTGATTTTGCCGTCAAGTAGAAAAATATAACTTTTAAATTAACCACACGCCAAAAAAACTAGTAAGTACATTTATCTAGCCACCAACCAACCATAGACAACCACGCCTATAAAATTAGACTGGCACAAGACTACTGGAATAATTTACATAAATTAAAATATTTTATCTATGGGTGGGTTAATTAACTCTGGGTAGGTTCTTTCTCTTTATAGATATCCAAATAAATTAGAATTTTGGTGCCATATGCTGGCAAAATGATAACAATGAAATAATGTTGCAGATAGTATTTCTGTTATCAAAGCTTATGATCGTTTTTTTATTAATCCATTATAGTAATAATACGTGCACCTTTTAAGGGTAGAGAAACACTAATAATCAATTAGGTGAGTGCAACAACAATCATAAAAATAAACACTTCATTATTTTATTTCTGTTTTATGTCTATAATTTTTTTTACGCTGGCAATATTTTTATAGAACAACATTCGTTTGAAATAAAGGCTAGATTATTCTGTGTTTGAATTTAGTAGATTTACTATAATGAATAGCTGTGTTCTATATTTGAATATTCTACGAATATAAATTTTTTATCTGTACATTAGTTTGACATATTGATGATGAAATTTTAGTTGATGTTTAAAGATGAAGGTTTTTAAGCTTTGGAATATAGAAACATTTGTACCTACTTATACAATAACGAAGAGAATATATAAAAAGCAACAAAACTTGTGAGACGACAGTGATGAGGTCATGGAAAAAAATTCTGGAGTCCATATTATGTTCTTTTACGTAAACGCTCTTGAAAACCTTTCCCACTGTTAAAAAAATACACAATTGTTGTACATGATTGTAGCATTAGTAGCCCACCTACATCTGCAACATTCTAGCGTTGGTAAACTCATTCCAATTCATGCTCTGTTGAGTTTGTCAGACGCATGGTGATATATCATGCATGGTGTACCTACCCGTATTCCTAGACGTAGAGAGAAACATACCTACATCAATACCTACCTACGATTAGTCAAATATACATTGTATGTGAAAAACCAGTAGCGTTCTGCAAAGGTCAGTGTGGTATAAAGTATAAAATTATGGTTACCAAATATAATAATTGGTTATGTCCGTCCGTAACTAGGTATTTTCATTGAAACACTTTCAACCTCACGCGAAATATTATCATTCACACGTTTTTATTATAAAAATTGATTATAGCATGATCTTTGTATTGATTTAATGTGAAAGTAACTTAAATGTGAACCATCTTATAATATACCTAAATGAAAGTCGGGTTAGTGCGAACACTACTTGTAACTCGAGATCGGCTGAACAGATTCGCCAGATGTTTGATGTATTCAATTTATTGGATTCTTCTCCGCTCCAGATAACAGAATAACTATTAAAAAGTTTAGAAATGCATAAGAAATGATATAAAATGTAATATTAAAGTGAGTATGGGACGGATTTTCTGACAACAACGCCACCTGTGAAAAATTCCATAAAACACACTTTTTGTATACTTGACAACCATTGAGTTTCAAAACATTGAACGCAGATTTTTGATAGAATTTCTTTCAAGCTTTCAGAAATATTTGTGTAACATTCAAACATATTTTAAACGTATTTTTGTATAAATTACAAATTTGGAATCAATACTTATTCATAGTGAGGACTACAGGACAACGTCTGTCGGGAAAGCTAGTAACCTAGTAAAGTATAAAAAAAACAACGAGAAATATTTTACATACCTACTGTCGGGTCGGTACTCGGTTGGCCCGGTGGCTAGCGTCTCTGCTTGTGACGTACGTAATATAGGGTTGCGGGTTCGAAGAATGGGATTTTTCGACGTGTTGAACATGTTAAAGATTGTCACGATTAAGCTGTTCGAGAATTTCGAGGAATATTTGCAAAAATTTACCTCTCATTATTATGTAACATTAATCAATTTTGTCATTTAATCAAGCGTCAAAATTTTGCTAAAAAAGGTGTGTAAACAAAACAATGAAACGTTATTCGTAGTAATAAGTTTTTCTAAAGATTGGAAACACTCTCTGTGTCCACTGCGGCTAATGACGCAACGTTGTGTTCTATTTCCAGACACAGAAACATCAGCCCTGCAGGAGACTCGCTAGATTGGCAGCAGATAATAAGGCCGGGCAGGCTTCAGGGGTGGTTTCTACCGTTTCTTTTTATTGTTGTCTGCCTCGCTGCGTCGGGTCGTGTTTCTATGTCAACCTAATACGCAATTAGACGCCTCTGTCAAGTGCCACTAGCTTGCAAATGAAAATAAAAATGCAATAAAATAATATTGTTAGGAATATACCTAGTTGCAGTAAAAATAATATTTATATTTACTAGTGGTCGAAATTCGACCATAACTAATTTAAATTATAAGTTTGAACATTATTAAGGCCAAATCACTCGAAATCGAGTGTAGAGCTAAAAAAAACGTTATTAAGGTTCCATTGTCAAAGACAGAGGGAGCGCTATTTCACAATTTTCTTTCAAAATTATATTTCATGGATACGTCAAATTTGAAATGTTGATATGGACAAAGTTTTTTTTTTCTATTATTATTAAAGACAAACATTCTCAATTTGACTGCAGATAACATAAAAATATGCGGTAAAAGAATACGCGTCTGTGTCAATGTCAAATATACAACATCACAGTTGTGTTTGTAATGTTTTTTTTATTATTGTTTAATGTATTTTTATGCATAAATTAAAAAAAAAAAATATCATTCGCCACTTCTTCTCTATATAAATTATAAGTGTGCGAAATTTCATACTCATCTGTCCGCACGATTTTCGTAAAAAGTTGTAAAAATAAAGTTTTTGTTTCACGTAGATTAGTTTCACGTTTCAATATAGATTATTGTCATGGACTTTCTCTTGAGAAAATTGGCGTTTATCCACACCGCTTTGAAATTACACTCTTCCTGGAAGCCATCAAATTTACAGGCTCGGTGGATGGTAAGTCTAGGACTCATGGGCCGACGTGGAAGGACGTCCTCGTCAACCTGCTTGGCAAGTGTGGCGTTGTAATGCCAACTACCCCTCACATAACATTATATGTATCACGTGTTCAGAAATGCCTGCGAGGGAGGCTATCATCTAGCAGTTGATGATTACGGCTGTTGAAGAAGATAAAGAATACATACAAGTATGTTTCATATAATTAAACATGTATTTGTGAAAAAATAACGTAATAATTTTTTTCACAACTACATCAATTTTAACATCTTTCAAAGAGGAAGATGGTCGGCACCGGGGATCGAACCCACGACCGAACCTCAAGGCTATAGCAACCATCAGCATCAGCTTCATTTAGTGTTGACTGTTGATATATTATTATTTATTAATGGAAGATCCATTATTATTATTATCAGGTCTCACTATTTCACACGGTCAAGTTGTATTGTTTCAGGTTTAACAATGAACTGAGTGGGATGTCATTGTGATGAGTTTGTTACATTCAAACATTTTACACTTTATAATTGTAGCGTGCAGATGGTAGTATGCTACGTGTGTATGCGGTCCAGCAGGACGGTAGCACGAAATCAGCAGTCGGCAGCGGCGAGCGTAGGCGTGGACGACGAAACGTTCATATACACCGAAGCCCTCGGTCGTATAGGCGTAGTAGGTAGTCGGTGGTACTGGTCCGTACCGGTAGAGAATAAGAACAGTCAGTAGTGAAGAGCCGTGGTCGAGAGAGTCCGTGATATGCCGATGCCAAGTCCAGTCCAGAGATCCAAAGTCAGTTGTCCCAGCCAGAGGTCCGAGTAGAGAGCAGGTAGGTATAGGTGAAGTCAAGTAAAAGCCACGGTGTTCAGGAACAGAATGCATGTATTTCAAAATATGCGTTATTATATACACGCAGTTGTGCGCTCGCGCCGCAAACACAGCGGGCGCTCGTGGATATCAGTGGTGGGGGCACCCAGCCTCGCCGCGCCGCCCGGTTGTCATAAAAGACCCAGGTTCGGCCGCGCGCGAGCCATTTGGACGTACCCCCACGCTGAGCACACAACTGCCGGGAACTAAACAATACTACACATATTATTACAAATACCAAGGTGGGTGGACATCCAGCCGCAACGCAGTACGCACTGCGATGTCCCATACAAATACACATGCCGCTGGCCGCCGTCTCGGTACTACAGGGATATCAATCAATCCTTTATTATTTGTCCGAGACGGGAGCCCAACGGGTTTATACAATTATTTATACAAAGATCAAATAGAAATCAAGATGAACGTAATCCTGTCCGTTACATCCTCCCCCCGTGAGGGAATCCCTTCCCTCACCAATAGTAGGGGCGGACAGGATCTCTCGGGATGCATCTTCAGGTAGCCGACGTTGTCCTTGGCCTCGCCATCTGCTGCACAGCTTGGCTGCTCCCCAACTCCTGTGAAGCCTCGCTCGCTGCGAAGCACTTGCACACTCCGATGCATTTGTCCAGGCAATTGGTGGATTTGCCACTTCGCTGGTGACTCCTCTGTCTGTCGGCCAAGACTTTCTCAGGGTCGAGTCGGTGTACAGTCTATTTGACCACTGCCACGGGCGGGGGCGCTTGCCAGTTACCGCCCCGACCTCAGGTGTATCCTTCCGCAGGAAGGGTAACACTGTCCTATGTCGCTTCCACTGCGGCACATATGTCTTCTCTGCAAGACTCGGTGCTGACAGATCTTTCGTGTACCTGTCACATGGCACTGGAACACACAGAACCGCTGACAATGCGGTGACTGTGTCGAGATATTGGCACGTCTTGGTGGCTGGCCCCTGGGTCACCTCTTCTTGATGAATGGTCCACGACACGGTTATCAACGAAGACGGCTGCTCCACAGGTACGGTCTCCACTGAGACTGCGTGGTTCTGCAATGACGCGTTCGGGTCGTCAGTGGGTACAGCTGCCTCTGCATTCACGACGCCTGGTTCTGCAGCTGCTGCCCCTGGGGTTGTCTTCCTCGAAGACGCAGGTTTGCCCTGGGAGTCCAACTCGGACTGTTCCACGGGCTCATTGCACGCAAGGACTGCGGGACTTGACGATGACCCATACTGGTCATCTATGGGACGCTGGATACACGTCACCGCTGACTGAGAGGTGACTGGAACGCCCATCGCTGTTGGTTCTGGAGACAATCTCCAGTTGTCTTGTAGCCTCACAAGCTCTGTCCAAGGCAGGACCGCAGAGCCTTGTGCTGGCTTCTCCCTCACGTAGTCATCAATGGGCACAACTGGATCAGACATCACCGCTGGCATCGCGGTCGATGTCACTGTAGCTGCTGCCCCTTGTCTGTCTTGAAGATCAACATCTTGACTCTGAGACCACCATACCTGACAAGACGGCTGTCTCATAGGTAGAGTGCCCGCATAGCATGCGGGCCTTTGCGATGACGAGCACACGTCATCGGTTGGCACAGGAAAACACTCCGCCGTGAGCGTCGCGACGGCAAGTGTTGAAGTAGCTGCCCTTCGGGATGCCCACCCTCTGGAATCACTGTCGTCGTAGAACCCGCCTCGATGCTTCATCTGAGGTATGGCTCTCTCAAGAATTGCGAGATGCCGTGATGACATGCCATCATCACTAACACACTTCACCGCTGGTGTCGTGGTGATTGGTGTTGCTGTCTCTACAGGAGGAAAGCAAATGCCTTGAGTTCCATCTCCTGGATCCCAGCTCACGGGGAAACGAGACGCCTGCTTCACTGGCTCAGTGTCCAACAAGGCTGCGGGACTTCTGGATGATGTCGCTGGCTGCCCATCACTCGGCACACGAACCGCTGAGCCTACGATGACGGCTGATACTTCTGCTGCTCCTCGGATGCCTGGGAAGTCATCGCCAGACGACTGGACCACAGGCGCTGACACTTCCTTGTCGGGCACAAGAGCACACCTCACTGTTGGTTCCACGGTAACAGCGGCTGCTTTAGCCGCCCCTGGGTTGCCTGGGAAGTCGTTACTAGACGACTGGACCACAGGCGATGACACGTCCTTCTGGATTTCACTGGGCACTACAACACACTTCACTGCTGCTAATAGCACACTGCCCGTTACAGGAGGACGATGTGCTGACACTGGTTTGTTCTCACTAGGCACAGGAACACACGCCTCAGGTGTCGATACTGCGGCCACTGGAATGCCTTGGGAGTCTTGTCCAGGAATCTGACATGACTGGACCACAAGCGCTGACACATCCTTCAGGAAGTCATTGGACACAGAAACACACTGCACTGGTGTCGAAACTGCTGGCTCCACACTGTACTTCCTCCGGGAAGGATGGTCGCCTTGGAATACTTCTGCTCGATCACAGCTCACTGCAAACAGCCGGGAAGTCTGCACCAAAGGCGAAGATCCCACCGCAGTGGGGACTGACCGTCCCTCACTTGGCACTGGAACACATCTCGCCGCTGACACTGCGATGACAGATGCTGCTCCTGCTGCCACTGGAATGCCTTGGAAGTCGTCTCCAGACGACTGGACCACAGGCGCTGATGGAACTGACCGTCCCTCACCAACTGATGACCCACAGCGGTCATCGAAGTTCACAGGAGCACACTTCCTCGCTGACACTGCGACGACAGCTGCTACTCCTGGAATGCCTGGGAAGTCATCCGCAGACGACTGGACCACAGGGCTTGATGGGACTGACCGTCCCTCACTTGGCACTGGAACACATCTCGCCGCTGACACTGCGATGACAGATGCTGCTCCTGCTGCCACTGGAATGCCTTGGAAGTCGTCTCCAGACGACTGGACCACAGGCGCTGATGGAACTGACCGTCCCTCACCAACTGATGACCCACAGCGGTCATCGAAGTTCACAGGAGCACACTTCCTCGCTGACACTGCGACGACAGCTGCTACTCCTGGAATGCCTGGGAAGTCATCCGCAGACGACTGGACCACAGGGCTTGATGGGACTGACCGTCCCTCACTTGGCACTGGAACACATCTCGCCGCTGACACTGCGATGACAGATGCTGCTCCTGCTGCCACTGGAATGCCTTGGAAGTCGTCTCCAGACGACTGGACCACAGGCGCTGATGGAACTGACCGTCCCTCACCAACTGATGACCCACAGCGGTCATCGAAGTTCACAGGAGCACACTTCCTCGCTGACACTGCGACGACAGCTGCTACTCCTGGAATGCCTGGGAAGTCATCCGCAGACGACTGGACCACAGGGCTTGATGGGACTGACCGTCCCTCACTTGGCACTGGAACACATCTCGCCGCTGACACTGCGATGACAGATGCTGCTCCTGCTGCCACTGGAATGCCTGGGAAGTCGTCTCCAGACGACTGGACCACAGGCGCTGTGCCCGCATATCCTGCGGGACTTCTCAATGATGACCCCAACTGGTCATCGATGTGGATGGGGCCCGCTATCCTAGCGTCTGGTCCCGGATTCTGCTCATCCGTCTGCTCGCACTGACCCATCTGCCTTTGGGGCACAGGGAGCGCTTCCTGCGCTCCAACCTGTGCCGCCTGGTACTGCCCCTGCTGGTGGGGCACAGGGAGCGCGGCATGCGCTCCAACCTGTGCCCGCGCTGACTCGGATGGCGCCGCCTGTGCTGGTGCAACGGCCACTGCTGGAACGCGTTCCCCAGTTGGCCGCACTGCTGCTGCGATCGCCCTTTGCTCCGCCTTGGCCCGCAGTCGACGCTCCTCTTCCAGCTCCCATAGTAACTGAAGGTGTTCTTGTCTCAGCTCCCGCACAACCTGTTGCCACAGAAGTTTGTCCACTTCGTAGTCACCTTCGTCAACTGTGCTCACCCCCCACTGAAGATCCATGTTCATCCTGCAAGATCCGGCTCCGAAGGACCAATTGTAGCGTGCAGATGGTAGTATGCTACGTGTGTATGCGGTCCAGCAGGACGGTAGCACGAAGTCAGCAATCGGCAGCAGCGAGCGTAGGCGTGGACGACGAAACGTTCATATACACCGAAGCCCTCGGTCGTATAGGCGTAGTAGGTAGTCGGTGGTACTGGTCCGTACCGGTAGAGAATAAGAACAGTCAGTAGTGAAGAGCCGTGGTCGAGAGAGTCCGTGATATGCCGATGCCAAGTCCAGTCCAGAGATCCAAAGTCAGTTGTCCCAGCCAGAGGTCCGAGTAGAGAGCAGGTAGGTATAGGTGAAGTCAAGTAAAAGCCACGGTGTTCAGGAACAGAATGCATGTATTTCAAAATATGCGTTATTATATACACGCAGTTGTGCGCTCGCGCCGCAAACACAGCGGGCGCTCGTGGATATCAGTGGTGGGGGCACCCAGCCTCGCCGCGCCGCCCGGTTGTCATAAAAGACCCAGGTTCGGCCGCGCGCGAGCCATTTGGACGTACCCCCACGCTGAGCACACAACTGCCGGGAACTAAACAATACTACACATATTATTACAAATACCAAGGTGGGTGGACATCCAGCCGCAACGCAGTACGCACTGCGATGTCCCATACAAATACACATGCCGCTGGCCGCCGTCTCGGTACTACAGGGATATCAATCAATCCTTTATTATTTGTCCGAGACGGGAGCCCAACGGGTTTATACAATTATTTATACAAAGATCAAATAGAAATCAAGATGAACGTAATCCTGTCCGTTACAATAATATTTGGATATCAGCTGATATGATCTGATTGATGAGTAGGTAGGTGCTATATTCAATGCTGCTGGTAATCCTTTATAATAATTGGTAAGTTCGTATGTAACTCGGTATTTTCATTCAAACAAAGCCCTACGTGAATTATTTAAGAGCTTAACCAATAATATTATATACTGTAATTATATTTAACTAGCTTTCCCGACAGACGTTGTCCAGTTTTATTACTCAATATTGGTAACTAAACCTTGGGTCGTTCTAAGTGGGAAATTTATATTTAAAAGTGAGATAGACACAAAATTCCTGGGACAGACTCAGGCATAACTAGCTTTCCCGACAGACGTTGCCTTGAATTCAAATATGTATAGCGCAAAATTAATAACCTATCTATAATACAAAATAAAGTCAGGCTAGTGCGAACACTTACAACTCGAGATCGCTTAAAAAGATTTTTATCATTTTTGGTTTATTAAAAGTTCGAAAAATGGATACCAAATAATATAAAATTGATGTTAGTATGGAACGAATTTACTGACAACAACGCCACCTGTGAAAAATTCCATACCAACACAATTTTTATTTACTTGATTAACCACGGAGTTTCAAAACATTGGTACGCAGATTTTTGATAGAATTTTTGATATTCAGAGGGCGCAATCTGACAATCGCACTAACTATCGAACAAGTGACAGATGTCAAAAGCAAAACAAGATTCAAAAATAGAAAACTTTATACTGTCAAAAGCACTAAGAATAAGGCTGCCAACGATAATTTTTCTTACATTTTCTAATTTTCCGCGTAACTTTCTTAATATTTTCTGTCATAATTACCTTCTGCAATGACAATGGCTATTATTCTGAAATGAAAAACAGACGATTGAATTGCGTCGTATTCAATTTTTATTGAGACTTTTGACATTTCTGTATATTCTGAAAATATTTTATCCAATACATTAGTTACGTATTTACTGGCAACCGATTAAGTTCTAAGCAAGAGCTTCTTGCGTTGAGTTGGAACGTAAATTTGAGAATACCAGCCAATATCTAATACAAAAAAGAAAGAAAGGCGAAATCGGTCCAGCTGTTAACGTGTGATGCGATGACTAAGAGAAGTAGGGCCCCAATTTTATATCATAATTTCATAATACTCGTAAAATGTGAGCAACAAAAAATATTTTCGAAAGTATGAACAATTATTAGAGACTAGACTAGAAAAGGTGCAGGTACCTACTTATAGCAATAATTTGGAAATGATTTTATTGCGCTATAATGTACGTAGGTAGGTATAAGGTGCGTAGGTATAATGTACTAATGTGTTTTTAATGGCAGCAGGTATAATAATTGTGTACAGTTGTACCTTATAATTATATATAACAAACGTATTTGATATCACGTTGTTACATAGGTACATGAGGTCACTGGATTCATTTTTTTTGTTATAACTCTATGATTTACTTTTTGTTGTTTTAGAATTTATGTCAAAAATTTCGAAATTTCTACTATGAGATAAAAATTATCGATAATTTGATGTAATGTATTATATATCATATCTCGATCCATTGTGCCAATTTTGCTAAATTCGTGCAATAATATAGGTGAATAGTTTTTGTATTCACTTAGGGAAAGTTAAGCATAAAAGATTTTAACAATCTGCATAGTACATAGTTGCAATTTAGTTTTTAAACTCAGTCGATATTATTATAATACTAATTTTCCCATCAGACGTTGTCCTGTAATTGATTTCGAATTTGTAGTTTATACAAAAATACGTTTAAAATATGTTAGAATGTTCTATCAAAAATCCTCGTATCAATGTTTTGAAACTCAATGGTTGTCAAGTAAATAAAAATTGTGTTGTTATGGATTTTTTCACAGATGGCGTTGTTGTCAGTAAATTCGTTCCATACTAAAATTGATATTATATTAATTTCCATACCCTATTTTCAATCTTTTATTAGTTATTCTATTATCCGGAGCCGAGAAGAATCTAATAAACCAAGCATCATAAAAATCTGTTCAGCCGAACTCGAGTTATAAGAGTTCGCACTAACCCGAGTTTCTTTTATATTATAGATTAAACTAGTGGTCACCCGTTTTTACGGTTGCACAAGTTTTCCTTGTTGTTTCTAACCGAATACGTGATTTTACAAAGGTATTTATTAATTCCATTTTGTTTATAAGTTTACTCTGAGTGGTTACGCAACGCCTTGTTTATTATTTGTGTCCACAATATAATCAGCGTGAGTCCATTGTATTTTGTATTTATTATTTTTAGCAATTTAAGATGATAAGCGTCGAAGATATCATGTTCTTAGAAGAAATGGAAAATTTGGAAAGAGAAGAGAGGCCGCAAAGGAGAACGTTTCGTAGAAATGATGCATTCAATTTGAGTCCTTATACTAATTGAAATTCTAATGCCTTTAATGACTGAATCTTCTAGATCAATTTCTGTAGATGTTTTTTGCGTTGTTATGTTGGTACAGATATCGCATGGTTTGAGATTATCTACGTCGTTCGAAAATACGGATTATGTGATAGAAAAAAAGTGATAGATAAAATATCGCATATTTTGAAAGTGTGAGATATTTTATCGAACGATATGACAATAGGCCCCTTGATTAGCAAACCCCAGGAGACTTGCCAACTTGGAAGATCTTACAAAAGGAGGTGAGATTGTAGACTATCAATTTCAATTGGGGAGCAGCATTTGCTGCATTTACAGCGGGTCTATAATAAATATTATTACTCAAAGAAAGAACGAGAAAAAAAACATAGAAAAGAGTTGTATAAACATACGAAAATCATAAGATATTATTATGTATGGAATAACTCAAACAAAAGTGCTCCTGTCTATTATCCCTTTAAAATTACAGTTATTTATTATCTCTTCCCTAGGGTCGCGCCTAATGAGTTTTCTAGGTAGGTACTTGAGTGATACATATTTTGATATAAAATGTTATGTTTTTGAAAAAGATATTTAGGTAGGTACTTTTTTTTTAAAGCCTTCACTCGTTTGTGAGTGTTTTGCACATAAAAGTTTAGTATTATACACAAGATATACATATGCTTAACGCAGAATTTAAGATAAAATACAAGAACAGCGAAAAAGTACAGCGAAAAATTGTAGGTAGGTATCTGATGACTTCCGTTTTTTTTGTCTCTTTTGATTTTTATCATTAAGCTAGTAAAAAATATTTAACTAGGTACATAAATATTTGTGATTTTCGTGCAACCAACCTGGCTTAAAGGTTAGCACTTAAAAATGGCATAGCGATTATAGAAGGATCGTATCCTACCGGAGATAAATAATATGGGATTTTCAAAAACATGTGGAAACACTCATTATGGATTTGGGATATCAAATTTCACCATAGCAGGTTCATTAGCTTAACAACCAACCATTACACGGTTATGTAAATAATAATAAAAAAAAATTACACCCACGCCCATCAGAGAAAGAGGATATCAAAGATTTATGCTGAATTTAAGATCAACAAGTGCTTTTTTATACTTATAAATTGAAGGAATGCATTGATTCCTCAAGTTTCATTTGTGATGGGATTTTGATTCAGCCACGAGTACCATGAATCCAAAATGGCAAACTGTTGAATGTAATTGTGTGTGATGGTGAGGTAGGTAATGATAGAAGACGCAAGTTATTTTAACACAGTGGAAGGCCGTGGTTCACATTAAATTATTGAAATTTATCTCTCGAATTTTTTTTGACCAAGTGACAGAATGTGACGTTCACGTATTTTGCTTAAAGTCTCCGAGGGTATTGCAGATATCAAATATGTGATCATATTTCTTTAGATTGAAGATGAAGCAAATTCCAGTTTTGTTTTGAAGTCTTAAGAGTTTAGTCAAATATAAAAAAAGCGGGGTCTGCGTAATCCTGTATAAGAATCAACGGAGTAATCACTAAAAAACGGTTTTGTTTTATATCTGTACGAATGATGAAAAATCATCAAGGTAGTTGTAATTCAATGAGAGATAATTACTTATACTTAAGTGCTGATGAGCAAAATGTACTGTCGTCTGAAGATGACGCGCCGCCAATGTGGAGGCTTGCAGACCGACCCTATAAGGTCCGACAAGGTGTTTTTGTTGTACTGCAGGCCATTTTCAACACAGAAGGTTCTATAGCTGATAACGAAACAAATTCAGGTAATTGTGGATACCCGTGCTATTACCGGTTTTATGAACTTCAGCAGTTTGATCGAATATTATGTAAAGTTCAGAGAACCATCTTTAGATGATCAACTCTTAAAAAATATCTGCTTACTTTCTGAAACATCATGGGAAATAAAAATTCGCTAATCAAACATATTAATCATATTTTTATTCACTTTCTGCATTTTAATTTATAAAATTCTTCGCTTAAAATATGTTTAAATGTAAAAAAAATACTTCTCAAACCTTGAAATAAATTAAATCAACAATCTTCGTACCGGTGTTTTGAAAGTCAATGTTTTTTTTTTTTTTTTTTACAATAATTAATTTATTTACACTATATATATTACACAGAAACAGTGCAACAAATGAGCGGTTGTCAGGTAAATAAAAATTGTGTTGCTATTAAATTTTCAAGGATGGCGTTGTTGTTAGGAAATCCGTTCCATACTAACTATAATATCATATTTTATATTATTTCTTATGCATTTCCAACTTTTTAATAGTAAGGTATTCTGTTATCCGGGGCGGAGAAGAATTCAATAAATCCAACATCGGAAGAATCTGTTCAGCCGATTTCGAGTTATAGTGTTCGCTTTAACCCGACTTTCTTTTATATTTTATTATAGATATGATATAGGTAATATTTATTTTGTTTTAAGAGCAAAGTTTTTTATGTAAAAAAATTGGGATACACATAAATGGCGATACAATGATGTTGATGATATATTGAATATTGTAAATTAAAAAAAAATGCTGTCTGTATCCAATAAAGGAAATAAAAAAAAAAATAGAAATGAACTAAGTATACGACTAAATACATGAATAATATAACATCATTTTTGATCAAAAATACAATTTTTTAATAAAAACCCAACACGATTCTAATATTTATACAATTTCCTCCCGAAAATTAGTTTAAACTTGTGCTTTTGAGAGGGAAATCTCGAACCCGTTGTTCAGTCAACGGAAGTATAAAAAAACACTCGAGCTATTTGTAGGAGAAGCAAAAGTGAAACTTGGTTGTTGAAAATGAACATGTAAAAAAGTTTTTTCTACCAACTTTAATGTATGTAGGTAATATGAATCTCAGAATAATGAAGTCACTCACAGATAGAGCGCTTTGCGAGGTCGGCACAATTTCTCTGTTGTCAATAAAATAAGAAATATGATGGTATTACTGGAGGTAATTGATCGCGGTGGGTAAATAAAACATTTCTTCGGATTCATGAAGATATGTCGCCGAGGCGAACAGAGCATTCTTTTACTCGCAGCCATTTTATTCAGTTACCTCAGCCAATACAAAAGAATTTTTAAGTAGCGAGATTCGCATTGATAAATTCACTATAAATTGTACAGTCCACGAGCAAACTTAAAGAGCCTTTCTCCCTCTATATATTTTCTAACTCTTTCTTTTGTCTGCAACTTTCCTTGATTTTCCGTTATAAAGAAATGTCTTTTAAATAACCACTTTTTACTTTTTCACAATTTTATTATCCTGACTAGTTTCGTAGACACACGTCCTACATGGTCAATGGAAACTAACTGTCTTAGTCTCCTGTGACCATGTAGGACGTGTGCCTACAAAACTAGTCAGGATAGTAAAAATTGTGGAAAAGTTATACATTCTTTTATTTGAACATTATTTTTTTATAACCACTTTAACTAAAATGTACACAAATCGATTGTGAATTACTTGACGGTACCGAAAATGCCCTAAATACTACATTAGATACTAAATAATATTTGTAAAATACTATCATTAAGTCATGTGATAGAAATATCGTTCTGTTGTTTCGTCTTAATTTTATGCCAGAGATTTGCTATAAGATATTGTTATCAAAAAATATTTTGTTAAAAGTAAATGGTGCCTTTTATATATTACCATAATAATTCGGCAAAATTTGGGTTTAATGTTTAATTGAGCCTATTCATCCAACACCATATGAAATAATGTAACAAACATCACATGTAACTTATTTCCTACTACACCACCATCTCTTGGATTATTTTAAAAGTTACGCAACTATAGAGGAATTGTTTTTGTTATAAACTTATGACCTGTCGAACTTCATCCCGCATCCGAATCAACAATAATTATTACATAATGCAATAAATTACTAATTAAATTTAATGCAGTTTTAAATGTCACAAACTGTATTTAATTCATGTAATACCTAAGTCAAAATGAATTTTTTATTCTGGGGTAGGTCGAATTTCGACGGTCGGGTCAGCTAGTTGCCTATATTTTGTTAAAAAGAAATGGTTAAGGGTTTGAATCAGATCGAAACTAGATCGCATTTAAACCATTTCGTGAATAGCCTTCGAGTTTCTTGCTCCAAACTCTTGAAAATGTCGAAAAATCCTTTGCTTTTATCGTGTTGAAGACACTCACTCGTCAAATTCAGGATCACAGGATAACACCTGTCGGGAAAGCTAGTTTATGAAAAAAATATGGAAGTGTGCACAATAGTAACTTGTAACGAATCACGACCCTCAACCAATCAGAGAAGTAATACTACTTACTGCACTAAAAACGGAAGCTGACGATTATTTTTTTAATCAGTTTATTATTTTTTTTTTGTTTCCAATAATGGGCCACGTAGTTTACCGTTACATTTCATTCTTTCTCATCCCGATTCATGGCTTTTGTAGATTGGCCGGAATTACAAAATACCAAGATGCGCAAAAGCCTTCTTCTGATTGGACCTCTACACGAAGTGATGTGTATCTGTGACCATGTGACAATCACTCGAGGACAATGCTCCTTGATATTACAAAAAAGTTTGGCGAGTAAAACGGGTTGCAGAAAACAGAGCGGTTTTATACAGAGCATCCAAAATCTGGGTTGATTTAAAAGGTAAAAATAAAAACCATTGGTATAAATTGAAAAATATGTTAATAAGCACGAGCTCTGCTCAATTTTGGGGGTAAAATATATATTAAAAAATGTATAAATTTATTATTGGGAATATGTATTTTTTAATGTTTTTTATTTCTCAATAAAAATATTTGAATTTGAATGTTATATTATTATACGAGTAAGCAAAGGTTGGGCTCTTGTTGCACCCTGTGCCCCTGGGTGGGGTTTAAAGGCAGACTTGATTTGATTGATTGATATACATTATTGGTTTCTATCCGTATAAGATAATCCGATAAAAAATATATCAAAAGTCTCAATATCAATTGGATACGACCCAACTCAATCGTCTGTTTTAATTTCAGAATAATAGTCATTATTATTGACATTGAGCAATTCTAAAAAACTATCAGATAAAGGTTGGAATCAGTAGAGTATTTTCAAGCTTATCTATTAGGAATCTTTAATAAAACGGTCTCCATAAGTTATGATTCCTTCGTTAACGACGCTGCCTGCAAAATGTGAGGTTCATAAAGACTACGCACTAACGATGTGGTTGCCTTATGGATTTGCCCAACAGGACGAAATATTAGGTTCAAGATGGGCCGATCCCGGCGGCACTGCAATGCCGGGCCAACCCGCGACAGGGGTGGAGCAAGCCCCGAGCTCCCCGTCACATTCCAAAAATCAGTTTAATATACTGGTCCCGCAATGCGGGAACTATCAGATATTAAGCTGATAAGAACAGATACTACACTTTGATCTTAGCCAACAGGCCGAGAAGCGATACCCAACCAGCGTAGTCCACGGGTTATGTCCTATACGCTAACAGTTATCACGTGTCATATAAAAACTGCACTACCGCCATCTATCGAGAAATATTAAAAACACATATTTCATCACTATTAATACTCGTCTTGCTTTACGTTTTGATTCAGACAGTTCGACTCGAGCAGCAGGTTATTGAAGAGATTTACTACAGTACACTACACTCCCCCTTCAGATCCATTCAAATCCAGTCAAAAGTCTCAATAAAAATTGGATACGACGCAATTCAATCGTCTGTTTTCATTTCAGAATAATAGTCATTGTTTTTCTCAACACCACTTATATAAGAAGGCCTTAGTGCTGCGTCACATCGTGAGGCCCAGCATTCGTTTGCCTATATCTGTATGTACTTACCTGTACGCTATGATATCTGTCTACACGCCGGCGGCCTGGTGACGCGAGAGGAAAAAATAGCCGCCAGCGCTAAGGCCTTCTTATATAGGTGGTGTTGGTTTTTCTTTAATAATAATATAAAAAAATTTTTACATGTCAGCATTTCAAATTTTATTTTATTTATTTTATTTTATAATTTTATTAAGTTATATTATAAATTCACAATATAGCTTATAACAATATTAAATTAAACTTTTGTTTTTTTTTTCAAGATAATAAATCAAATCACATCGCTCCATTAGTTTGTAATGCATTTCCTTTCGCAACTCAAAAACGGATATATAATATGGAAATCGAAGGGAGAGATTCTAACCTCAGTGACACAAATAAATTACAGTTATAATATGTTTTGAATTTTCAGGCTGTGGGAGAAAGCGCGCTTGGAATCACCCCTGAAAACTATAAAGTGAATATAAATGAATCCTGCGGGAATTCCTAAGGCTCTGGTTAGGAAAGACGCCACATTGTTTATTTATTTACAAACAGGGGACAGATTTGTTATGTGTTTGTAGATGTTGCAGAAGGAACTGAATTTACATTAAGTTTGAAAGTCTTTCAGTGCGAGAAACTGAAATTATGTTTGAGTTGAAACTTTGACTTGATCAATTAGTCCCAAAGCAAACCGCTGCGCTGTACCAAAATAATAATAATGTTTTCTAGAGTAATCAAACGTAAATTATTAACGACATTATGATCTGTTATCGTTACTCTTATGTAGAGTCTTGCTTAGAAAGGTTTTATGAACTTTGTAATTGCAGGAACAATAATTCTAACATGAGATGTAATCTCTATATTAATAAACTTTCCGTGATCATCACATCATACGCGAGCGGTCGGACCAATTTCGCTAATTTTCAGGAGAAAGTTCTTATGCGCGCAACAATAGAAAATTTAAAGAAATCTAAACTAGGTAACCTTATTTGTGCATTTAGGTACAATATAATTTAATTCCACTTTTGTAATTAAATTGGCGTTTGACAGAAACTGTCAGTTGGCTGTACGTATGAAGAAAGCCGTCGACCAACCAACAACCCTATAAATACTTATTAACTAACATCATTTCCGTTTTTAAAATACATCTTAGAGATTAGTTTCCTATAGGTACTAAGTAAAAACAATGATGAATGTTTGTTAATGTCTTTGATCTTTGACATAACAACCTACATACTATCACGAATTATAATATTTGTGCAAACAAAGATGTTGGAAGTGGGCGAGTTATATACCGATTTCTTGTTTGTGGTTAAGTTAGCTGTCAGATGTGAATTAAATAAATTGATACTACAATAGTCTTAATTTCGTAAAGACATATTGATTTAATTTGTAGATAGGTACCTTGCTTTTATAGCTAAATACAACATTTCATACATAGACATAGATTTATTTCTTCTTAAATAGTTCCTCACCACGTTTACTTTAGTAGTCTAGACATAATTAGAACGTTGTGCACCAACAAAGCCAATAAAGATGAGACATTAACAAAAATGGATATATTCATATCCTGACGTCAAATACATGACAGCAGTCGCAGTCTTAAAAAAATGGTTGCTCTCTTGTTGTCAATAATTACCAACTTTTCCCTCTATATCTCATTAACACTATTAAATATCTATTTTTGTTGTATACATGGGATTTTTTTGACATATTGAACATGTCGAGAATTCTCATGATTAGGAGTTTCGGAGACTTAAACATTACCATCTAATGGCGAACGTTGTTAACATAAAGTGAGCACACCAAGTCATCCTTCGAAATAACAGTAGAAGATGGTCATAAGCCCGTAGTGGCTTGTTCCATTAAAAAAAAACTAACACTATAAATTGTTAGAGTCTTAGTTTGTTGTTACATATTCGTTTATGTTATTTACAATTAAGTGCCTTTACAATCAAGTGCCCGTCCATTAAACACGTGATCCAAAAGAGGGGAGGGGGATATCTTGATCACTTGTATTTATTCTTTTCACTATTTCTATGCCGAAAAGCGACGATTCCGCGAAAATAATAATTATACGGGACATGAAATTTTAAGTGTATTTTCGCGGTACATAATAATTAGTAAGCGGTGTTCGTGCTAGTGATCAGATAGAAAGTGCTGTTTTCAACAATATGCAATATGAAGGGACAAAATGCCCGTTTCACGTGTGTTGTCAAGTTACAGATACGTAAAATTTTTTTCTTCAAACACATTATTTTCAACTTTGTAATACTTAGACATTATAAATGTTTATAAATAAAAATAACTTTGCAGTATTACATATATTTTTTTTTTCCGAAATATATTTTCGATCGACCATGCGACCATCGTCAGCGGAGAGTTTATTAGACAATTTTTGCTCAGAAAGTGCCACAGCTTTATGGGAAATGATGAGACGCTTTACACGTGTCGCATACCGGTTTTAAGATTTCACGTCATTGAATTTGAATTTTCAGCAGTGGTCCAAAAAGGATACTAAGTTAAGAGCATCACTCCATTATGTAAGAGCAAGAAATTAGTAAAAGGAGGGGCATATTATTGACTAGCAATTATTCTAAAAAATGTATCAGCTGATATAGGTTGGAAACAGCAGAGAATTATAGGAATGTTTACAAAATAGGCTCCACAAGATTAGAGTGATCTCCAATAATTAGAGACTGGAAAATAGTGGTGTTATTTTTTGTGAATTTCGGTGTTATTTTTGGAGAAATTCGGTGTTATTTTTGCTCTAAAACACGGAAATTCGCGTTATTTTTTCAACGTTGATTTGTTCAAAATTAAGGTTGATGTTATAGCAAAACAAAGAATAATAGTAATTTTTAGAAATTAAGTAAGTATACTTAACAATTTTTATAAACATACATTACCAAATGAATGAAAAAATCTAATCAACAAAAGTATAACAAATTTACAAAAAAAAAAACAAATAAAATAATTAAAATCAATATTCAATTCTACAGAAAATTATACAATAATTAAAGCCAGCCTTCGAAATAACAGTAGAAGACGGTCGTAAGCCCGTAGTGGTTTGTTCCATTTAAAAATCGAACATTAGTAATGAATTTTTAGAGTCGTTAGTTGTTATTTTTTCTTTAAGATCTAGTCCTGTAAAGGTCACAAGAATCTAAACATAATTAGAACGTTGTGCACCAACAAAGCCAATAGGCAATAAATATGAGACAGTAACAAAAATGGATATAGTCATATCCTGGCGCCAAATATATGACAGCAGTCGCAGTCTTTAAATTTGGTTGCTCTCTTGTTCTCAATAATTTCCAACTTTTCTTCTCTATTTTTCATTAATTATTAAATTTCTACTTGTTTCATACATGAGAGTTTTCGACATGTTGAACATGTTGAGAATTCTCATGATTAAGAGTTTCGGAGACAAACATTACCACCTAATGGCGAACGTTGTTAACGTAAAGTGATCACACTAAGCCAGCCTTCGAAATAACAGTAGAAGACGGTCGTAAGCCCGTAGTGGTTTGTTCCATTTAAAAATCGAACATTAGTAATGAATTTTTAGAGTCGTTAGTTGTTATTTTTTCTTTTTTTTTTTTTTCAATAATTAAAACTACGCTCCAAAACAATAATAAAAAAAACATTGTTTTGTTGAAAGATTTTTCCTTTGATTTGTTAGCATAAATCAGGGCATTTGAGTCTGACAAGCAGGAAAATTTCCACTGCGTTCCAATCCTTTTTATTGCTTTTTACTACAAACAAAAATGTACTTTTCTTATTGATTCTATTATAATCTTTTGTAATGAATTGGCCATACGCTAAATATTAAATTAGGTATGAAATTCGCATTTTTATTTCTCAAAAAATCACATTATTCGCGCTATTTGCGCAAAAACTTCGAAATTCGCGTTATTTGCACAAAAACCTCAAAATTCGCGAAAAAAAACGTTTTATCGCGATCGCGAAATTTTCCAGTCTCTACCAATAATTCTTTCGCAAGAGGTTCATGAAGACTACGCACTAACGATGTGGTGGCCTTATGGATTTGCCCAACAGGACGAAATATTAGGTTCAAAATGGGCCGATCCCGGCGGCACTGCAATGCCGGGCCAACCCGCGACAGGGGTGGAGCAAGCCCCGAGCTCCCCGTCACATTCCAAAAATCAGTTTAATATACTGGTCCCGCAATGCGGGAACTATCAGATATTAAGCTGATAAGAACAGATACTACACTTTGATCTTAGCCAACAGGCCGAGAAGCGATACCCAACCAGCGTAGTCCACGGGTTATGTCCTATACGCTAACAGTTATCACGTGTCATATAAAAACTGCACTACCACCATCTATCGAGAAATATTAAAAACACATGTTTCATCACTATTAATACTCGTCTTGCTTTACGTTTTGATTCGGACAGTTCGACTCGAGCAGCAGGTTATTGAAGAGATTTACCACAGTACACTACACTCTCCCTTCAGACCCATTTGGGAGCATAGGGAGGCAACAAGAGCTCAATTGCGCTTGATCTTGCGCCAAAGGAGGATGCTGGGGCTGACACCCGAGCTGATGTTCATTCTATCACGTAATGGTGGAATGGATGGGCCCGCGCTGGGTGCGCCGGCGTATAGCGTCATTCGTGATGCGGTGGTACAATCTTATATCTTAAATTCTCCTGAGACACTTGGTTTCGAATGCAGAGAATGGGCAACACACACACATCAAACAGTTTACATTTCGTCTCGACACTAAACGCCGACGCCTACCATATCTTGGTCATGTTGTTACCAGAGGTGGTAATGGTTGCTTAAATATTGCAGGTACTTAAATTTATCCACCCGGGAGACCTGGTGACCGTCGATGGTTATCGGAAGCTGTTTATAGGGGCAGGAATTATTCGCCTTGAGCTCCGTCTTACTGGCATTGACTCGAAGGTCAAGGCGTGCTGTTTCATCGCAGATTCTTGAAAAAATGTGCTGAAATTCCTCCGTCCTCGGTCGTCCGCATACTCAGTAGGTACCTACGCAGCCCTGTCTTAAACGTTAGGTGGTTTAATATAAATTCCTATAGAAAAAATCCAAATCAACCATTATTATTATCGTATGGCATCGAAAATCAGCTACCAGTCAGCAGCATCAAAGGATAAAAATGTTGAAAACAATAAATTAAAGTCAAGATATAAAAAGGATAAAAAAGGATATAAACCATAAAATCGAACAAAAATAATGTGAATGTAACGTTTGAATCAAAAAGTTCAGACATAATATGTATACAATGAAGAGTTCTTTTTGAATTACCTTGAACTGACAAACTTCAAATACCTACAGAATTACTATGTACATAACCTATATCTGGCTGGGTGATTCAGATAGAGAAGGAAAAATAGGCGAGCAGGTATACCTATTAATATACAGTTTGGTGGGTCCCTTGTACCACTCCCCGCGTCAGTTCCAGTTAATGGAAGGCAGAAAGCTAGTCAAGGCCATCCGACACCATCACGCAACCTCACTAGGCGTTGCCTGTGGGAGGCTCACCTGATGACATCACGCAGTTAGGCCTAGTATTAACCTCTCCGCCCTGTACTTACAATGACCCACAATAACTACACCAGGGGTAGCTAAACTTTCACATACTTTTAAACATAATTATTGTTAGCCGATTTTTTTTCTGAGATATCTTCGGTTGTCAAACATTTTCTTTCTATATCTCACTTGTTCCTTACTGTCAGACAATAGTCAGACTGCACGACAGAAATAGTCCGAGTGAGATAGATAGAAAATGATTTACATCCAGAAGTTATCTCAGAAAGAGAATCGGTTAATATTCGAGTGGAATATCGGACTCTGCGAGCGCGAGATTGAAAGAGGATATTATTGTCTTCGAAATGATTCTTTGGAGACGAATACTAAAAATACCAGTGGGGAACCTCAAGAATTCATCACAGTCAGATTATCGTCAGTCTGTCTCGATCGCATCTAAAATTAAATATTCCTTAAATAAGGAAAATTATGTAAACAATGATACAACTATAGAATTTTCGGTAACTGAGCGATCGACGAGTTGGCTACTTCTGATCTATACCATGTAATTTGGATGAATTTACGAATTAAGAGACCTTTTATTATTTTTTTTAGTGGATAAATTATGACATTAAAATAATAAGTATTTTTTATGCTTATCCTACACCATTCGTTTTCGATTTTTAATGGTTAACTTGATTGATTGTTAATGGACTATCTTCTGCTGTTGTTTAGAAGGCAGGCTTAAGTATGATTATTTTGAAGTTTACAACATTCACGATAAGGTTGACGAAATTTCAAATGCCAGACCCATCATGAGTGTCTTCAACTTGTGGAAAAATCTCATGTCCCCAGTGGAATTCGAACCTGCGCACTATTTTGACTATATATATTATTCAAATTAAAGTGATGAGTATTTTTTATCATAGCTAATTGCGTACCAATGGTACGATGTTCGAATCCCGATGTCAACTTTTTTTCCCGCCACGTTTTTTTAAGTTCTTCTATTCACTCTTGTATAGAATTAAATCACAAAAATAATTTCCATACACCAACAATACTGCATCAGATCACAAAAATAATTGTCATATACACCAACAATTTGCAATGATAATAGAAAATAAGAAAAAAATACACATACGCGGTGCAAATAAGTCTAGTATTCACAAATGATCGACCATTCAGACTAAATTATTATGAATAGCCTAAAAGTCGAGTTGAGTGGGGGGAAAGTCGTATAAAGGTTGAGAAACCCAACACTGATAATCGACAGAAGTTAAAAAGATGCGTGTGAGGGGGCCATTAGAAGTAAGTACACACATTTCCTTGGGTGCTTACCTCTCAGAGGTACCAAGGCACCTGAAAAGTGCGTTACTCTCTCACCCAAGCGATAAACAGCTTTATAGGGTCCTATTTTACATCGAGATATCGATTTTTTTTTAAATATCTATAATAAATAAAAATATTTGTAGGTGGACTTATTTATACTACAATTGTATTCAGATTGAACCTTCTTTAAAATTACTTCTCGATTTCTCAAAAGATTAAATTGTCACTCATGGTTCTATGACAAGGCTAGAAATGTGACAAAAAAAAAACAAGAATAATGCGATCATAGAATGAAGCAAAGGTTAGAAGGTGACATTGGTGGACGTGTTAAAACCGTAGTCAATTGATACTCGTTTCATATACTTGTCGTTGGGCCGTTTGAGAATATGTGTAGCTTCTATAAACATGACAAAGAAAAGGTCAGATTGTGGCAATAATGAATGTGTCAATGCGAGTATAGGACAGGAGGTCAGAAGATGACTTGGTTGAAGTATAAAATCCCTGTTCATTGCGACATCGAATACATTAGTTGTTACACATTCGTTTAGATCTTGTCCAGAAAAATGGTCACAATAATCTAGACATAATTAGAACTTTGTGCACCAACAACATGAGATTTTTTGACATGTTGAGAATTCTCATGATTAGGAATTTCGGAGACATAAACATTACCATGTAACGTAAAGTAATCACTTAGTGTGATTACTTTACGTTAATAAAATTAATTAACGTTCGAAATAACAGTAGAAGACGGCCGTAAGCCCCTAGTGGTTTGTTCCATTTAAAAATCGAACATCGGTAATAAATTGTTCCAGTCATTAGTTGTTACATATTCGTCGACATCGAATAGTTTAGATTAGAGTGGGAAGTGTGCGTGTCTGAAAGCGGTTAGAGTAACGAAACTGTCCTTTGTTATTTTAATTTATAAGCTTCACAAGTCTCTCGCTTTTATTCCACTAGGTGAAGTCAGATCGCGATTGTAGGGTTAACCACCTGAAATCTTTAAGATATTATGTATGTAACTAGTTACGATCATACACTACTAAGGTGACCTCTTACTCGATATTTCTACCCTGGATTGGAACTTCGTCTCAGATTGACCAGTATAACGCCTGCTATACAGTATAAAGGCAAGATTTGCTGGTTTTGACATTATCAAGAAACTTTTTGTAGGTAGTGTTAACGATATTTTGAAGAAAGCGCTCGAGCTCTTCAAAGTATAGTGAAATTACAACTACATTGTTAAGATCTGTTAAACTGAGCTTTTACTACGTACTTCGCAAACATTGCAATCCCTTGTGATATTTTTGGATAAATTCTCAATAGGTCACATTTTGTATGAACGGTCGCTCCCATAACCGAAAAGATAATAGAAAACAGGCTAAGATGGTATGGACATGTTATGAGGCGACCACATGAAAACATGATCAGAGAGCTATTAACATTGAAACTCCAGCCAGGAAACCAGGCAGCCCACCCGGCACATGGTTGTCGAGCATCAAGAGGGACCTCAAAGAATGCAAAGTGGAGCAAGAGCTGGCATTTGATAGAGGATTTTGGCCAAAGAGGACGGAGAGCTGATCCCAAATAATGGAACAAAGGCGAGAGCAAAGAAGAAGACTTTGTAGGAAGTACGTATTAGAAAAGGTATCCATACATCAGTTACCAGATATTTCAATTCTTGGTAAAATATCGATCCGTATATAAAAACACAAAGATTTGTATATTTTGTCGTTCTTAAACTGTAGCTTATCACCTAAGACTATATACCATGTAGGTATCCATGGGACGTAACTACTATATTTTACCGTAGTTGCACGTTGTGAACATACTTCCAAATACACAAACAAGTTTGTAGATACAATACAGGCAAGAACCATTAAGAAGTTTGAGTTGGATAGTGAGGGGAACTATTCACTTAGCGTTACCTAGTGATGGGAAATAGAACAGATGTTTCTCTCAGTCACAGGATATACATTAAGTTCTGTAATCTCTTTACGGATTAATCTGATAGAATTATATTTCTTTTTTACGATATCTTAGTATACGCGAGTATAATCGAGTCCAATAATAATATAAAACTAAGACTCCTTATCAAGGCATGTGTATGGAGTATCATGATGCCTAAGCTGTAAATATTAGAGATGAAGAAGTCACCTTTTGAACGAACTACTTATCAAAGATAGTGCAGAATTTACACATATTTTTTTTTGGCAAGTACGCTGTCTTCAGGGAAATAAATATTTTTTTTGGTTGGTTGTTTAAAATAAAGAAGACGGAAATCAATATGGAGCTGGTATCTCCTATGGATTCAATCAAAGTGTAGCTTAAGGGCACAGACATGCCGTTCGTATATTAAGCCCCCTCCCCATGTATATAGGCTTTGTCATTACCAGGGCGAAATAACATATTGATTAACCTGTATACCTACAATAATACATTTTTGTATTTCACATTATATTATAGTAATAACTAGCTGCAAAACCTGTCGGAAAATAGGCATAGGAAAGAGTCGTTAATAGTTTGATTGTTCCATAAATCTGTACTTATTAATTATACGTAAATAGTGTGACTGAAATAAATAATAATATTGGTCATAAATTAAAGTTGCGCAAGATCGAGCGCAATGGAGAGCTCTTGTTGCCTCCCTATGCCCCTAAGTGCGATCTTAAGGGAGTTTGGATTGGATCGGTCATAAATTAGATAAATTGGTCCGAGAACAGTATAGGCAACGGTTGCAGATAAATCGTATCAATTGTTTATACCCAGCTGATATCGGTCAAATTAGATGAAAACCCGAAAGATCAGCAATCGTGCAAGATGGTACCACCTTATCACGAAAAACGGTATAGGTTGATGCATCACTTTTACCATAATGCAGAGGAGATATGCTGGGAGGATATCGAAAGACAGTTGGCCAAGAAAAGCGATGTTCTTCAAGGTTCCAAAGGCATGGAAAACCCTCTCTTTCACAGCAAAGCTGAGGGATTTGAACATGGTATGGGAGGAGATCGTTGACAAATACTGCGCAAAACAGATTGCATTAGAAAATACTCGTTGCCTAATTTCCTTATGAATGAAAGAATAATAGATTGATGGGTGGATTGATAAATCTTAAAGTTCATTATATGCAGTATGTTTTCTCTGATTTCCTATTTCTGAAAATAGTTAAATTGATTTAGAATTGTTTAAAACAAAAAAAAAAATAATAATAGGTAGGTACTCGTATATCGTGAAGAAAAGCTAAAATATTTAAGTATTGACAAAGGAACAGAATGAGTCTGGTGACAAAGCAAGATATATCGGTTGACATACGTGACATTCTGTGGTGTGATAAATCTTTCAAAGGTGTAGAGAGTTAATTGAAAGACAATTTGTAAGAAACGGTCGTAGGAAGAAAGACGCGTAAATCTTCATCCCGGGAGAGAGATAAATAAATACTTGATTGTCTATAATCTTTTTTCTATTTACCCACCACGGCGTGTCTCGAAAGGGGAAGGAACATCCGTATAATGTCTGTGCGTTCATATCGTTTTTAATGCAACTTCTCCAGGCTTTCTTTTTTTACTTCCACGACTCTCTGTCCCCGCCGCAATGTGAGAATCAAGAAAGTCCTGAAGTGGAGACTAAGAACAGTTGCCATATATATATATATAACATAATATTTTATTGCGAATTATTTGACTCAATAATTTTTTTACGCGCTTTTGATTGTTTAAACTTAAAAAAAAATGATTGGTATTAACATATCTGCAGGAAATAAAAAGAAAGTGATCGATTTCCAAAAACCAGTCAAATACCCTATTTTCACCTACTATGTCCAACAGTTTTCACGTTGTATTAATATTCGGGAGATTGAAAAAAAGTAATCAGTGATTTCAAACGAACACAATATTTAAAAAAAAGTTTTTCTAATACAAAAACAAATCTGATTTACAGTAAATTGAATTCCATCAACATTCCTAAGTGGGACCAAGTCTTAGTGACTTGGTACATAGGTAGGTACATTGTCAATGTTTGAACCGAGTGACGTTTCGTTAAAGGAAATAAATTGAAAAACTTCGTGAAATAGCGGGATGATAAAATAAGCATTTATTATGAGGTGACGGCCGGGCTGGGAACTCGCTTCTCCCTCAATAAACAAATTGTGGTTTCTCGTTTTAACTAGACCAAGGGGCTGTAAATTGGTTTAACTCAGGCCGCCTTGACAACTGCAGCGGTGACGAAATTATAAATCATTGATATAAAGTGATTTTAAATTTTACAAACGAAACAAATAAATCTGTTTTTGTTTATACAGGGTGACTCGTAATTCGAACAATATATAGGGGTTATTCTAGAGTTTATTTGCAACAATTTTGTTCCTATTAATATAAACGTCAGATCAAGGGGTATAGGTATAGTGAACATGAAGAAGCTTAAAAACGAAAGAGTCCTTATTAAGTGCTCATCCGCAGACGACAAAAGGGCTATGAAGGATGAAATTGCTAAGCTGACTGATTACAAACTTGAAGAACCAAAGAGACGAAAGCCTCTTGTGGTGATGAAAGGAATCATTAAGGGTATAACAGAGGATGACCTAAACGAATCCATAGAGAGACAAAATAGAAGTTTGAGAATTTCGGAGAGAGTTAAGGTGTTATCCAGAAAGAGAAATAGAAACAGTCTTCTGATAAACCTTGTATGTAGAGTGGAGCCTGCAACGTGGAAGATTATGACTTCGATGGGTAAACTTAATGTTGGCTACCAGCAAATAGACGTGGCTGATTATAGCCCTGTTCTGCAGTGCTTCAATTGCTTGGAATACGGACACACAAGTCAACACTGTGTGAATGATAGACGCTGTCCCCATTGTGGTGAACAGCACGAACTACAAAACTGTGAAAAGCGAGTGGAAAACTGTGACCCTCTTTGCATAAATTGCCATAATAGAGGCTTAAAATCTAATCATCCAGGAACCAGCCACGAATGTCCCATTTGGAGAGGTGTCGACAAAAGATTAAGAGACCAGACTGACTATGGTATGTGCTGATTTGGTTGACCAAGGCTTTCATGCGGAACTGGATGAGTTGTTCAGTGTCTGCACAATGGAGTTCTCTGACCCCAAGAAATGTAAACAGTACATACACGATGATTTGTCACCAAGGATTCTAAATGTTAACATTCGCAGCATTAATAAAAACTTCGAAATGCTGGAAATTTTGCTGAGTGATCTTAAGATTAATTTTGACATTATTGTCCTTACCGAATGCTGGATAACGGAGGATAGTTTCATGAGAGAAATGGACGGCTACACTGTCTTTCATACACAAAATCACTATAACCAGAATGATGGCATAGTGCTCTATATCAGGGACCAGTTGGTCATCGGGGTGGAGGAATCTCCTGACTCTTGTGACTCTAACTGCTTAATTGCAACTCTGGTTGGTAACATTAAGGTCGTTGCTATCTATAGGCCTCCGTCATTCCAGAACCCTCTGCCATTTGTTTACTCACTGCCCGCTATTTTGGAAACGGAATCAAACGCTACAACTATTTTTGCTGGTGATATAAACATTGACTTATTGAACAATGACTCCTTTGTAACTCAGGAATATCTTAATGTGATGTCTATGATGGGTTTCGTTACAGCTGTGGAGAAACCGACCAGAGGAAAGGCTTGCTTAGATCACATAATGGTGAAAACTAGGCGGGAGACACTGGCTGCTGTTTTTCAGTCGGCGATAACGGATCATTATCCTGTGATTGCTGGCATTGTTAATGACACAGGGGAAAGGGCGCGGACGAATTCAAGGCGCATAAAATTTGATAGTGACAAGTTCGTTGAATATGTAAATGCGGAAGCATGGGACTGTGTTTATGGGGAAGTATTTACAAATCAGGCATACGATGCTTTTATTCAAAGACTACAAAGCCATGTTAACAATTGTCAGTCAGTGAGTATTAGAAGGAGGGAGGATCGAAGGAAGGGTCTCAAGGAATGGATCACGCAGGGAATCATAAAGTGTCTTAGGAGGAGAGATAAACTACATAGACAGGTTTTGAATCGTCCTCTCGATGATAACCTTAAGGAACATTACAGACTCTACAGAAATCTCTGTTCCAAAATTGTTAAAAGAGCGAAAGACTCATATTATAGGAGTAAAATAGATGTGTGTAAACAGAGTCCCAAGCTCTGTTGGAAAACAGTTAGAGAATACCTCAGTAGTAAAAAGACATCCAAGGGCTTAAGCAACCTAATGGGGGGGAACGATGAGCAAAGTACCAAGGATAACCTTAATAGAATCAACACCTTTTTTGGAGCGATGGGTGAGAGCCTGGCTGCCAAGAAATTGTCTCATATGCGCACAAATTTGCATGTAATTTCACAACAGGTGTCCCTCAGTAGTGGACCAAGCTTCTCATTTTTCGCTACCCCCACAGATTCACGGGAGGTTGAGAAGGTAATAGGGGAACTTAAAAGGTCCGCTTCGCTGGGTGTTGATGGAATATCAACAGAAGTGCTAAAACTGGTTGATAAAAGTGTTGCGCCTCCTTTAGCGTATATTTTTAATCTTAGTCTAGAACAGGGTGTTTTCCCATCAAATGCTAAGGTGGCATCTTTGGTCCCTATTTATAAAAAAGGTGATTCCAATGATATAAACAATTATCGTCCAATATCATTGCTTCCCACTACCTCCAAAGTTCTTGAAAAGCTCATGAAGTTCCGTCTGGTTTCCTTTTTGGAGAATTTCAGGCTCCTCTCTGACAACCAATACGGGTTCAGAAGGGGTAGAAATACTGAAAATGCTGTGCTCGAGCTTGTTAACTATGTTTCACTCGGTCTGGACGAGGGCAGGAAATGCATCGGTATTTTCATGGACCTGGCCAAGGCCTTCGACACTGTTCCGCACGAGGTGTTGCTTCGTAAGATGCACCGATTGGGCGTGAGGGGGATAATGAATGGGTGGTTTAGGGATTATTTGACTGGGAGGCATGAATTGGTCCAGTATGATGGTATGTGTAGTGATCGTCATGGCATCACGTATGGTGTTCCACAGGGTAGTGTGCTTGGTCCCGTATTGTTTTTGATTTATATCAACGATTTATGTGAGATGACCCTTCCCCGAGGCAGGATCTTGAGTTTCGCAGATGACACAGTACTGCTTTTCGACGGAGAGGACTGGAGCGATGTCTTCTCTGGTGCCCAGCGGGGATTTGATTTGGTTGCGAGGTGGCTAGACATTAATCTCCTGACCTTGAACGCGGACAAAACCAATTACATTTGCTTCCGTATTAACAAGCGTGTAAGACCTGGACCTGACTCACTTAATATCACTTACCATAACTGTTTTTATGACGATACGGGCGGACAATCATATTGTAGCTGCATACACTTGGCTAGAGCTGACTCGACGAAGTACCTGGGCGTGACAGTGGACGAGACATTGACTTGGCGACATCACGTTGGACAATTAACAAATAGGGTTAGAAAGCTGATTTTCGTGTTTGGGCAACTTAGATGCATACTGACTCCCGAGCATCTAAAAACTATTTACTTTTCTCTCTGTCACTCTTTGATCAACTATGGACTGTTGGCCTGGGGCGGGGCTGCTAGAACTATCATTGACCCGATATACAGGGCACAGAAGATTGTTCTCAAGACAATGATGGGGCTTAGGTATACTTACCCATCTGTTGAACTATTTAGGGAAACACGCTGTCTAAGTGTCAGGCAGATGTACGTTTTTAGGAGTGTTATGAGGAAGTTGAATGAGGAAGAATGCTTGTATGATAACGGATTCTCTAGGAGACGAATGAATTTACGGGTACCATTTTGCAGAACAGCTTTTAGGCAGAGATCACTGGCTTTTCTCGGTCCTAGGCTGTGTAACATAGTGATATCACATATCGGAGATAACCTCAAGAGGGGAAAATTTTTTGAATGGTTGATTGAGATGGGTGTGGAAGAGATTGAAAGATGCGTGAGCGAGAGACTTGTTTGATGTGAGTATGACTGGGATGGGAAATTGCGCTGAATTTATTGACTTGTTTGTCTATATAAGTACCTATTCATAATATGATTTATTTTTTATTTATTTTTTTTGACTTATTTATCTATATGAGTTTTCATCTTATTACATTGTTTTATTTATTTATTTTTTTTGACTTGTTTATCTATATAAGAATTCATCTTTAATTGTTTTATTTATTTATTGACTTATCTATTTATATAAGTATTCATCTTATTATTTTATTTATTGATTGATTTATTTATACCTATAAGATATTTTGTTAATAAATTCAATACAGTTTATTGTTTCTTTCTCTGAAAAGAGAATAAATATTTATTGATATGATTAATTGTTCTACTAATATAATGTTTACAAATAATAAAATAACAAAACAAACCTGAAAAGAAACGACATTAAAAGTAATGAATTTAATAAATTGAAATAAAATAACTATTGATAAACAACAATTGTACGAATATGACAGCCGATGTCATATTTGTCATTTGTTTGTAAAATTTTGAATATGTTCCAAATCAATGAAAATTATAATTTTCTTATAGGTATTTTAGTTCTCATCTTATTTAATTTTTTTATTTATTATTATCTGGTTTATCTATATAAGTATTCACGTTATTATTATTTTATTTATTTATTGACTTATTTATCTACACAAGTTTTCATCTTATTTCATTGATTTATTTATTTATTGACTTTTTTTATCTACATGAGTTTTCATCTTATTTCATTCGTGGTGTCTATACTGTTGTATTAATCTTAGTTATATCTGATTTATTTTATTAAAATTTTATTCTACTAAGCGAGTCGGCTGTTCTTGGCGATAAGCTTGACAAGTCCTTAAGACATACCTACCTGTATTACTTACTTATTTAATTATTTATTATGCTTGCTTCTATCATTTTCTGCACCTGGTAATTGTGTTGTCTTTGTTAATTTTGGTTTGTTTTATGTAGGTGGCGTGAAATATTTGATAGTTGACGTGAATTTGTTCGATCGCATGTATTCATTATTCTGATCTATTATTTTGTTTGCTTAGTTTAGTACCTAATATTTGACCCTATTTTATATTTGGGTATATTCTCTCATGATTACCTAAGATAAACAACCTCGATACAGACCTAAGGTCTAGTGAGGTGACAAAATTCACTTAAGTATTGTATCAATCATGTTTTTATGTTACATATCTTGTTGTATATATTCTGATTAATAAATTTATTATTATTTATTATTATTTATTAAACAGTGATCTAACGTCATTTGTTTACGAGACATTAACTTTTTCCACTTTTGAATACTTTCTTCATTTTGCAAACTTAAAATATATTTTTATAATAGGTGATGAATTAATGAATGGTAGAAGTAAAAAATCAATGAGTAAATTTCAAAACCTCAGAAATAAAACGTTTTTAAATCACAAGTCAGTTTTTTTTCTTTTTTTTTAAATTTCGATTTTTCGAAGGGAAATACTCCTAAAAAGTATGATGATTTGGCGTACAAACAACAGAAAAAATTTCCCCAGTTAATGAGCATTCCGAAAAAGTACCTATATAACAATGGTTTCTTATTATCATATTACTAGGTAGGATGGGTCCCTTTGAAACGTGTCAGGTAAAATACAATTATTGTGGAAGTTGTGAATTTTTTTTATTGAAATTTTCGAAATAACAGTAGAAGACGGTCGTAAGCCCGTAGTGGTTTGTTCCATTTAAAAATCGAACATTAGTAATGAATTTTTAGAGTCATTAGTTGTTATTTTTTCTTTAAGATCTAGTCCTGAAAAGGTCACAAGAATCTAAACATAATTAGAACGTTGTGCACCAACAAAGCCAATAGGCAATAAATATGAGACATTAACAAAAATGGATATAGTCATATCCTGGCGCCAAATACATGACAGCAGTCGCAGTCTTTAAATTTGGTTGCTCTCTTGTTCTCAACAATTTCCAACTTTTATCTCTATTTTTCATTTTATTATTAAATTTCTACTTGTTGCATACATGAGATTTTTCGACATGTTGAACATGTTGAGAATTCTCATGATTAGGAGTTTCGGAGACAAACATTACCACCTAATGGCGAACGTTGTTAACGTAAAGTGATCACACTAAGCCAGCCTTCGAAATAACAGTAGAAGACGGTCGTAAGCCCGTAGTGGTTTGTTCCATTTAAAAATCGAACATTAGTAATGAATTTTTAGAGTCATTAGTTGTTATTTTTTCTTTTTATTTAAATTATTTCCATCACGAAAATGCATGTTCAACAAACTTCAATTTCATTTCCCTACAGTTTTGGAAAAAGCCTTATTAAAAGGCTTTCACTCAATCATAGAATCAAAACCCTCATTATTGAGAAAGCGATTGAAGAAATACCAATTTTTTTTTTACCCATCACACCGTGTCCCGTAAGGAGTAGGCAGAGAGAACGGACCTCCACTCTTTTCTATCCAAGCATACTTCTTTCGCTTCTTCCACCGACATAACATTTCTCATACAGCTTCTCCTATTTCTCTTACTTCTTACGAGGCCTTTCTTGAGGACGGAATCGATGTGTTCGATCCACGTCATTCTCGGTCGCCCACGCTTTCTTACACCTTTTTTAAAACCAATTTTTTTTATGTTGACGACAAAATTCACTAAAACTGACACTATTTATTTCTTCTTGTTCTCGTATCGACTATAATCCTGAGTAAAGTATCCCGTTTCTTAGCTGAAAGAAACAGCCCCCTCTTCATAGTGTTTTTCCTGCGAAATGTCCCTTTTTTAAGCAGTGTACTCGCTTTCGAGTGACTTATCACTCACAAAGGAGTTGATAGATCAATATTGTTGGTAACCAATCCACCATGCACGCAGGATGACACCCTTGCAATCCGATACACAAATGCAAAGACAATATTAAGATCTTGTACTAAGTAGGAACTATTAGGGGACGGGATACTTAAGGCGAGGACTAATCAGATTACGATGCCACAAAACACGTAGTAACAAACTCATTCCGTGAGATATAATCCTTGTGTGTGCTAATAGGAAAAGGATTATAAGGAAACAATATCCTTGAAGTAATTTGCAGATATTTATATTGTAGAAAGGTCTAGAAAAAACGAAGGTATAATACTAATATGCCTAAAATGTATGAAGAGCTTGAATTCTTGAATATTATAATCTTCAATAGTTTTACCAGGATTTTACCATAACTGCTTTTGAACTAGTTTCCTCATGATTTTCCTTAAATTTTCTGTAAAATGCTATGGAATAGATAGAAAATTTTGAAGTGTTTTATTTCATCGATCAGAAGATATCGTTGTTTTGGATTTGGATATGCGTAAGATCCTTGGTCAATTTCAAATTTATTAGATTGTTTGGCCCAAAGTCGCTAGGTGATATTTATTCATTATTAGCTTATACCCGTCTTGCTTTACGTTTTTGATTCCGATTGTCAGGCTTGATCGGTAGGTAATTAAACAGGTTCTAGTCTAGCTTCCCATTGCTTTGTAGACCTCTATAACTGACATAAGCACAGAAAAAGAAGAATGACACTTTTAATGTTTATTAAAATTTTGTATGAAGATCCTAAAAAATAGGGTTTTTTAATTAGCTCTAAATATATTAAAGTTAATGCAGCAAATTGTATTAAAGAACCTTCTCCGGCATTTTGCACGGCTCTGTGCAGATTCATATCTGACGTAGCATTTGTATTTTGAGCGTGATGCTATGACATACGGTAAAAAGCAAAATAAAAAAACATTTCTGAATTATTATTTAGATAGAGAAGGAGGGGCTAATGCGAGTTTTATTTAATTTCCCAATTTACCACGCAACTTTCTTATTTTTTTATTTCATAAGAACCTTCTACTGATAAAAGCCAACACGACAAAAAAAGAATTAGTGAAATCGGTTCAGCCGTTTAGGCGTGATGTTCACATATACGATAGAAAGCACACAAACATTTCTGAATTATTATATAGATGTTTACAATGAGGAAGGAAGCAGTAGCATTTAAATACCGGCTAATGGTACATAGTCAAAATAAACGTGGTATAACAAAATTACTGTTTTATTTTTTATTTTTAACATAACAATTGGAATGGTTTCAATGTAACCCATTAAAACAGTATAATGAGAATAGAGTAAAAAAATCACCGAAAAAATCTTCAGAGACATCAAAAGTTAGCAACGAAACTTAAACTTAATAAAATAGTCTAAGATTGACGTTTGTTTTCGTGAAAGGCTAATAAAAAAAAATAAAAAAAGTTTTTTTTTAATTTTTTAGTTTCATATAAAATTCCCGTATACCATTCGAATGTCTGTCATATAAAATCCCGTAGACCATTCGAATTGAAACTCTGATCAACTTTGAGTAACCTACAGTGACTACATAATAATCTGAACAAAGCTTTCCATTGAATCTGCGGCTTTGCTGCGTATATTTTTGTTCTCTGTATAAATGGCGCATGAAATTTGATCTCAAATAAACAAGAGCGGTTTAGCTCAATCCAATGATTGATGACACAAATATTGGAAAGGCCTTACAGACAGCCCATTTATTAAGTTTGGAATCAAAAACTTACAACACAAAATTTGATATAGCTCAGTTGTTCTTTTAGATAATATTTTAGCTCATAGTTAATACTAAATTCAGGAGCATACAAAATGCAATAAAATCTCCCGATTAAGCTGAAAGATGGCTACAGTATAGTAAATGGGCAAAATTTAAGAATTGATTAGGAATTGTTGTATAGAGTGAACAAAACAAACTGAGGGAACATTAGCACGCCATATCTTCAGGGACGAAGAATCACACTTCTCAAAATATTTTCAAAATGGAAGCCAACGCTTAAGCTAAGAAAACCCTGTCGAAATTTACGCTCAACTTTTTAAAAGAGGAAAGAATCAGTGGGTTTTGTGTGTTTGAGTAGATTTTGGCTGAATGAATCTGTTCTCACTCAAAGATAACACAAATACACTCATTGACTCTTTCATAGTACGTATGCTACTTAAAGCTTGTGTCGTGAAAGAGGAAGATGGTCAAATGGATGGATCGAACCCACGACCTCTGCACGAACACCGGTGTCGTAACGTAACCGCTTATAGGCTGCCAACCACTTTTCAATTAGAAAATAAACAGGACATTAAGTCACTCATTGATGAATATTAGCGGGGGCAATAAATTCGTACTTATTTTAATCAATAAATGCAATAGAGCTAAGAATATTTATTACGTAGATTCTTTTGAAATTATCTGTTACATGGTAGGAATGTGGCACTAAAAAAGATGTTGTAAGAAATTTGAAAGATATCACGTTAAACCGTTTTGATCATGCATGGAGCTGCTTATAGTATTAAAAAGAACTGACAAGTATGACGCGGATCAACCGCATCAATTCCGTCCTCTTAGAAGGCCAGGTTAAAGGTTGAAAGAAAACAGAGAAAATAAAATTATTTCTCTCATCAAGGAGGGAAAGACGTGTAGGTACGTGAACAGAAAAGAGTTATTGCAATCGTAAGCAATCTCTAGTTTAACATAATTCTTTAACACCTTACATTCATAAATCTTTCAGATTGATAAATGATGTTTACTTAATGTTACAAAGCTGTTAATGAAACTATAATAGATGGTCGGGTATTACTACGAGACATGGGCGAGAAAGGGGAGAAATAATTTTACAATGGATATTAGAGTTGACAGCTAGTTACATATCATGGAGGGCTAGAAGAAGTAATTTATGGTAAGAGTAACACCCATTAGGAGGTGTTGCCATATCGAGGTGTAAGAATAGCCTAAAAATAGATAGGGAATGAGATTTTTATAGCAGCAATGGACGCACCTGACAGTCGAGTGTGGTGTATTGACATGATCATAAATTTAATACCAAAAGATATTATTTCTCAAAATAAAAATATTTACCTTATAGCTTGCAGCGGTACAGATCAAATCCAAAATATTCCTGAAACAAAGTAAAAGATGCAATAATTAGTTAGTGTTGTAAGGAAATCTTTGAGAGTTATTTTGAAATCTTCAACATCGATTAAAAGACTAAAAAATGACAGTAAAATTTAGTCTTGACTGCAAAGAGATTATCACTATTTTATAGTACCTAGTTAAGAATATACTATTTTATGATCTAAGAAATTTGTCTAATTTAAAAAAAAAACGTGTTTTATAGAGAGAAATAATATAACAGATAACAAGGCAAAATTGCTTCATTATTAGAAACGCGTGCCCTTTTTGTCATAGTTGACTGCGTTATTGTGGGCGTACCACAGGGGTCAGCAAAGGGTCCCTAAACTATTCAATCGCGTGTTTTTTTTTTAGGTTATCTAGCCTAGCGTATGGTGTTTAGAATTTCAAATAAAAAATAGAAACACCTGGCCAAATCGGACATACGAAATCGTTTATTTTTAGATATTTTATAAAATGAAGTAATTTTAAGGCAGCTGGTTGATAATAATAAATAGAGAAAAGCGTATATAATAATAAATTAGATCCAGCATTAGGAATACATTATTTTGTGGAAGTAAACCTTAGACGGAGAGACAAGGAAACTAGCTTTGAAACAAACAAAAATAATACATTGATAAGATACATAACTGAGAACACAGAGGTATTAAAGAATATAATGTAAAGCTTAAATAACTATCAATGGAAGAATATATGATTTAGTTGGTGGTTATGGGAATCTCAGCATAAATTGACATCGATTAAAGTTTTCTGATGGAATTGTGAACTGAAAAAGATTAATAATATTCACATATTCATATTACTATGGATTAGTTACACAAGTTTCAAATATTTATGGATCCTTATGCCAAGAACTTATCTCTGTACATGGAACATATTGTAATGAAACAAAATATTTAGTGACCCTAGCCTGAAGAAAAAGTCGCCCTGTCTTTGAAAACCGGTTATGCACTGGGTTCTTATAGGGAACGGTCCGTCGTCTGACAAGACGGCGTCTTTCAAAATTTTATGACAATGTTTTCTGTTACTACGGAAACAATATTGGCAATGTTCTCAACTGACATATTCACCGCTGTTTATAGTAGCGGCGTATCCGTAGGAACCCAGACCATTAGCATAATTAAAATTGTGGAAAAAAAATATTCTTTGCCGTTTTCTAGAAATAGATCTTCACATACAACCAACTTACTATTTGAATATTTTTTTCAATTTTTCTACTGCTGTTTCGAAAGCGGGCTAACAATTTATTGGTTGATCTGTATTTACTGAAAGCATCAGGTGTATTGTGTCAGTTTCTAACTTAACTGTCACCCAACTTATAGGGGACATTCAAAGCAAACATAATTTTAAAATACCACATTGCAGTATGTGCTAAAATAATATTTATTTTTGAATTGAGTATAGCAGCCGAAAATAACAGCGGTAGAACAAACCCATAGTTAACTGAATACATCTGTTAGATATGAGTGGAATCTTACGACAAATAATATAGGATTAAGGGAGAACGTAGATGTGTGGTTTAAACTCTCCCTAAAATAGTGTAGAAGACTATTTATGAAGTAATCTTATTCAATTGTCTGTAGCACGACATTCATGGCATGGATACTCCATAGATAAGTAAATTCTTCTTCTTCCTTTATTAGGCAATCCACCCAGGGGGGTGATGTGTGCAGACTTATATATAAGTAAATTAAAAGATACTACAAAGACTTGCTTGTAAAATTTTGACATCCACTCTTACATCTAGTGTACATACCTACTTATTTATTTCACGGTACAAATAATCGAAGGGAGAAAACTTTTTCAATATCTCTGGTCCTCCCTAAAGGAGTTCCTTTAAGTAAATAAAAGGGATGACTTCATGCTTTAACATTATGACTTATGAGTAATACAAAATAAGGAATTATTATAATTCAAAAGAATGATTGCCTTGAAGAATGTAACCTTATCACTTATTTTGGTGACTCATTAGTATGATTCTAAGATTTTATGCTTCATTTAGTCTTTTTTAGAGAGAATCATCTAAATAAGTAATATTAACCGTGGAATTTTAATCTTAGGACTTTGTTCTTCGAAAAATTAAGTAAATGTGTGTTTGAAAAAAAAAACAACTATTTCTAGACAAACCGGTTATATACATACATAAAATTTAAGTGTTATTTTTAGTATATAGAATCGTATGTACACATATTCCTTACTTATAAAATTTATATCAACCATAATATTCCAAACAGTACACTGTACAGTCTCGTGTCAAATAATTAGCTCCCTCACTATTTATTTGGAAAGTCATATCCTGGGGCCAAATACATGACAGCAGTCGCAGTCTTTAAATTTGGTTGCTCTCTTGTTCTCAATAATTTACAACTTTTATCTCTATTTTTCATTTTATTATTAAATTTCTACTTGTTGCATACATGAGATTTTTCGACATCTTGAACATGTTGAGAATTCTCATGATTATAGGAGTTTCGGAGACAAACATTACCACCTAATGGCGAACGTTGTTAACGTAAAGTGATCACACTAAGCCAGCCTTCGAAATAACAGTAGAAGACGGTCGTAACCCCGTAGTGGTATGTTCCATTTAAAAATCGAACATTAGTAATGAATTGTTAGAGTCATTAGTTGTTATTTTTTTCTAATTATTGTTAATCTATAAATGAATAAAGTAAGGTACCTCGATATAAATTCGGGTAGACTAATACCAAGAGGTGGTTGGTAGTCCAGTGGTATCAGTCAACGGCTTTCGTACGCACAGTGTATCGTATCGTGGGTTCGAATCCTGGTGTCGACCATTTGCACTTATATTTCAGGACCCTTTCGTTAGTGTGAAAGATGTCAAAAGTGTATCTGTATTAAATAAATAAATAAATAAAATATTCTTTATTGCGCACAAAATATTAACAAATATAATATATTATTGTGGAAAGGGCGGGCTTATTGCCGAACGGCAATTTCTTCCAACCAACCCTAGTCAGTATTCACTTTGAGTGAGCACAGATTCTTTGAAAAAAATCGTCGTACTCGTTAACAGTATATCCTATTGAAACAATATGGAGCCGATCAATTATTAACCATATTTTTCGTATTTATTGGAGAAAACATAATTCAAATAAAGCACTACAAGATTTTCAATACAAACAACAACACACCACAGTGGTAGAAGGATTGAAAATGGCGGAGATTAGTGGTTAAGAAGTGGTTCTATGACACTGCCTGATTTATATCTAGGTTCCTTAAAAAAGTATTACGTAGTACTAAACAAAACGCTGGCTGGTAGGCAGAGACAACGGAATCACATTCTTTCTTATCCTGACAAACTTTTTAGGCTTCATTTAATTTGGCTTAATGTTCTGCATACATTATTGCCTCCTATTGTTGGTGTGTACTCCTATCTTGACTCTCCTATAAATTCGGTGCACACATTCTTTCAAATTTATAGAACCTTTTTGTCATTTCCTCTTCATTCATTCTCTCAACATGCCCAAAACCATTTTAATTTATTCACTTTGATGCTGCGCTAACATTCCTATATAATATTATAATTATTATTCAACATATCAATCAGTATTTTTCTGCATATCCTGCGTAAGGATCTCATTACCACAGATTTATACCAACTTCCAGATTTTTCGTCCATGTCCAAGTTTCGCTCCCATTCATCATGGAAGATATCAGGATTGCATTGTACATCAACTGTTTTGAGTTAAGAGATACGTTGTCATTTCTTATTAGAGGTCTAAGTGCACCGCCAACCTTTCTACCAGTCAGTTTCCTTCTTTCAATTTCCTTTTATTCACACGCACTTTTTTTTATTTATTTTTCATTCTTAAAGCACAATCCCCACTTACCCCAAAAATAAAGTTGGTCAAAATATTAATTGAGTGAGCCAGTATTTAGGCCAGACCCAGTGAACGATCGACATGTCGTTAGACCAAGCTGCACAGTGAACAGTCTAGGCCGGCAGTGAACGCTGCGTCTCTCCTTGGATGAGATCATCGTGGTAAAAATGTTCGGCGGTAATTTATTGGCGGGAAACAACCGTCCACTTTTGTTTCGTTCTCCGAAATAGAAAACATTTTTAATAATGCGAGCAATGTCGAAATATGGCCGGTCTATCAAAATAAACCCATTGTACAGTTTAACTGATATAAAAAAAATAGAAAATTTCATAAAAAAAATTCCATGCATAAGACTGCAAAGGTTGAAATGGGCTGGGCACGTACATACATAGGATACTAAACTCTCAGGCTTCAAAGACAATTCTCACGGCACACCCAGGCGGAAGAAGAAAGGTGGGATGATCTGATGGCTTAGATGGGAGGATGAGGTTGGTAAAAAGGTGGAGGAACTGCTTTAAGGTACTCAGCTGGAAGACAGCAGAGGACAGAACATGATAGACGAGGCCATGGCCCGGGCTAAAGCGCCATTCAGGAAAATGGGATGGAAATTCTTCTTCTTCAATCGCGCTACGGCCCTTTATTATTTCCGGACATTTCCTGAAATTTCCGGACGTACGGCGACCCAACTTAAGATAGAACTGATGTGATGGAGAGATTCATCAAATATACTTGATAGACTTTTTGTACCTATAGGTATCTTGAGTGAATAAATAGGTAAATAAAAATCAGAAAGAAAGAAGTTATGGCAGTGTTGCGGCCCACGTAAGTTTACAAAATACTGGCCCGAAGCGAAAAAAGGTTAAGTAGGCTTTAGTATTAAGTATGACTTAAGCCGACTGTATACGACCGCTCATTGAATATACTTACCTACTTCTCACAATTTGGATAATAAATACCTACTTGAATATCCTAGTTCTTCTAATATGCAACTAATCTATACTCTAGCAGTAACATACAACACACATGTTATAAATTTAGTTGGTTTAAAACAAATAACGGCCAACTAAAACAAGTGTTGCTATACATATATAATTACTTTTGTGATCATTTAATTATAGTTATAGTGGTGTTGTAAAATGGCAACAAGTGGTCTATTGCCTAATGATCACATAATAACAATAGCAATAATGTATTTTATATTGTATGTACGAAGGCTATAATTAATACAAGTGATATCACTCATAAAATTGTAACTAATCTAGTAAGATCGCGAAAATGGTTTGAGGCATTTTAAAAATAAGCTTGACTTTCTGTAAGAATATAACTAGCTAGAATACACAGCACTTATGCGGGCAATTAAAAAGGTTATTAGGATGTAGTACCCAAGATATTCTATTTATTTATTGATATGTAAAGGAAAACTTTGTGACTATATTTTCGAAAATCGTGCGGACGTAAGAGTATGAAATTTCGCACACGTATATTTTATATTATACAGAAGGAGTGTTCAATGCTATTTTATTTAAAATTATGTATAAAAAATAGATTAAATCGATAAATAAAACTTTACAAACATTACATACTGTAATGTTATGTATTTGACACTCAGACATACTTCGATGTACCTACTTGACATTGACACATTTATTCTTTTGTCAAATGGAGAAAAGATTAATATTGTTTGTCTTTAATAATAATAGAAAAACTTTACACCTGCATATTAACATTTCAAATTTGACGTATCCAAGTCATCGTTTTTGAAAGAAAATTGTCCTAACTTATAATTTAAATTAGTTATGGTTAAATTTCGACCATGGGTCACCACTGGTTTACATTAATACTCCTACACGTTGATTATACGAAGTTTTCTCATCTCATATATTTTTAGTTGAACTAAATTTGATGTTAAACAATCGTCTTTTGTTTTATCATAAGCATCTGCTAATAGTTATGTAAATTTTGAATAGGTACCTTATACTATACCTCCTGACACTGGGCGGCATCTGGCCAGTGTATCAGAACATCCCAGACCACTTGGCTTGAGTACCGTCGCAGAATTTCAATGAACAGATGGTTCCCAACGGTGACCTTGATACAATGCAAGAGCGCGGAAGATCGTTATATCGGCAATTGAGTACGTATGTACAAAGGCCTATTATATGACTGGTGGCCACATTGTCTCTTAGTTTATCTTAGAATATCATAACCATACATTTGTGAGCTAAAATCTAAACGTGAAGTTCCAAATATGGATTTAGCATGTATTGTGTTTTGAGTTTGACAGCCTCTCAACTGTTGTAATCTTAAAGTATTATGCCTAGAAAATTACGTTCTGCAAGGGCGTCGCCACCCCATGGCCTAGGGGGGGGAGGGGGGGCAATGGAACCCAGTCATAGGCTATTCTCCATATATCCTATATTTTGGAGGATGAGAAATATATGAATTTTAAGTATAGTCAAGAGTATGAAGATTTTTTTAGGATTTAACGACAAAGCACGGTCTTAGAACTTTGGTTGCTTTGCAGTTGCCTACATTTTTTAATCTCTAGGGGGGCAGGGGGGGGGCAGCTGCCCCCCCTTGGCGACGCCCTTGGCGTTCTGAAAGATGTGGATTTGATCCCCGGTCCGGACCATATTCTTCTTACACAATCTGTGCTTCCTCTCTAAGATGTTGAAAGTGTGAGACCATAACACGATATTCATTAAAAAATACGCGTATTCAAATACATAATATTCATGGCAAGTGGCGCTTGTAACAACATTACCAAGATATGGAAGGCGTCGGCGTTTAGTGTGGAGAGGAAATGTAAACTGTTGTAATGCGTGTGTTGCCCATTCTCCTGTTTGGGTGGGATTCATGGCACCTAACCAAAGCCCAGGCACAAAAAGTTTCTGCTTTCGAAACGAAGTGTCTCAGGAGAATCTTGGGTATAAGATGGTACCACCGCATCACAAACCAGGCTATACGCCGGTGCAGTCAGTGCAGGACCATCACTTCCACCATTATGGAGAGGAGATGAACATTGAACATAGCTGAATATGTGATAAGGATGCCGAATGACAGATGGACATAATGGTCTTGATGACGATTGTGTTCCGTTCCTTCGAGGCAGAACTGAGGAATCTGGACATGGTGTGGAATGAGGTCATAAGCATTGCTCAAGATCGAGCGCAATGCCTCCCTATGCTCCTGAGTGGGGTCATAAAGGGAGATTGTATTGTATTTATGTAGTATTCAATCCAATCCAAATGCAAACTCCCTTAAGGCCCCACTTAGGGGCATAGGGATGCAACAAGAGGTCTCCATGCGCTCGATCTTGCGCTATGTTTATGGAGGACATGAACTTGACTGGGACATGTGTTAAGGATGCCGAATGACAGTTGGCCGAGGAGACTGCTGTTCTTCCTCCTATCAGGGTCCCGAGGACGAGGGTCTCTCAAACTGTGTTCCGCTCCTTCGAAGCAGAGCTGAGGAATCTGGACATGGTGTGGGAGGAGGTCATAAAACATTGCGCAACAGTATTCTATACCGTTACAAAAAGTATCACACTTATTTTAGTAAATAACATCATTTAAACTGTTAAATAACAAATTTAACACATCATAGAGAACAGACACAGGCGTGAAATTAAATACTTTCTTCAGAAGACATGAAGTTGTTATCGCCTTTGAACAACCGCGTCTCCATGACGACTTCTAGCTTCCAGCTCAATAAATTTTTCAGAGATTTGTCGACGTGTCTCTGGGAGAGAGTGTTCAGCGTCCCCTCCAGAGAATGGAAATAGCCGCAGAAACGTGGGTGGACGATCGATGTACCAGCAGTGTTTATTTAGAAATCCAATCCCTATCGACCCACCGATATCCGCTCGGGAAATATTTTAATGGACTTTTTTAATGGAATTTATATGAAGCAATATTATAATTCGTCAATATCAGCAGATCTTTCGCATAATACGGCAAAAAAAATATTAGAGAACTATTGGAAATAAATTGAAAACTATTTTCATAAGGATCATATAATATGCTTATCGTGTCACTCGACCAAAAAAGGTATATTGTGACATCCTTCAATTTATCCATGGAACGTGCCTTGTCACTAGAATTTTCTTACAGAGTGACAGTGCCTGACCTTGGGAAGAAATCTTCTTACCCTACTTTTGATGGCACCCAACAGTGGGCCTAGTACGAGTTTAATCGAAAGCTAATTGCACGTTAATAAGCGCTTATTAGCGTGCAATTAGTGTTCGAAAATCAAACGATCGAATCATTCGATCATTTTTATATGGAAATTTTTCGAAACTCTTTCGATGATCCTTTCGATATTCTATCATCGAAAACTTATACTATTTGTACAGGTCCTAACAGAATTCCCATCTCCCGGTGACCAAATATCCCCTTTGCAAAATGATGTGGAGGTTCTGACTGTATCATCCACATGTTACTTGGAGTTCCCTCAACTTCCATATTCTCCAAAGCCAGAGCTAGGGGAGTAAGATTCCACTCCTAGAGAGCCCCAAATGTAGAGATGAGGCTATAAGTCACTCTGTAGTTGCCTGGTATCAGGGAGCCCCCGTTAGTTACTAGTCACGCATCCTTCGGTTCGGGTTGATTGATACCTTGGATTGTGGAAAACCTAAGTATGGTTGATCCCAAAACAGACCTCCACTTTTCTATCCACGCCAAGTGCGTCACTTCGCTTTTTTGCATATAGCAACTTTTGTTACTTTTACTTCTTACCTGGCAAACTTGAGGACTGACTCGTTGGTTGGGGTCAATTCACGTCATTATCGATTTATCACTTTTTCCACCATATTATTTTTACCCATCGCGCCGTGTGTCTTAAGGGGTAGGCAGAGTGAACGTCTGTTCTGTTCATTCACACTTCCATTGCTGCTTCCACCGATGTATAATAACATTTCTCATACAAGATTTCCTACCTCTTTTACTCCTTAACGTGGCCTTTCTTGAAGATGCAATCAACGTCCAGCGTCGTCTACACATTCTCACACCTTTCAGTCACAGATTACTTTTGTATTGCTATTAGCTGTCATTCTTTCTTGATCGTTCCAAAACCATATCAATTTGTAAACTTTCTCTTTAATGCAACGCTTACATACTTTGCCATAATCCTTCTTATTCCATTCACCATTTTGCCCACATAATTTAGTTTTACTTTTTCAATTTGAATTAACTAAAATAGCCATTTGAGGTGGCCCTTCCGGATAGAAATGCGTAGCTTAAATTAGGTATTAAAATATTAATGTGTTTTAGTCATAATAGGGCGTTAGTACTGGTTATGGAGTAATGGACAACGCTATAGTCTATATGGCATGGGAACTATTAATGGGTTCCAGTACAACAGGAAGCCAAGTACAATGATCTACTCTAATTAGAAGCATCTATTCCCGATGGGCAGAGAGGATGTGCGGTTTGGTCATGAAAATTCTTCCGCACCATATGTTGTATTGGGATTTTCTCTAGAACGTGTGATGTATGACAACGAAGCAGAATTCTATAATATTTCCATCACCTCTCTATTATTATTTATGATTATTTTAAATATGACGAACCTTTTCTCTTCGGGTTAAAATCCACGGATTGGTATCTATAATCGCTTGGCAAATAATAATAATTATTATCATTTTTGTAGCGCCGTTTTGTGACATTAAAGCAACCTCAAGAGCGCTAGCTAAAAATCGAATAATTATTGACAATATCTAGTAAACGATAGGTACTGAAGCTTAATAATAAACTGAAAAAAATTATTGATAAATTAAAAGATTCATACGAAATCAAGGATATCCTTGAAAGGAACGCGTAAAAAGACGAGTTAAATGCGGTGATTACTATAGCAAATATCTTCCAAATACCTCAATGAACCAAATACCAACTCTAATTTGACCAGTCTCGAGGGGTTCTGTAGACAGAGAGAAGGAAGGGAGAAATATAGTTAACCATAAAACCCAAAATTGCGATGTACAACTTCCGAAAAGAGAGACAGAAAATGCTAAGATAAACTAAGACTGAGAAAAGAACCAAGAAAAAAACGGGTTATCTTGGAATACTTGTACGAAACAAGGCTTGCAAGAGAAGTTGCGATCATAGTTCCTGAGAATCGAATAATACAGAGTGAATTCGCAGTTAAATCCCAGACTAAAGATATCTTCGTATTTTCAAAGCAACGTGCCATTTTCATGATTTTTAAAAAGTCTTTCGTTAAATAATTATAAGACAACCAACTGCATAAAACCACAACAAGAGTAGCCAGAAATGGAATAAAGAAAATAAAACAAAAAAATCAAAGGTTAATAAAGAATTCCGAGTGCGTCTTGCACGTCACTTTACCCAGTTGAGTTCTCCGTCATCCAGCCGACTGCTCCAGTCTCCGTTCCTGTCCATGGCTGGTGGAACACAGGCAGTCGTGCGCTGAATACTAAACCAGAGAGGTAGGTGGTGAGGGGGCTTGTGCATGACAGTGGTGAGGGGACAGTATACTACATTACTAAAAACTGGTGCAACTTACATCTTGTCTACTCACTAATCACATGTGCCTGTCTTTAGCACTAACCTACTAACATATTAACAACGTCATGTACACTAAAGTCGAGCCAAAACGTCTCAATCCAAGGTGTAAAGCAACGTGCTAAGGGATGAATGACCACAAGACGTTAAAGATGGTGGCCGCAAACGTTCTCTTGGAGGCACCTGCCGACCCCTCCTCGTATCGAGGCTTACCCAGCCAAGCGGGGCTCTGGCTGGGCTGACTTTTATATCCCTAGCTGCTCGTGGGAACAGAATGGAAAAGTATATTATTAAAAGGAAAAATAATGATGATGAGGTGAGAGAGATGCGGCAGCAATGCACTGCGGAGGAAGATAGTTTTAGTGAAGGTTTGGAAAGATCTGATCAAGAAGGCGCAAAACAAACCTCTGAAAGCTTGGTTGACACGCAAGGAAACTTTACTAGACGAGAATCACTAAGAAGAACGCCGCCTGGTTCTCCAAACATTGCAAGCCTTTTTATATTAGACTCGTCAGACTCTGACGCGGAGACAAAGGCACGGAGAACCAATAAAAGAAAAAAAGTATCAAGCCCAAAACAGGGGAAGGATGAAGGAACAAATAACCTGAAAAAGCTCATGGAAAAAATTGAAGAACTTGCAAGATTTGCTGAAGCAAACAAAACCGTGCATAAAGAGATCAAAATACTCATAACGGAAGCCAGTGGGCTGGCAAAAAGAATAATAAATGAGAGGACCTTCGACTCGGACAGGCTCACAGCACTACAAGAGGAGTTCAAAGAATACAGAACAGTGCAGGAAAGGAACACCAAAAGACTAGAAGAAGAACTAAAAAACCTCAGAGGGATAAATACAGTTAATGGAACTCAAAAAATCGAAAAAATAAGGCCCGAACTAGAACTAACGGAGTTAAGGGACATTACCAAGGTCGAAAAAACGTTCCCCATATTTGAAAAAATTGTGACACAAAGGTGGTCGAAAGAAATTCTTGAGACTATCAAAATTACAAAAGGAAATGCTATCAGCTCAGAAATGGAAGATGTTGTATACTTTGTTGAAGAAGGCAAAGAAACAAACAATGACGAAATCTTATTAAACGTCTTAGAGAGATATCCAGAATTTAGTGAAGCAGAAAAAATTCCTTGCAAAGGAGGTAAGAGATCCATATTGGAAATCATAACAAGATTTGGCAAGACAGAAAAACGAAGAACAATAAGTGTTCTATATTACGACTGCCACAAGGAGAAGGACTTAGAAAGCATCTTTGGACTATGCCAGGATATAAAAAATGCTGCAGTAGAGAAGGGCAAAGGAGTAACATTCGTCGCCCCAACGGCTTTAAAGACGAATTTGATTATGAAAATGCTAGCATTTGTCTTCCTTGGTGCAGGTATACAAATCACTTTAAAAATTGCCGACAATCACACTAGTGATAAAATGCCAACTAAAAGAAAAACAGTGGAAAGCGATACCATATTTATCGAAAATGAGAATGTATCATACGCCGAAACTTTGAAAAAAATAAAAAACGGACTTGAAGAAGAGGAGAAAAATACTATCAAAGCTGTGAGAAAGACACGCAATGGAAATATTATCATAAAAACGCAGAAAGGTGCAATGAAAAATATTACACAAAGCTTGAAAAAAGCCATGGATGGTGAAAGCTGCAAGATCCGCGAGGCAACACGTAGAACAATCCATATTAGTGGACTAGACCCAATAGCGGAAGAAAACGACATCTTGGAGGCGCTGAGAAACTGCGAGATAAAATTATCTGACCAAGTGATAGTTAAATCACTTAGACCCACTAAAAGTGGAGCACAAATGGCCACGATCCTCCTAAGCGAGGCAGACGCGAAGAGCCTTAATGAAGGGGTAAAAAAGTTGAGGGTGGGCCTCTGTATATGCAGCGTCTGGGAAAGGGTAGAAATACCTACTTGTTTTAGGTGTTGGTCCTACGGACATAAAGCACATCACTGCAAGGGTGAGGATAGAACTCACAAGTGTAGAAAATGTGTAGTAGACGGTCACATCGCAAAGGCATGCAAAGGCGAAGAATTCTGCCCACACTGCAACACAGCAGGACATATGGCTGGAACAAGTAAATGCCCTATTTTCAGAAAGGCTTTGAACGAAGCAAGAAAGAAGCATATTTCTAAACGATGTTCAAGCTAATACAAATAAATGTAGGAAGAATAAATAGTGCTCATGACATGGCCAAATTAATAGCAAACAGAGAAAAATGCGACTTCTTAGCTATAAATGAACCGAACTGGAATAGACTTACGGGCAGGGAATGTTACGTTAGTGAGGACAGGAATGCTATGCTTTTGAGAATAAGCAAGAACCGTTCAGTAGAAGCATACAGAAGCTTTGGTTGCACCGTCTGCATCGAAACAGCAGATCTAATTATATACTGCTCTTATATTAGTCCCAATAAATGCACTCTAACGGAATTCAGTGAGCATCTCCTAAGGATACGGACAGACATCACAGCCTTTGCCAAAGGAAAAATGATCGCCATTACTGGCGACTTCAACGCACGACATCCATGCTGGGGTGGAGAAACAGCGAATGGGAGAGGAAAAGAGTTGCTCGAGTGGGCAAATTCCCTAAACCTAATAATTCTGAACGATGGAAAACAACCGACATGTATTAGACCTAACGGAAATTCCTACATTGATTTGACGATACTGAATGAAAGAGCATTCAGTAGACGACCAACCTGGAAAGTTCTCGATGATGCTTCTCTTAGCGATCACGAATATACAATGAGTGAATGGAGCGTTCCAAATAACGAGAAAAGTAGATACATATACGGAATTACTAATCCAGTCGCACTGTGTGACAAATTCGTACAACTCACATATGATAAAGAAATCAACACATTAGCATACGAGAAAGCAGTGGTAGAAGCATACAGAAAGAGCACACCCAGAATTAGAGCTAACGAGGAAGGACGACTGCCCTACTGGTGGACACTCGCAATACAAGAACATATCCGCTCAACCAACAAGAAGCGAAGGGAATACCAAAAATGCAAAAATAATAACATGAAAGAAACACTAAAGTTATCATATAGAGACTCCAAGAAAGCACTAAAAAAAGAGATAACAGCATCGAAGAGAAGACAGTGGGACCAGCTCTGTGAAAACCTTAATGAAGACATTTTTGGAGAAGCATATCAAATAGCAAGAGCTCAAATGCACCGGCCGTGTCCAAATACTCAGCTCTCGATAAATAAGAAGGAAGACATATTCAAACAACTGTTCATAACGGCACCAAGTGTGCCAATGATTAGGAAAGAAAACCCAGATACATCTAACCATCTGCTGGAGATCAGTGAGGATGAGTTGATAAAGGCCATCAAAAGGATTAAAATGGGAAAAGCACCAGGTCCCGATAACATACCACCAGATGCCCTGAAAACTTTAGCGATTGGGAACATGGGCTTTTTCAAAGCCATGTTTACGGAATTGCTCAAAACTGGAAAATTTCCTGAGACATGGAAATGCGCCAAATTGATTCTTATTGACAAGCCTAAGAAATCTGCTGATGAAGAAACTAAATATAGACCAATATGCCTTCTGAATTCGGTGGCCAAGCTCTTCGAAACCATCGTTAATGAAAGGCTCATGAACGAATTAGATGCAAAGAAAGCACTCAACGACAGCCAACATGGCTTTAGACGAGGAAGGTCAACTGTTGGTGCTGTGGACCAGATCGTCTCAATCGCTACGGAAGCTAGGTTGTCCGGCAAACTTAACGCTCTGATTCTTATCGATGTCCAAAACGCCTTTAACACAGCTTCATGGCCGATAACAATCAAGAAACTAAAGAGGAAGAACATAAGCACCTACCTGGTGAACGTCATAACGGACTACTTCACGGAAAGGCGAATTCAGCTAAACAAAAAAAATAGTTTAGAAATAAGTGGAGGTGTCCCGCAGGGTTCGGTCCTCGGTCCAACTCTGTGGAACGTCATGTACGATGACGTTATGTCCCTTGCAGTACCCGAGGGGGTTCGTCTTGTCTGCTATGCAGATGACCTGGCAGTATCTGCGACCGCCTCGACCAAACGTGAGCTGGTTTCCATAACTGATACGGCGCTTCATGCCATAGACCTATGGATGAAGACCAATAAGCTTAAAATAGCTGCCCAGAAGACAGTTGCGATAATGCTAAGTGGAGGGAGGCGTGCTAGAAACATAAACTTCGAAATAGCAGGGGAAAAAATTCATACATCAAAGGAGGCAAAATATCTGGGCGTCATACTTGATACCGAATTAAACTTTGGAAAACATGTACAATATGTGTGCGAAAAGGCCCAAAAAACAGCAAGGGCAATGCACTCAATACTGCCTAACACAAAGGGACCTACTGAGACGAAGAGAAAAATACTAGCGATGACAATACAATCTGTTATTCTGTATGCCTCACCCCTTTGGGAAAAAACCCTGAGCCGCCAAAGCCAAGTCCAAAAACTAATAAGCGCGCAGAGAGTAGCTGCCCTCAGAATATGCCGAGCCTACAGAACGGCATCAGCAGATGCGGTGCTGGTTATATCCGGACTCCTACCGCTGAATATATTGGTAGAGGAACGTGCCAGAATTTACCACAAAGCCGTAGAACTAACAAACGAAGAGAAACTGCAGGAGAGAGAGACCTCAATTGCCAAGTGGCAAAGTACCTGGGATTCCTCGCAGAAAGGCCGGTGGACCCACCGACTCATCAGTGACTTGAAACCATGGCTCACAAGAAAGCATGGAGAGGTGACCTTCCGAATGACCCAGTGCCTAACCGGACATGGGGTGTTTGGGAAGTTCCTCAAAAAAATTAACAAGGCCCCAACAGAGGAATGTTTCTACTGCCGGGCTGCGGTTGATGACGCGGAGCACACACTCTTTGAATGCAGCAGATGGACAGTTGAAAGAGCCACACTGCAGGGAGAGGTAAGTGGAGGCCTGAGCGCTGAAACAGTAGTGGGGAAAATGCTGGAGTCTCCAAGACACTGGAATGCGGTGGAGGCCTATATGGAGGCAATAATGAGGCGAAAGGAGGCAGATGAAAACCGCAGACAAGCGAATAATTAGGCAAGTTGCAGCATCGTGGTAGGTCGAAAGACAGGAACACGACTGCAAAGAAGAGGGGGGGGTTTTAGCCGGTGCGAGTCCGGCACTACCTGACCAGAAAGGCTGGGTGTCCATAAGGGATTTCCCCCCCAAAAAAAAAAAAAAAAAAAAAAAAAAAAAAAAAAAAAAAAAAAAAAAAAAAAAAAGAGAGGTAATCCATTATGTAATGGCGTCTGCACCAGCGCTCTTCAAACATAGACGTGCTATGAGTCCTTCCGGAGACAGAACAAACATTCCAAACTTTATGATAATAATTATATAACTAGCTTTCCCGACAGACGTTGTCCTGTAATTTATATAAGTAAGTATTAAATTCGAATTTAAAAGAACGATAGAAATGACTTTTAACCAATGTCATTTCAACCGATGCATCTGTTTTAAACCACATATTTTCCATTCGACTTCTGTCAATCGCACCAACTATCAAACAAATGACATTATTGGAGCATTGAGGATTTTATGTGTTTTTAATATGTATACTATATTGTATGTGTTCTCAGTGTTCTGTTGGTGTCGTTTGTAAACAAATAAATAAATAAATAAAATGACAGTTCGTGTTAAACGACAATTTGATTTCAAAGTAAGATTTATTCACTTTTATTAATTGAATAATTTTAGTACCTAAATTAAACTTGTATTTCTATAGAATTTTTCACAGATGGCGTTGTTGTCAGTAAATCCGTTCCATACTATATTACATTATTTACTATCCATTTTTCGAAATTTTAGTAAAATTATTCTTTTATCCGGAGAGGAGAAGAATCCAATAAACCAAACATCATAATCATGAGAATTCTCAACATGTTCAACATGTCGAAAACTCCCATGTATGAAACAAGTAGAAATTTAATAATTAATGAAAAATAGAGAAGAAAAGTTGGAAATTATTGAGAACAAGAGAGCAACCAAATTTAAAGACTGCGACTGCTGTCATATATTTGGCGCCAGGATATGACTATATCCATTTTTGTTACTGTCTCATATTTATTGCCTATTGGCTTTGTTGGTGCACAACGTTCTAATTATGTTTAGATTCTTGTGAACTTTTCAGGACTAGATCTTAAAGGAAAAATAACAACTAACGACTCTAAAAATTCATTACTCTTGTTCGATTTTTAAATGGAACAAACCACTACGGGCTTACGACCGTCTTCTACTGTTATTTCGAAGGCTGGCTTAGTGTGATCACTTTACGTTAACAACGTTCGCCATTAGGTGGTAATGTTTGACTCCGAAACTCTTAATCATGAGAATTCTCAACATGTTCAACATGTCGAAAACTCCCATGTATGAGACAAGTAGAAATTTAATAATTAATGAAAAATAGAGAAGAAAAGTTGGAAATTATTGAGAACAAGAGCCTCTTGTTCTCAATAATTTCCAACTTTTCTTCTCTATTTTTCATTAATTATTAAATTTCTACTTGTTTCATACATGGGAGTTTTCGACATGTTGAACATGTTGAGAATTCTCATGATTAAGAGTTTCGGAGTCAAACATTACCACCTAATGGCGAACGTTGTTAACGTAAAGTGATCACACTAAGCCAGCCTTCGAAATAACAGTAGAAGACGGTCGTAAGCCCGTAGTGGTTTGTTCCATTTAAAAATCGAACAAGAGTAATGAATTTTTAGAGTCGTTAGTTGTTATTTTTCCTTTAAGATCTAGTCCTGAAAAGTTCACAAGAATCTAAACATAATTAGAACGTTGTGCACCAACAAAGCCAATAGGCAATAAATATGAGACAGTAACAAAAATGGATATAGTCATATCCTGGCGCCAAATATATGACAGCAGTCGCAGTCTTTAAATTTGGTTGCTCTCTTGTTCTCAATAATTTCCAACTTTTCTTCTCTATTTTTCATTAATTATTAAATTTCTACTTGTTTCATACATGGGAGTTTTCGACATGTTGAACATGTTGAGAATTCTCATGATTAAGAGTTTCGGAGTCAAACATTACCACCTAATGGCGAACGTTGTTAACGTAAAGTGATCACACTAAGCCAGCCTTCGAAATAACAGTAGAAGACGGTCGTAAGCCCGTAGTGGTTTGTTCCATTTAAAAATCGAACAAGAGTAATGAATTTTTAGAGTCGTTAGTTGTTATTTTTCCTTTAAGATCTAGTCCTGAAAAGTTCACAAGAATCTAAACATAATTAGAACGTTGTGCACCAACAAAGCCAATAGGCAATAAATATGAGACAGTAACAAAAATGGATATAGTCATATCCTGGCGCCAAATATATGACAGCAGTCGCAGTCTTTAAATTTGGTTGCTCTCTTGTTCTCAATAATTTCCAACTTTTCTTCTCTATTTTTCATTAATTATTAAATTTCTACTTGTTTCATACATGGGAGTTTTCGACATGTTGAACATGTTGAGAATTCTCATGATTAAGAGTTTCGGAGTCAAACATTACCACCTAATGGCGAACGTTGTTAACGTAAAGTGATCACACTAAGCCAGCCTTCGAAATAACAGTAGAAGACGGTCGTAAGCCCGTAGTGGTTTGTTCCATTTAAAAATCGAACAAGAGTAATGAATTTTTAGAGTCGTTAGTTGTTATTTTTCCTCAAACATCATAAAATTCTGTTCAGTCGATTTCGAGTTATAAGTGTTTGAACTAACCCGACTCTCTTTTATATTATTGATTATTTGTTAACATTAGATTTCAGTTACCTATTTTGTTCTTTATATTTACTAATATGTTTTATAGAAAATTTGACTATTTATAATTGCGTACTGATTATATTATTTTCTTCTTATACCAACCTAGAGGTGTCTGGAGATTCTTTTGAATAAATATAATAAATATTAAAAAATATGTCTTTTTATATAGTTTTCAATGTCAAAGACCAAAATCTCCATTTATGAATCCTTAAGAGTGAATTATATTATATCAACTATGGTTGTAAATGATTTTCTTTTACCTATATAGTTGCCTCTTGGTTTCCTAGTTCATGTAAACATTGACAACCACTGGTGGACGATGTTATCTATAAAGTGACGCTAGATAATGGGTGTCTACGAGAGCAGACCGTTTCGTATTTTTTTAAGTTCTCTTTGGAACATTTTTCACGTGAATATATTCAACAGGTCTCTACTATGTATGTTGGTGCAAAGCTACATTTCCTGCTGTATTAGTTGGAGATGTACACTACCTGTCTCCAGGGACTTTTAAGTCTACACGAAGCCTCCCAGACTGCAAATGTATAATTCAAGCTGGTAGCTTTAGTTTGCTTTTAATGTGTCCATCAAAAAATCTGAATTAATTTCACCGTATTTGAATATTTTTAACCGTATAAATGATTTTAATAATAATAATATTAAGACTCTAACTTTTATGGCGCCGTTTAGTGAAAATATCTTCACCTCAAGGGCGCCTCACATAAAAAGTAAAGAGTAATAATCACCAATAGGTTCGTCAAAACATAATAAAACAACAAAAATGCCAATAATCCCACAAGGTTCGTCATGTTGTAAAATATGTGAAATCATCGTAGATACTTGCAAACAGTCAATAAGTAATCAAATCAATACGGATTGGAAGAATGCAAATTTAATATAAAACATCGGTAAGACATCCGAAAAAATGGGTCTTTAAGAGTTTCTTAAATTTGTCAACTGTTTCGGCTTGCCTTAAGCTCAGAGGGAGAGCATTCCATAGTTTGGGCCCCACCACGCACAAAGCGCGATTACAGTTTCGTCTGCGGACCTCCTCCAGTTCAGAGACGAGGCTCTGGGCCGACCTCAAAGTTGCGCGCCTTTCTGTAATCATTTTGGGAGCAAACATCTCCTCCAAATATGAAGGAGAGACATTATTCATTGCTTTGTAAACCAGCACACATATTCTGAAATCGACCCTTGCCCACATCGGAAGCCAATGAATGAAGCCAATCTGAATGCATAAAATAAAACCAAAACGTATGATGCCCCATAAAATCAATTTCTGTAAAGGTGCGTTTATACCAAACGAAAATAGAGCCAGAGCTGGAAAATAGAGTATATTTTCTGTATCGTTGATATGGTCACCAAGGAAATAACAACGAGAAAGAACTTTGGGTTGGCTGGAAGAGATCCTTCGCTATAAGTCCGCCCTTTGACTCTATTAAATGGTTGTATCAAAAATGTATTTTAGTCTTGCAATAAAGCTTTATTTATTTTATTAACTGTCATTAGTCGTTGCTCGTTGATGTTTCCATGGTGTCCAATATCAACTTCTCTCTTTTTTTATAACAGACCGTAAGCTGACTTTCGAAACTACAGTTGAAGACGGTCGTATGCCCGGAGTGATTCAAATTTGAAAAAAAAATACCTACCTCTAAAAGTAGGACCTCAATAATTCATTTCATGATTGCATCAATAGATGATTTAAGAAACCCTAAAAAGCTACGATATTCCAAAAGTAATATCAATGTATGCAAAACGCAGATGTATCTATCTACAGAAGATATGACAATCTGAAAGACAGCCGCAGCGAACTAAAAAGAATGGATAAGATCCAGGACTTTGGAAAGGCCACCGCTGGGTTGTCCATCTTTATAAGATGATGACATAATTGAATGGTTCTGTAAATGAACCTGGAAAACCAAAATTCGTCATTTAAGTGGGTACGTAACTGAATTAAGTCTCATTAAAGAAGTCGTAAATTCATTAAGAACCTCTACAGAAACCAATAATTAAAACTAATATTATTTTAAAATTACTATTGGAGTTGCGACGTTATAGGTTAATTGCTAAACAATCTCTATTAGAACAGACGGAGACGCTTTATGTGCCGTACAAAATACCTGCTGACCGACCAAGGAGTATTGGTATATGCAATAACTTCTTAAAAAGAGGTCCTGAGTTTGATTTTTCTATCGGGTCATTGTGTTATTTTCACTTGAAATTTCTACTAGGGGTTCGAATTCTGTCTCAGATTGGAAGGGAAAGGTTGACTGGTCGAGAATGTTTCAAGAATTTAGTTCCGCTAGCTATACTGACACCAATGTAGGTATAGAAAAGTGCTATTAATTTATTTATTTAGTAGCAAATTCAGCATAATTGATTAGATCGTTTGAAACACTTTTTGAGCAAAGTTAAAAGCTACTTGTTGATATTACCATTTATTTGCGAAACCGTTGGCCAAATATCTACTAAGCTTATCAAACTTATATAAATTTTGCTGAATTATATTGTAAAACATTTTGCTTGTTGAGAAAAAAAAATGGGAGAATTGCAAGTCTGACAGACAAAATCACAAATGCAGAAATTCATACACCTAAAAAGCATGTCGATCTATGAGGTCATAATATGGCCAAATTAAAGTGACATAATACAGGGAAGAGACAGATGAACACAAATAGTTGAAACGGAGATCGTGGGATGAAAAGAGAATGTACAAAACAACGCAAAGTAAAAAGAGAATATGAATAGCACAGGATACAGAAAGATCGAGGAAAATTGTAGGCCTACATCAAGCAGTGGATAGTCAAAAGAATGAAGAAATTGAACTGACTGCCAACATCATTGGCAAAAAATCTACTAATAATATATAAAATTAAGTGAGGCTTGTATACCTACTTTTATGGGAAAGGTTTCACTGAAATATGTACAGGTGTCAAAATGAAAGACCTACTTGGAGATTCGGGCAGACTACCTGAGAGGGAGGTTGATGGGCAAAAGGTCTTTGTAAACAGCGAGAGATGAAGGGAGGGTGGTTGTGCAAACAGTAGAAAAGAGGCATAATGGCGATGGAGGGAGGGACGGACGGAAATTTTAAACATCTGCAAACAAATTGATAAATGAGAAAAACATTTTAATAAAATTATTATGTCTGAAGAAAAATTACTACACGTCACGCGACTAACTTGGTAAGTTGTGACAAGAACGGACAAAACATCACAAAAAGAAAGTGTCACCATGATTTCGTTTTTTAATGTTTTGGTGGTTTGGTGGGCGAAAACGCGAACATTTCTTCCTCCAATCCTCACGCAGTTCTCTTCGGCTCAACTTATTATGAACTGCATGCCACGTCCTGGCATCCTACCTGTTGTAGATACTCCTGGCGAGGGCGTTCTCTACCAAACCCTCGACTATTCTCTCAAATGTTGTACCTGGTAAATTTTCATGCCTCATTACATGTCCCGGCCATCTCGTGCATATTTCCGATATGGTGTTCAATATTTTCCTATCCCCGAACACTTTGTTCGTGTTGTGTTCCCTCAAATGTGCGTTTGCACCAAACGAACATAGAGTCGGAGCTATACTTTCTCTTATTGCTGGACGCCATGGAAACAACAAAGATATTTTACCCAAAATATCTTCAACATTCGCCTATTCGTAGGACTCCAGTCCAGAAGTCCTTTTTACAGATACAATTCTGACAATATTGTTTTGATATGTTACTTGGTCTAATTGAAAATAAAATAAAAATATTATATGTCACCAAGTTAAAGCAGTTCCAGCGTGTTTTTATCACAATTCTTTGACTAATGTTGATTTCATTGTGTTAGATGTTTTTGTTGCTTTAAAATTAACATTAATATTTTGAATTTTCCCTAGATACGACGCCTTGTTATTTACCCAAAATATTAATAATCCTAGGAAGAATTGTTTTAAATTTATTATTTGCACCACTGCGAATGCTGAAAGTAAAAGCGTCCCCGTATTTTGGAAAGTCTTCAGGTGTTTTATTGTGTTTATTTTTAATTGTCAAGATGTTTATTAAGTCTGTACAAATAGACCCCAGATGTCTTCAACCCGATTTAGACAAACAAAAAGATTGTGATTTTTTTCAGGTCCTTTTTTGAAGCCGACTTAAGTATACTTCAATACAGATAATCGAATATTTTTGACTCACCTCTTTATTATTATCGAGTTTGTTAATCTTTTTGATTTTATTTCTTTAGCTATTAATCTGAAACAAAGAAAAAAATATGTATTAGAAAAATTGAATTAAAACAATAAGTATCGTGGACGACAAAACCGAAAGTACTTACATGACACGCCAGAGACCTGAGTCAAATCAAACAAAATGGCCGCGAATTTTAACGCGAACAACCGTCAGATTAATTATTTTGACTCGGAATTTGGAATAACATTGATGGCCTAGACCGTTTCACGCTTTCACGCGTTTTTTACTATGGAAATACTGTACCTACCATCAAACTGTTCATGTTGACGGCCATTTTATTTGATTTGACTCGGGACTCTGGGATTCTAGTCAGATGTAATAAAATGGCTGCCACTACAACCGTCAACATTTTAAATACCTATATCCAACATGAAGTGATGATATTTTGCAATGTTGTTTAAAAATCCGATATAAATTTGACAGTTGAACCGTCAACGTGGCGGCCTTTTTGTTACACCTTACTTAGAACCAAACACTGTCTGGATAGGGAAAAGTTGTGTACAGATAGGGAATATTGAAGGTCCTTACTCTCTTTCTATCGGTTCCGTAAAAACAGAGCTTGATGTGTAAAAATAAAACGTTGAAAAAAAAATCAGGTAACAAAAAAATTTAAAATTACCTTTGCATGCACACTGCACAACATAGAAAATGCGTATCATAAAAAATGTAAATTACATGCATGCGTAGGGGAAAGGAACAGGAAGTAAATGGGAAGCAGAAGAGTAGAAGAAAGAATTGCCGGTATCACAAGCAGTGGCGTAACTAGGGGGGGGCGGAGGGGGCGGTCCGCCCCGGGCGGCACTTTTCAAGGGGCGGCAAAATGAGCCGACAAATAAAAAAAACTTGATAATAAACACAAAACTTAAAATCTTAAATCGATTGTATATAAAATTCATATGACACAATACATAACATTTAAATACAATAACACTCTGTCGATATTGTATCAAATGTTATGTATTGTGTCATATAAAATGTATCGTATTACTCACTTTACTTCCGTGACTACCTTCCGATAAATCTTAGAATACGGGAACTGAGCGCTATTTCAAATTTTTCTTTCAAAAACAATGACCTGGTTGCTTATGTAGCAGTGGCGTACCGAGAGGGGGGGGGGGGCGGCAAAATTTGCTTGCGCTGTACTAAACACGATCAGATTGACAAAATCAGAATTTTTAGTCTTGTATTATGAAATTGGAAATGGTCGGCACCAGGATTCGAACCCACGACCTGAAGGTCGTGAATAAAATAAAATAAATCTGCATACTGAAGTATACACATTTATTTTCTTAAAAAATTTTTTTTTTGATTTTTCATGCGCTAACTCTTACTATTTTATTTTGAAATATTTTTTTTACTTTTGGTAATTTTTTTATTATATATTATGGGGGGGGGGGGGGGGGGGGGCGCCAAATTTGGTTCCCGCCCCGGGCGGCGAAAACCCACGTTACGCCACTGATCACAAGCATGAAGGGCCTCATAACAATAAATCGGACGGCCGTAATAAAAGAAATTCCCTCCCCCGACTTGTCCTTACGAGGGAGCATTCAGTACCATTTTGGGAAGGATTAAAAACTCGAAAATACGACCATTATTTCTTTTTAAACGCTACTTTCACATTTTTTTATGTTAATGGTAGTTATTAAAGTAGGTACATCCCTTCACAGATGTGCATTTTAAAAATAGGTTGGTATATTCACTTTCTTTGGTCATAATCTTGGCACTGGTTTCTTCTTTCTTTGCCGGGCATTGAGTTCGAGGATCCCATAGCACTCACCGCCTTTGGTGTATTCTTGAATGTGCGTAAAGACCGAACCTGGATGCGCAGACCCGACCGCACTCTAGACACGCGAAGATCTCTCCGCAATTCCTCTCTGCCGTTGGGCATCCGCTCTGTGGCGGTTTTGCAGTTTCCTTGCCTCTGAGACTCCCCGGGATCGCAAGCAAACATCACGCCAGGCGAGTCATGAGCCAACCGTTCCCAATCATCGGGGGCCCCACAGAGTTTAAGGGATTCGCGAAGGTTGTCCTTATAACGTTTTCTTTGACCTCCCACGTGTCGCCTTCCATTGACTTAACCATATAGATGAGCATTTTAAAAATAGGTTGGTATATTCACTTTCTTTGGTCATAATCTTGGCACTGGTTTGCAGCAATAAGTACTATTTGCCCATCTATATCTCAATTCTTCTCTACCAGGAAAAGACAGTGGAAAAGGCAAAGCGATTGAATGATAATATGAAAGATTGAATGCCCTTATTCAATGGTGTACTACTACGTACTAGAATCGTCATTCTATATGTACATGAAAATGAAGCCCTTTATTCACCCATTCGTTTAGAATCTGTGCAACTTTCTGTTTTCGATGAAAGGTTGTTCTGAGATATTTTTATTTGTATAACTTTAACGAAAGTCTCTAGAAAAAAACAACATTACGATAGTGTTTGTAATGTTTTTTTTTTATTGATTTAATATATTTTTATGCATAATTAAAAAAAATATATTAGCATTCGCCACTCCTCCATATAAACTATGTGTGCGGAATTTCATATTCCTCCGTTTGCGCCATTTCGTAAAAATGGTCACAATGTTCTTTATTTTTTTTGTTTTTAACTTTTTGGCATATCATCCACGATGTTTTCCTTCACTTATTAATATATCGATGAGTTACATACATGCGTGTACTTGTAAGCGAATACATTGTAAAGATCTAGAGTAGGTAAGGCATGAATCTTTACGATGATCGTTACGGTGAGCACGATCATCACATAAAATTTAATAGATCCATAAATTAGTTATGATAAGATGTTGTTAAGTGTCGATGTGGATAATCGGGATTACCATACGACTTGTTGAATGATTAACATAAGTGGAATGCTTGTATGCATTATTGATGCTTAACTGCTTACAGCTGATACACACATGCTAACTGTCATATTGTCTAACATTCTGAGGAACCGTCGCTTACTTCAATTAATCAATACTCCCTGTCTGAACCCAATCAGGGGCATATGGAGACAATAGTCCTCCACCGCGACCAATCTTGCGCGGCTTAAATGAGCTCCTCCCACACCATGTTCAAATCCCTCAGTTCTGCTTCGAAGGAACGGAATACGGTATGAGAGAGAACCTCGCTTCGGGAACCCGATGGGAGGAAGAACAGCGCTCTCCTCGACCAACTGTCATTTGGCATCCTTGTCAACACATGTCCCAGCCAAGTCCACCTCCTCTCCACAATGGTATAAAAATGATGGACCTACGTTGGGTGCACCAGCGTGTTGCGGTGGTGCCATCTTATACCCAAAATTCTCCTGCGGCATTTTGTTTATTAATGCGGGGTATTTTTGTGCCAGGACTCACACCCATATAGAAAAATGGGTAACAAACACGCATCAAACAGTTTCGGGGAAACCAAGGAAATTTCGGGACACATGCTCTACAGATGTTGTTCATCAATAATGGATTATTCTTCAAGTGTCGGTGGCCAGCAATACACTATGTCTGATTTTTTTTTTGTGTGAAGTGTTTTTTCAATTAAATTTCTACCTGTGGTTTGCTTCCTGCATAAAATTGGACATGACCTGAACCAAATACGTAGTGTTCAAATAGTATTCAATTGTTTTTCGATAAATTTTATTTTGAAATTCAAATATTCATGGTAAAATTATTGGTGAATGATTAATGATAGAATGTCGGGAAGAATATTGTTGGAAATTAAATGACAACCAACTACTCTGCGTTCTGTTTCTCCACTTAAATCCTTTGTCCCGTACAATCCTGTCTCTAATTTATAATGACAATAATTAAAGTAAAGCAATATATTATTAAAGTAAGACTTTAACTAGCTATGCTACCCGCGTTATGGCGTAAAATTCACTTTAGAATTAATGTTAATGGCAAAAGCTGTCAATTGGGATGAATTGAGATTTTTTTTGAAATATGCTTACTATGGATGTATGCTCGATTATCCGCACACTTAGCTCATGTTTATCATAGAGACATTCGAAACCACCGATAAAAGTGCCTACATTTTATTTAATACTACAAAAATATTTGAGTACTTAGTATAAAGGAAGTGTTTTTTTTTCATTATCATTGTGAATTATTTCACGAAAATTACCAATAATATTAAATAAATGCAACATTTCATTTGAGTTTGAAAAACTATCGATTAGAACCTACATGAAAAGTGCAGTTAGAGCAGTGGACCATATAAATGCCTTACGTGAAACAGAAGAGGGACATGCGGCTCAATAAATATTCTGTGTCCAAGCCGTCTTACTGGTTAGTTGAACACGCTACAAATGAAGAATCTTCGATTGAAGACAAATTGAGACAACTATAGTCTGCGTAATCTGTAAGGAGACACGTAACCTAGTGACTGGATCCGACAAAAGAACTGCATAGTGCATGGATGAACGTAACTCAGAAAGATATGGTGTAGAATCTATCACACAAGATGTGATGATGGCTGTACAGCTTCAAGTCTACATAAATGGGCATGTGAATGTGAATGATCTGATAAAAGAGTGCCCCATATGCGCATTACAAAGGACAGATGATGCGATATAATAGCTTTGGTCTCTGGAGGTCAAATTGTGAGCAAACATAAGAAGAAAACCATCCAGTTTGCTAATGAAGTTTTGAAAGACTCAGACAGCGTTGGAAAGGCGAAAAAAGAAAATCCGCTACCTACTCCCAGCAGGTAACGAATTGGGATGGAAACGGTGTAAAGCAGGAAGAAACGAAAAAAAAATATCGGAAATCTATTGTGTTATTTAGGTGTCATCAACTTAGCCAAAAAAAAATATTTGAAATTCTTAATAATAACATAAGCCAGTCGCATATAATATGAAAAAGTTAATTACGTGTTTGATTACAAACAGACATACCCATTAACAAAACGAAGTTTACAATATTAATACAGATTTTTTCTACGATGTTAAATAATTAGAATGGGAACATTGACGATACGTCAAACTCGGGGAAATGTCATTTATATTCATAAGGCGGCCATTTTATAACGACAAACTACACTTTGTCTATGTCCGTTGGATTTTAAACTATTTTTTATAGCGGGGCAATGGCCGCGGGCTGCACGCATCGTGCCTGCTGGTGACGAAGCATCGTGCAACAGTAATTAGCGCTTGTAAATTATATAACACCATTATTTTACAGCTTTATTATATGTTATAATTATGCTATACAACTAATCAACAGCGATTTGGGTGATGGTTTGTTTCCAAAATGCTAGTCTATTGTCGAAAAGATTTGAGGAGAGATACGTAAAATTGACGCAATAAACCGAATTTTACCGAAGTGTTTTACCATATGTAAGTATATATTTTTTTTTACCCATCTTAGCTTGTCGGGAAAGTTACGGAGACAGAACGAACCTTCACTTTTTGACTATTTGACATTTTATTTTTCAATTATAGGTTATAGGTAGAGACTGGAAAAAAGTGGTGTTATTTTTTGTGAATTTCGGTGTTATTTTTGGAGAAATTCGGTGTTATTTTTGGAGAAATTCGGTGTTATTTTTGGAGAAATTCGGTGTTATTTTTGCTCTAAAACACAAAAATTCGCACAACGTTCTAATTATGTTTAGATTCTTGTGAACTTTTCAGGACTAGATCTTAAAGGAACGTTATTTTTCAACGTTGATTTGTTCAAAATGAAGGTAGATGTTATGGCAAAACAAATAATAATAGCAATTTTTAGAATTTATAGTATAATTAACAATATTTATAAACATACATTGCCAAATGAATGAAAAAATCTGATTAAAAGTAAAAATATGCAAAAAAAAATCAAATTAAAAAAAATTTCAAATCAATATTCAATCCTACAGACAGAATTGAAACTACGTTCAGAAATAATACTAATAAAATATTGTTTTGTTGAAAGATTCCTTCGATTTGTTAGCACAAATTAGGGCATTTGAGCCAAATTTGAGCAGGAAAATATCTCCTGCGCTCCAATCTTTTTTATTGTTAACTACATACAAAAATATAATTTTCTATTATAATCTTTTGTGATGAACTGGCCATACGTTATATAAATAAATACCTATTATTTTTACAAAATCATATTATTTCTGTAAAATAGGTATGAAATTCGCATTTTACCTCCAAAAATCACATTATTCGCGTTATATGCGCAAAAACTTCGAAATTCGCGTTATTTGCACAAAAACCTCAAAATTCGCGAAAAAAAATCGTTTTATCGCGATCGCGAAATTTTCCAGTCTCTAGTTATAGGTACTCAAAGATGTCCTATTCTATTATCGTTGCTCAAATGAACCTACCTATATTTTAAATTGCAACCATATGTATTTTTAATTTTGTATTAGTTTTCCCGGCAGACGTTGTCCTGTGGTTCTAACCCGAGGCGGTCCGTTCATATGTGCATAATGTGCACTACGCCCTCGGAAAAAATACATAATGAATTCGATTGAGTTAAACTAATAAAAAAATAACATTAACATATTTCCAAAACATCCATATTCTTTTTTTTTATATTTTATTAAAATTAAAGATTTACAAAGTATATAAAATTAACCTGAACATGACACAATATATAACATTTAAATACAATAACACTCCGTCGATAGAGCAAAGCTCTAAGACTATTTAAAGTTCAGGCGGTAACAACGCATTCTAAGTGCCGATGCTGCGTGTGTACCTACATAATTATGAGTGCCCGATAATTTTGTTGACTTTGTACGAAAATTGGAGTAAGTGGGATGGGCGGCGTAGTAACAGTAAGTATAAGAGTGCCAATTACGTTTGCGAGAGTTAGAATGAACTACCATCATATGCTGTAAACAATAATTTTATTGTAATGGCGTCGCAGGAAATCCGTTCCATACTAACTTTAATATCATATATTATATTCGAGAAGAATCCATTAAATCAAACATCGGAAGAATCTGTTCAGCCGATCTCGAGATATAAGTATTCGCACTAACCCGACATTCATTCATATTATAAAAAAATAATTGTCTGTTGCTTTTGACGACTCTAAGTACCTTCCTGCCATAGTGGTACAAATACATACTCCCTTTAGCAATTTTAACACCTTTGGTAGCCGTCTTCCATGAAGTTTGCCGTGAAATGCTATGTCTTGATCAGGGTTGCCAGGTGTTCGGTATTATACCGAACTGTTCGGTATTTTTGCTCCATGTTCGGTGTTCGGTGTGAAAAAAAAAACCGAACTATGAAGTTTTCGGTATTTTTTTTAGGGGAAATTTCTACTTTCCAGATAGCAAATTTTAGAAATGACCTTTTTTTGTTTTGGTTCGGTATATTTTTGAAAAAAAAACCTGGCAACCCTGGTCTTGATGTTTGTTTGAGTCGTGTATGCATGGAAGTGCCTATTTCGTTCAATATTTCAAAATCTATCTGAGAGGGTCTTCCTTTGTTCGCAGTGGTATGAACCCTGGATGTGTTTAACACATATCACTGGTTTTACACAGGATTTGTACATTTTCATTTTTTTATTAATTGTCACAATATCAGGATTCTTTCATATTCTAGCTCCAAATTTTGAAGAGACAGCGTGTTTATATCATCCCTGCTGTCTGACAAATCCTATTTTCTCCTTTATTTGACACCCTTTCATAACAAGAAGAGAGAATAACCGTTCTAAATATGTCAAGCTAAGAACGTTCATATGAAGAACATCACTGTCAAGGCTCACTCCGCTGAGCTCTCTGAAGAAATGTAAGTAAAAGCTTAATATCACGTTCCCACGAGAGCTTGTAGGCAGCTTTCAAAGCCGTATTAATATCCGCTTGAGTGGAATTCCATTTCGGTGACTGTCTCCACAATAAGAGTGGCATGGCGCAAAGTTCCATGAGACTAGCTTAATGTGATGTTGGCGCATTAGAGAAAGCTTTCTGATCACTAACAGTTTGAAGCAAATTGTTATTTATTTTAAGAAGTTTGATACCTTTATAAATAACTAGCTTTCCCGACAGGCGTTGTCCTTTGGTCCGAAATATGAATATTGATTTCGAATGTGTAAATACAAAAAAACGTTTAAAATATGTTAGAATGAAAAAAAAAATATTTCTGAAAGCTTGAAAGAAATTCTATCAAAAATCTGCGTACCAATGTTTTGAAATTCAATGGTTGTCAAGTAAATAAGTTGAAAATTCGTTTCAACTATTTATAGAATCTTGTACAGTTTGCCAGGACTAGATTCTAAATATAGAACTAACTATTTGATATCAATCATTAAGGGCCGGTCTTATAAACATTCGTTAGTTAAAAGTAAAACAAAATAAACCGAAATATGATCCATTTGCTCGTTTTTCCGTCATAAAAAAAATCGTTATTCAAATTTCAGTACGACAATTTGTTAGTAAACCATCGATAAACTTACGGATATTTGGTCTCTCGTTTGTAAGATCGACCCTAAATCAATTAGTGTTCGTTTATAAGATGCTTTTTTTATTTATTTTAAAACACTACGGACTTACGATCGCCTTTTACTGCTGTTTTAAGGGTTGATTAGTGTGATTACTTTCCATTAAAAGGTTCGTCATTTCAGATTCTATTTTTGGTAAACATGTCGAAATATTCCATGCCCACGAACTCAAGCAGAGAGGCTAGTCTTCTCTTGATGGAAAGTAAAATGTTCATTAATTGTGTGTCTCAGAAACAAATGTAAAATGAAATATTTTTTAAGGCTGTATATTAAAATCGAACGTGGAGCTGGAAATGGCGGGATATAAATTAAGAATAGATGAATATTTTTTGTCTTTAATAATAATAGAAAAAACTTTGTACGTATCAACATTTCAAAATTGACGTATCCATGTCATTGATTTTGAATGAAAATTTTGAAATAGCACTCGCTCAGTCTTTGACAATGGAACCTTAATAATGTTTACTTATAATTTAAATAAGTTATGGTCGAATTTCGAGCACTGGTCGACCACTACAATAATTGGATGAAAGACTATTTTGTATCTAGCAAATTTAATGTATGTGTTTTGTTGTGTACCTTTTATACAAAATGCCATACCAAATTGAAATGTGATCCTTGAAAAAAATCATATAATAACATATCTATTAGCTTTAAAAAAAACTAATTATAAAATTAAAAAAAAGTCTATTGTCATGGAAACTAATTGCTAGCAATAAAATTAATTTATTACTTGAAGGAAAATATTATTATATTTAACTAAATTATACAGGATAAAATGCATTGTGTATATTAATTTATTACACCATTTAAAATATAATAAAATTCATATTCAAAAGTTTGAATATGAATCTACCTACATACATACAATAAAAATATTATTTGTCGTAAGGGATGTTTTTAGATCCCTTCACGAAAGGCAAGGGTCGCATATTGTGAGCCGTCTGTGATTGTTTGAATAAAAACGCACTGCTTCATTTTTGCGACAAACTTGTAGAGAGGTTAATGTAAAAAATGAAATTATACTATAATATTCGAGCAAGAATATATTATGTTAAATTCGTTGGTTATTTCTTATAAATTAGCCCAGCTTCGCACGGGTACATAGTTATTTAAAAAAAATAATTCAGTTTTCTTGTGATCTTTATAGATTCCTAACTTTATCAAAATATTCTATAGGCTATGTTAATCTGTAATAATGTAGCATTCTAATGGTCCCCTCTCGTCCGGCTCGTACCCCAGTGACGCCTATATCTCTGCCGCATTTCTATTAATTTTTATTAAATAAATGAACACTTATTGTGGCATAATGATAATAGTTAGACATATGCTGTACGCGACACTTTTTGTAAATAATTATGTCTTCTACAAAGTCTTAGTACATTATTTTATTCTATCATCAATAGTTTTCACCTCGCACGCGATGTAAAGAATATTTTAGGTAATTTTTTACACCTTGGGTTACATTATTGGAGTTTACGTAAGGATCCCAAATTTTTTTGAAAATTCAATATAGTATTTGTTCACCGGGGATAGTGTAGCTTCCCAAAAGTGAAAGAAATTTTCAAATCGGTTCAGTAGTTTCGGAGCCTATTCAATGCAAACAAACAAATAAACATACAAACAATCAAATATTTTATCTTTATATATTAGTATAGATAAGATACTCTTTTTAAAATACTTCTTGAAAAATAATCTCAAGAGAAAATATTAATGTTTTTGACAGTGAAAGCTTCCATAAAAGGCCCTGTTCTAATTGAAAAGTGATCGCGCGTCTGAGCTTCGAGCAATCATACAATGTTTTGAATTTGAACGGTCCGTCCACGTTTGAGTTATTATGATGCTCGACGCGCGAACGCTTTGCAATTAGAACACACTAAATGACATTCTATCTATGGTTTAGAAAAGAATCTGTGCTCACTCGAAGTGAACACAAATACACTTTTACAATCTTTCACACTAAGCAAAGGCCTGTGTCGTGAAAGCGTAAATGGTCGGCACCGTCGGGATTCGAACCCACGACCTCCAATACGCCGAAAAGCGGCCGATTGATACCACTGGACTACCAACCACCTCCAAATCTATAGGAACACTTTGTATAGAAAAACAAACAAAAATGGCTGTTTTCTTACTCTTTTCCTCGCAAATATTTCTAACCGTTTAACAAACCAAAATTATCCTAATCAGTTCAGCCGTTCTCGAATTTTAGCGAAACTTGCGATCCTTTTGTACAAGAATAATTATATTTAAAAAAAAACAAACGACAGCGTTTTGTCGCTTCGTGTGTCGCATCTCTAAAAAGGGATAATAGAAAAAAAGATTAAAATGATTTCTTTAAGATTTTTATCGAAATTAGGTACGTCTTGACTCTCAAGGGTCCGTTAAAAATATTACAAAACGAGCCGCTGGCGCTGTCGAGAGAGCAGGTAAAATTTTTGGTACCATTGGATTTTATGTCATTCTCTATGCGATTGGATTCGGTCATAGACATTACACAGTGTCTGCTCGTCGGGTTAAAGTGAGTTGGGTCATTTGAGTGGGCGACGGGTCTTTGGGGAAAAGTGCATTTTGAAAATCTAGCTTAAATATTCCACACACATTCGAACAAGCTGTCATTTAGAATAAACATACGTTCTCCCTTCACGCCCCACTTAGGGGCAAAGGGAGGCAACAAGAGCTTTCCATTGCACTTGATCTTGCGCAATGTTTATGAACTTATTATTATACAATACTGAAATCTTATTTTTCTTGTATTGCCTTATCTTAAAATATCTTGGCTTCTAAGCCTTACATGACCATATAGGAAGGTTTCTACGAAATACAAGATAAAAAAAAACAGTAGAAAAACAACAAATCTGTTATATAGGTATTTCACCACATCATTTCTCCAAGAATTTATGTGGAATTCGTTAACTAATTTTATTTTGAATAGTAGGTACCTACATACAGAGTTTTTGATAGAACATTTGACAAACTGGTATGGCATATAGAGGAGACATTTCGGAATATATTGTGGTACTACTCAGAATGTATATATGGTGCTCCCTGAATTTTTGAGGAATTTATAACAGGGTTCGAGACAAATGACTTATTAAAATATTATGCGTAAATACTTACCGCAAACCGCTACTTTTGATGACAAGGTAATAATGTCATAAATTGCGGTAGAATTGGCAAGGACAAGCATTATCCGCGGTGTATCGGCACTGGAGTGATATCATCGTCAGACGCGACTTTCATACACAATGATACAAAGAGGTGTTTGGCGAATTTTAATGATTTGCTTAGAATCAATTCTGAATGCAAGGTCGATGGAATGTGTGGCTGAACACCTGCGAATTGTGTGCGATCATAATATTATCAACCATTGTTTGACAATTTTTACTGCCTATAATATATTGTTTTGTTTCTTATCCGCTAACCAATGTTTGTATTCGTATAATGATAAAATCAATAATTAACATATTAGAGCGTATTCGGTAAAGATTACCTACTATTATCGGCATGTTTTTGGTTATTTTATTATCTCCTATAGGTATTATATAAAATGTAGTCATATTTCTCATGGTAACAGCTCCAAGCATGAACGGTTGGATCAATTTTGCTAATTCTTTTTACGCTGTGTTTGGTATTGTCAGAAGAAGGTTCTTAAGAATGAAAAAATTAAGAAAATTGGGCGGAATATTAGAAAATTTGATAGACTTAAATTAGATAACCTTCTTAGAGCATTTGACGACGTAAACATTTCGATATTTTTTATTTAAATTGGCGTTGGACAGTTGTTTAGTAGTTGGTGCGGTTGTGCCTTGCAAATAATATAGTTTAAAACGTAATTTTATTACAGGTAATTAATTTATATTATACAAAATTCGAATTCAATATTAAGGATAGGACAACGTCTTCCTGGAATGCTAGTAGTGGATATATTTTTAAGAAGTTACATCTTTCTGAAATTATTGATGTTCAGCTAAGAGAGATGCAGACTGATCGAATATAGTGAAATGACGAAGAAGGTTTGTTATTTTGGTTCTTTCATCCTCTTTCTCAAGTATAAAGCTGCTTTAATTTTTAATTTGGCTTTCTCAGATGAAGAAAACAAATTTGAAAGATACAGTCATTCTCTATGTACCGATCTTCATGCTGTTTTACGGACATTGCAAAGACGTACATCATCTGAATACCATAGATGATTTCTTTGCGTCAAAATTATGGTTAAAATCGCGCAATAAAATGACAATTAAAAAACGTTGTTTGACCATAGATAATATTCCGAAGAAAATTTTTCTTTTATGAATATTCTTGGATGTGTGTTATAACCATTTACAAAAAAAATATTTAACTATTCGCTAACCCGTATCAATATAACCTGTAATGTAATATTCATAAGATCTTTAATGCGATTAGTTATACGACATCGTGTTGAACTAATGTACCTACTTAAACGATAAGATACCTACTTGTAAAAGCATTACAATATTCATTTCAGATATTAACCCACATGGAAACCGGTTTTCTTTGACACGCCATTTTGACATTGTGCCGAAAGGAAATGCACCATAGATTTCATATACGTAAAAAAACAACTCCGAACAGCTGTAGACAATAAAATGGTACCATAGATAAAAATCAAACAACCATTTAAAAAAAGTACGCTTCTATTTTCGTTCGTCGATTATTTGAATAAGGAACGCAATAATAGTATTTGGAGAATATCGACAGGCGATGTCAAAAATAAATTAATTAAATATACAATGCCGGTAGCTATCAAAAGAATCATCAAAGTGTCACACGAACTGACAGTCACGACATTTTTGATATTAAACAATTTTATCTATGGATGTATTGGTCAAGGTGGTCTTCCGGTGAGTTGGTTTGATGTTATTCTATGCAGGTGTTAGATATATTATAGATGTGAATGACATATTATTAGGTAGGTACTAAAGGAAATGCCGGTCTTATGAAACCAACCGGCATCGACCACAATGTGTCTACGATCTACATCAATGAGAATTGAACAGGTGTTTAGCATTTATAGGTTGAAAATTACTGGTTTAGTTCATCGCTAATTTTACAAAATAAAGCCTTTTTGAAATGGATTTCATTAACTCTTTATTTAAAACAGCTTTCAACTACCAAACTCAAAATAGTAATTCGTCTCTATGAAGATTAAGCAGTTTTAACATAACATCATTCAACTTTAAGGAGGCCATCCTATCAAACTTGAAAGGAAATTAATAGGTATTAATAAAAGGACTGGCACAGGCAGTATTTGGCAATATTTTCATATACTTAACTTAAAATTTCCAAATTAATTGAACTTCTTACAAAGATTTTCTTCAGAATAAATTAATAGCTGGGATAAAAAGTCGTGAAGAGATGGATGCTAGGTATCCAATTAAGAGATAGGAAAGTCAATACACGATTAAAGATGGAAGGCTTAGACGTTGTGCCATACGTCAGAAGTGAGTTGTTCTATTCTAATCAACAATTACTGACACCAGTAACAGTAATACCTAGAGGAGATGGACTTGGCTGAGACAAATAGTGTTAATGATGCCGAATGACAGTTGGCTGAGGAGAGCGCTGTTCTTCCACCCAACAGGGTTCGGAAGACGAGTAAGACCTTGATCCGCTCCTTCGAAACAGAGATGAGGGATTTGGACGTAGTGTGGGAGGAGGACAACATTGCAAAAGCACAAGATCGAGCTCAATTGAGAGATCTTGTTGCCTCCCTATGCCCCTTAGTGGGGTGTAAAGGAAGATTTGATTGATTTATAGATTAGACACTTGAAGGCTTAAAATACATAGGTAAGAATATCATTAGTTAATTGTCCGTAAAATACAAATGCCATTCATTCTTAAAGGCTGTTAAAGTTTGCTATACCTAGTTGGTATATAAAAAATCAATACGGCTTGTTATTCCCAAATTGATATCGAGTAAGTTGACGAGTTACCCAAATCACTCGACGACGAGTGCAAAGGGGTAAAAAAAAGTTGACAAGTTCATTTAGAATAATTTGGTTTATCTTAATATTTTTTTTAAATGCTCACTTATGTCTTATTTTGTGTGCTTCTAATTTTATACATGTCTCATAGTTTGTGCACATCGTAATAGGCCTGCAGATAAACACTTGCAGTGACAAATTGAACCGCTGTAATTTGCGGTCATAGTTGGCTGTGTCACAAATAAGCCGATAAAGACGTCCGATTAAGGTCAGTAGATATCCGCATAGGCAATAATTATTGCAACGATCGAAACTACAACATGACAAGTCAAACCGCAGAATTCAACATTTTTAGGTATTATTTAACTATCTTACACATATTCATAGAGGCGCTTTGGGGGATTCCCTTTATTTAAATAGCCATTTAGAATGGTTTAGGTAATCTTAAATCCCCATATTAAAAGTATTAATTTAAGATATGATGACCTGTGAAAAAAAAATATACAAATGTGGTGCTTTTGCAGACCACATGATTTAAACGAATATCTGGTCAGATAATATCTTAAACAAGTGTAGTACACATTCAGATTGAATGATGAATGTTTATAAATTACGCAAGTACATAAGGAGGGGTAATTTTTATGAGTGATAAAGCCGTTCTAACTTTCAAAATTGTTTTTTAAATAACAAAACTATCTCAGTATTAAAAGGAATGAGATAAGTTGTGCGATATACTGATTGGAGCACTGGAGATTCTATGTGTTTTTTTTCATGCTTTTGTTTGTTTGTACTGTTCACTGTTCTGTTGGTGTCTCTATTAAATAAATAAACAAGTTTCAGAATATAATACCTATAATAATTTTGGCATTTTTTAATAATATGCAATTAAATTAATGTTTACTTAACAAAAATTATAAAATTAATGATAAATTAGCACATCGTGTAGTTGCTTTGGGGCTCAACAGCTAAAGGTCGAAATTTGCTAAAGATAATGGGTCCGATGACTCTAGTGGTGAAAAGGTCAAAGATTACCGCTCGGTCAGTTGTGGTAAAAACGACTATTTCCTATAGGTACACATATAGAAGATGTTACTAAGTTTAATTTTAGAACTATTTAGTTCTTTTACACTAGGATTGGATTAATATAAGTAGATAGCCAATTGTCTTTACTCTGCACAAAATTGTACTGATGCTATACCTGTATATAGGAGGGGCATAATTAGAGACACTATAATAAGAGCTAAAACCTGGCTAAAACAGGAGTTTTGGACATTGTCGTACGAGTGGCAGTGGTTAAATTGACCAAAACGCCTCCTCTGCTGGCGCCCTAGCCCTAGGACAACAATTAGAAACCCTGGCCGTTCACTGCTTCGATGATGGAACGACATCGTAAGAACCGTTGGCTCGCAGTGGATGCAGGTTGCACAAAGACAGGGGACGTGCAAGAGTCTGGAGGAGGCCTATGTTGATACAGGCTGATGAGGAGAAGGCCAAATGAATGTATATAGCAGAATGCCAAACTGATAATAAATCGATAAAACCTTAGATATAGCATATGTAGATATTCTTAGTGGATGTCACGCATAATTTGTTGAAAACTGAGTATTCACAAAATCAAAGTTACGAGTCGATAAGTGTGCAAATCATAACTGACTCAAAGTGGTCCGGAAGGTGGAGCGCTCGTTAGCTGGTGACGGTGACGACGTCAAGTTTGCCCCAGTGACCGCACGCACTCACACGCACATGAGGGCGATGACATTCTCAACAGATGTCTCCGTGAATACTAATCATCGCTGAACTCGGAACATACGACACCTTCGCGATTGTGTCTCTCTCGCATAAATGAGAGAGACAGCAATCGGACGGTCTCGGAACAGAGCACCGCTTTAATCCTTAGATACGGCTCAATATAGTGTGTGGAAAGCTGGGGTTCAAACTACCTAAGAAAATGCACTGCAATATTTTTCATCTTCATTTGGGTCGTGTCATGTATCCCCGATGTTAACTATCAGTAGTGAAAAGGCAAGTCAAGGGCTGCTCGAAACAATTATAGGTGTAATTCCTGTCCTAAGAATCAGAATCTGCAATGTATGGAGTAGTCAGAGAAGAATGTTCTGGAGAGATTAGGTCGAAATAGTGGATATCAATAGAATTGCCAAGGTCGTCATACTCCTTCAGCCTGTAGTGGCCCGTTAGGGTGCATAAATTATTCCTGCTAACGGTCAGTAGGTTGCTTACGGATCTTTGATTGTAGGCCTTGGAATGTTTTTGTCCATGCGTTTGAGTGAGCGTTCATCATGTCCACTAGTGTTTTGTGCTGTGAGGAATGCCAAAGAATAGTGTAACTCCATAAAAATTCCTTTCAGCTCCGGCCATTGCGAGCTCATGGGCCTTTTCATTGCCTACAATGTTCACAATCCTCATGGCCCGGTACCCAACGCAAGATTACCTTATTTTTGTTACCTAAGGAATTTAGGACTAGCCTTCGTCGTTCGAGGCCGATGCCAGAGCCACAATGGAGGCCTTGCCGTCTGAATTGACCTGAATAATTTTTCTGTAGGTTTATCATTGCGTATATTTGTATGGCGTAAAACTCAGCTTGAACGATGGAAGGATTACCTACCGAGGCTTGTTGCTGCCTGGTAACGTGGCTTCTCTCCGTAAATACCACTGCCTCCTCTGAGGTTGTTTTGAAGCGACTGTTAGACTAGCAGTTGTGTACAAGGGTTTCAAATGGTCAATCTGATAATTCCGACCTCACACTCGAAATGCATATTTTACAGGGTGTATAATCTACACGGCGATAATAATAATTATTGACGCAGGCTGGGCAAATTATTGAAAGTTGTATTAAAGGAAATTAGACAGGAAATGGAAAGATTTTATCATTAAATTAAAAAAAATAAAATTGATAATAAACTAATATAATACATTTCGTTGGTAGATTCTTTACAGAGATATGGGATTAGTATTGTAATTGGTTTGGAAGATACATTAAAAAAATAAATGACACATTTTTTATAAAATGCGAATTGAATTTATTCGGGACCGGATATTACTTGACCATTGATGGATTTATTCAACTATTGTCAACTGATTAAATTAAAACATTGTCATAATTAATTCGACAGTTCTGTTCTCTTTTTAAAAATTATAATTTTTTGTAGGAACACTTTTTATAGAATATCACAATTGTTATTTTTCTATGCTAACAATTTTTTCCATATTTTCTCACCGTTTAAAAATAACCTGAGCTTATTCGAATATTGAGAAACTAGAATGAGCCAAATATTTTCGCCCATTCTCAAGTTTTAACGACACGTGAATAAAGCGTTAAAAGAGTTCGATCAGTTCAGCTTATTTCATCGCATGTAGTAGATAACTAAGCATTGTTGAAATAAGTACTTTTACTTTTCTTGGATGGATGACAGATTACGCGCCCCAGTAGGTACTCTATTTTTCAGGTCTAGCTATATGTTCGTCTAGTATAAACGCACCCTTATGAGAAATAAAATGGTGTTTTGAAAATAAAGCCATCAATGTAAAAACATTTATTCACAATGTTGATAACGTAATCATTTTAGCTTACGCTAAAGTTTTGTATCAACTGATTAGCAAATTAAGTGATTTTTTTTATTAGGTGGACTTGCAGCAGATAAATTTGGTTCGTTACATGCCTTAAGTTACCGCTCGCCGCGCACATGAATACGCGTCACTACTTCTAGAGAATTTTTAGTTTTAGAAAGAAATCGTATGAAATCACAAATAACTCTAGGGTGTAGAAAATATCATAGATTGGGCAGTAGATAATATAAAAACCAATATTCATTTTTGCATCTATAGGGGGAGAACCACCTGCTCCTTGTCATAATTCATGTTAAATTAATTGATTACAGGAATAACTCAATGCCCAAAGCTATAAAAATGTTCCCTCTTGTTAAAGAGGGATCGCCCTTCGTAGCTAAGCCATACCAAATCACCTTCCTGGAATTTGTACTAACACTGACATAAGTAAAAGCACGCCATAGGGTTCAATTTGAATCAAGCTTAACAGATCTTTTGGAAGGTCTTTTACATGGTCTGCAGTAGACTCATTTTAATGGTCCCTTTTGAATAAATGACAAGTTACGAACTTATTGACATTAACCCTATACAATAATGATGAATTTTTTATAGTAAATTAAGACGTCTACGGGTCACGACTTCTAATGTTGTTTCGGAGGCTGGTTTATAGTGATCACTCTACGTGAACAATGTTCGAAATTGGGTGGCAATGCCAATGTCGAATCCGACCAACCGGTGACATAGGATTTGACAATCCTAATTCGAACCCACGACCCTAGAAGTGCAGTGCCGAAGCGCTATAACTTCCTGGGTCAGTCAGTGTTAAATATAATTCGTCAATCAGTAAAATAATTAGATATCTATTACATATGAGAAACTTTTAAGCAATTTAATTTCTGCCCTGTTACCACTGTCACTAGATGACGCCAGTATATAACCATATCCATTTTTTCGTGGCGAATATTTTTCAAAATGTATTTGTATATATAAATTTAGTTGCTTAAATATCAAAAGTATTTCCATACCATAACTTTATGTAAGTGTGAAAATTCTGACCAGGTATTGTAAATAATAAAAACGTACACCTTTCTATATCATAGTTTTGATTAATGGAGTAACCACACGCCATTTATAGATTAAATTTTTATTTTCCTTCATAAAAAAAAACTAATATTACGTAAGAACTTTCTGTATTTTATTACCCCCACCCCGACGTATTCTTGGTAGTATTGCACATTCCATAAATTTGTACTATAGATTATTTAGCCCAATATTGCCATTCTTCTGGTTATATATATTTTAGAATCTACGTTATAATTTGTGACTATATTGGATCAAAGGTTCCCAATTTAGACTTGCTAATCTGAAGTAAAAAATATTCCAGAGTAATTGTCCCTAAATTAAGTTCATTTTCATAGATAGATACATTATACATAGGATAGGCCGCTTCTAATGTTTTTAAAGATCAGTGGCTGATTTATATTTTTTTCATACAAGAGAGGGTCGCCTGTCCCAATTTGTGGGATTTCGGCAACCCTGTTAAAGAAAGAACCTACGTCAACTGTTTGAACGATTCCAATTTGAAAATAAAAATCAGAGAAAACACCTATCTCGAGGAAGTAAAAATATTCAGTCTCCATTAGGCAAAAGTAAAAATAAAAAAAATAAAAAACTTCAATGTTTTCGTTAATTGAATTGAAAACAATGCAGAGATAAAAAGCATGCACCTGAAACCGGAATAACTCTCTCAAGAAACAGATCACAATGGGTGTACAAGAAAAAAGAATGTGTATTTATTTATAGCTGCCCCAGTGAGTATTTTGTCAATCTGAGCTGTGTATGCTCCGCCTTATAGTTAGAGGTGGGAATAACGGCTTAAATTAAAAAACGTTGTAGCAGTTTCGTTAATTTTAAATAACGTTATTTTTAAAAGCTTAAAACCTAAAAGGCTTATTTATTTCGTAGCGTATATTAAATATACCTATATAGTTGTAAAAAATTAACAACTTACCCCCCGAAGATAAACATCACACGATCTAATAATTAAGACTCTATTTTAGGTCAAATAATTATAAAGCATTTTTAATAGAAAAAAAAACGAATTTTGTATGCGAGAATAAAATAATCAGAGAAAAGCAACGACGAACAACGAACCAAACCTATACGCGTTACAAACGATACTAAAAAAATAAACAAATGTTCTCAAAAATAAGTTAATAATAATAACAATAATTTCATAATGTTCATTCATAGGGACATTCACGCGCCTTTCGTCTCTAACAAGGTCAACCTATTTTGTAAACCTCGCACATCCCGATTTTGTCGCAAACGGGTTTTTGGTGCAGTTTTAACGTACCTCGTATCCCTCACCACTAGGTGAAACTCTCACCACTAGATGAAACTCTCAAATCAATATCACTTTTACTTAATTTTTTCATATTCTTCAAGAATTATCTAACAACTAATATGACTCTAAAAATTCATTACTGATTCTCGATTTTTGAATGGAACAAACCACCACGGGCTTACGACCGTCTTCTACTGTTGTTTCGAAGGCTGGCTTAGTGTGATCACTTTACATTAACAACGTTCGCCATTGGGTGGTAATGTTTGAGTCTCCGAAACTCCTAACAATGAAAAACTCGCTAAAATATTCATATTCACCAAAATGAAAAACTCGCTAAACTAAATAGGTATAAGTGCGTCATTTATGAAAAATTATCCCGGCCCAGAGAAAAAAGTAATCGATTCATCCATAAATTACAATCTACTGTTAAAGATATTTGGAAAATCAAATTTTCTCAATCCTTTAGAAGCACTTTATCACTGCGAACAATCCGTATTTTAATTTTAAGGAGAAATTACCAAGATTTGCAGGATGTGAAAAAGACCACACCGAATCCTAGCCTATGATACTTTTTATTTTATTTTATCAAAATAATAATCCGGCACAAAGTGCCTTTGACAACAGTTCAGAAGAACAATAAAAGCAGCAAACAAGTATTAAAGAATAATAACAATAATTTATATATGTAATAGGAACAATATTTACATAAAATTATCAACCGTACAATTTTTCCATTTTAATTTTTTATTACTTTTTAATATTATTGTTGTATAGAGAAAGTTCATAAATCCTGGTTCAGTACTGCACAACTAATAGTGAAAAACTCAATATGATGAATAATAAAATAAAATAAATATTTTCATATGTTGGTTTAGTCGTCAAAATAGTTATACTTGATATTGAAAATAAACAAACGTTTTAACCTCATGCAAAAAAATGGACTTAGGAGAGTTACAATTAATTGCTACAAGAATATACAACACTCTATAATAGTCTATAAGTAAATCAAGGCATACACACACACACACATAGGTACCTACCTACCTACCCATACACTTTCTTTTGTACCCGGGAAGTTGCAAGGGCACGGCAGAGTGGCGGTGATATGTATACGCCTATTACAGCCACGTTAGAGGAATAACGTACAGGCGCAAAATAATAGTTTGAATATTTTAGACGGCCACGTTAGAAATCAGACGAATAACGTAAAGGCGGAAAATAATAGTGGATTATTTTAGACGGCCACGTTAGAAATCAGACGAATAACGTAAAGGCGGAAAATAATAGTGGATTATTTTTAATAGGCGGATATCTAGAGGTGCAAAATAATAGTGGATTATTTTTAACAGGCGGATATCTAGAGGTGCAAAATAATAGTGGAATATTTTAGACAATTATTTTGAAGGTATAAACTTTTTTTTTTGAGACATTATTTTTGTTAGGCTTATTTTCACAGCTTACGAATAACGAATAAGGTTTAATATGAATAACGTTAGAGAGGTTATTTTTTTTTATCAAATATTTTTATCAGCTTTCGTTATAATGCCCACCTCTACTTATAGTAGGGACTATTCGATATTCCATTCTAACAACTATTAATAGAATCAAAGAAAAAGTTCACTGAACCGATATGAACGTAGGAACAAATCGACAGCAAAACTGTGACATAACCTCAAAACTTTAGCGCGTTTTTTTTTCGTTACATACGGATAAAAACCACAGAATTGGAAATGGTCCCATTTCATACCAGTATTATTGTGGAACTATCAATAATTATTAAAGCGCACTCTTTCAGATTTATTAATATTCCAAGAAAACGGATGAGCGGTATTGCAAAAATAAAAAGATAACGGATATTTATAAAACGTCTCTTTTAGCGTATATACCTACACATTTTGCAATCATTCAAAACACTACTCACCTTATATTACTTTTGTTTACTTATTGGTTGGTTGAATTCAAAAAATTAAAAATGGAATTCTTTCAGGTAGGTACTTACACGTACAAAAAAATTCGCGTTGCTATGTTTGTATGGGAATTTTATTGCCCGTTTATTCATAAACTGTTCTCTGTGTTGCCATGTGCATACTAATCAACTCTTTGAAATAACATGTCATGTCGAATATTAATACGGCGATAATCCTGATAAAGTATTATTGACATTAATTATAAATAAAAACATAAATTTGATTTATTGAAATAATAATCTGGAGTTCTTAAATTTGTTAAATAATAATTCAAGCTATCGCTAACATACAATGACAAATTGAAGTGACAGTAATAATTTGAAATTTGCTTTTCCCGCCAGTTTGTTTTCAAATCTATGGATTATTCGAGAATGACTGAAAGTTCACAAAGTTTGTGTATAGAATGACGTTTTATAATATTAATATGTGGAACATACATTAAAATATAATATGTGCGCTATACCATTGTCATTACAAATGATAAATGATTTGAATATATGAATGGGCTTGTTTGTAATGTAATTCATTCATAAATCATTCGTGAATAAGGAGCATAAGGCTAGATGTGACAAACTCCGTGTGCGAGTAGCTATATAAACATCTTTATTTGAGTCATATTATTTAAAGTAGGTATTAGCATGCATATCAAACACGACTTGTCTATGGTCCAATATGGCGTTAGAAACATGTGAAAGATTGGAACGATTATACGTGTTCCGGAATATAAATGACAACGTTCACCAAAAAATGTGAGCATAGAGAAATATTACAAACGGTAATACCTTATTTTTAAATGGCTTTTTAGATGTTATTTGGCTATTTTGTTACGACTGTCACAAAAAAAAACTCTCATCTAAGAACTCAAAAAGGTAGGAAAGGATGAAATTGATATCTTCAGCCGAAGACGAAGGAACAAAAACCATAGAAAAAACAAATGCATTGGTTTTTTTTTTACTTTTCTCCATACTATTTAAAAGATTGTAATAATGTCGTATACGTTTTTATAGAATAATTTTGACATTACATTAACTTCAACTGGCTTCGCCCGTCTAATAGATGTAAAGAATAAAGAAACTCAAGTTAACAGCTTTCGTCCTTTGGTTAAATCTTTAATACCATGCCCACTGCAAGCATCGAGCCTGCAGCCCTTGCAGTAGGTATCACGCCAAGTCGCCAAACCAACATCCAGTAAGCTTACAGTACGCCGCAAGTAATATAAAACTCAAAAACTCCGGAAATCGGGACTTAATGTTTGATCAGTGACATTCTATCTAATAATTGTAGATGGCACTTGTCTATGAACTTGTTCACTATTGTGGGTTAATGACTTTTGTGATGTTACGCCTTCTACATCAATGAACTGGGGACATGTAAATAGATGTCTTGTTATCTGTGTATGTCTGCAAAAACAATCCACATACAATCATTGACTGTTCAAACATATGTTTTATCAAGAATGACCTCTGACATCAGATTATAAAGCGCTATACATTTGAGAGAGAGAGAGAGACACTGGAAATATACCATGCTGAAATGTGGCAGCTGTGGGGCTAGTACAAGTTTGATCGAACGCTAAGTGCACGCTAATAAGCGCTTATAAGCGTGCAAATAGTGTTCGAAAATCAAACGATCGAATCATTCGATCATTTTTGTATATAAATTTTTTGAAACTCTTTCGATATTCGATAACTTTTTCTAGGAAAATCCTATGAGATCTTATATGAAACACTCGTTTATTTAGTACGATTTTTTACGATACCAAAATATAATAATGTTTGAATCGAATTCTTTCATCGGATCTCAAAGTTAGGACTAGAATTCCCAACGTGATGGCAGCAAACATTCGATCGAGAAGTCCCTAATCTTGAAGGCCTCCAAAAAGTTGGAGAGAAAGCTGGAACTCGGAATCCCAGGAAACGTGTATGTGTGAACAGATCCTTGGGTCTAATTCAAGGGTAAGAAAGATCTAAAAGCATCTCTGACACGTTCGAGAACCAAACCCGGGACCTGTTGATCTGAACTAGGTACTTCACGACTATACCACTAGGTTAGCGAGGGGCTTTTAAACTAAATTGACCCTGTGCGATATCTATATTCTAATAAATGATTACTTAAATGATCTATCAAGAGATATTTTGTTGAATTATTGCTCTTTGTGAACAGTGACATATCTATGAAACATGATGTTCAATAAATCACTTTGTATACGCTGACAGGGAGTGTACCTATTGAATAATTTGGATAATTAGGCCAACACAGAATAAAGCATTCGTGGAAAAGAACATAGAAACCATTAGAACTAGGGCGATATGCCGTGGTCTGATGGTTTATGACAGGGGTGGCCAACTTTTATTCTTCAGAGTCGGCGAGCCAAAAGTTGGCGGGATTATTCACGAAAAAGTCCAAGTTTATATCAAGTAACTATTCGAAATTTAAGGAAGCTTTGCATCAAAACACCCGTTTGGCGTTTTTACTAAATCGATTACTCCGCGAGTCCTAAAGGATAATAATCAGAAATTTACGTTTTATTGGAGGATGAGCTTTAATTAAATATTTTAGCAAGTTCTTTATATTTTAACTCCATCTAGTCCTTTGTAAATTCGAATATAATTTAAATAATTTATAAAAAGGGCTAAATTGTAATATGAGGCATCTACCTAACCATGATTTTTTGAAACTAGCTCATAACGTTACTGTTAGTGAAAGCAAAAAGTTGTCAAGGTTATGAGCAATTTTTAAGGCAAATTTTCATTAGATAAAGTAACTTCTAACAGTAGTACGAAGGGTATAAAAAAGTTAAACTAACTGACAGTGGGTGGTGGCGCTTTTGCCGTACTATGGACAGCAGGAAAAAGATAGACATCAAAGCCACATTTTATTATTTCTATAACACATATTTATCCACGCTTACCGTTTTAAATTACTAATAATCAAGAATTATTTTATCCGTAGCACCAAAGCCTGTCCATAAAGGAAAAACTATGACGGAAAAATTTGCTCGTAGGCCATTGTTTGCGTACCCCTGTTTATACCTATATAATACTAGCGTTTTAATTTTCTGTATTTTGGAGGGCGTTTCCTGATTAAGGCTACCTACGTACACTGGGTGTTTTTGTTTGTTTTTTGTTCATCTATGTGGTTCTACCGATAGGCCGGTTAGTGGTTGAGTCGATAAATTAGCCGAGTTGCGGTCACTAAACTCTTTATTATAAAAATCTACCTCACATACCTACTAGAAAATAAACCATAGCCTAATAATTGGCGATGTATAGAACTTACTGACTTATTTATACGGTAGGTCGATACGCAAAAGCTGTAACTGGAAAATGATAATTTAAATAAAAAATAAAATCAAATCCATCTCATTATCTTGTATGAAATACGTACACAAACAAAGTCACAGATACAAATAACATCAGGGGGTTAGGTTAGATTTTCAGAATATTCACGATACACATTTTAGTCAGATTTTTGAAAATTTGCTACCAATTGGCGAGTAGGTACCTATTAATTGTTGAGGATCACACTAATTCTGATTTCGAGGTAACAAATCTTAAAAATGATAAAATATATTATATTTTAAAGAAACTGTCGATGATTACGCGTTCTACATGTTGGATGGAGCAGAATAAATTCGATTCATTTTCACGTGACGGTCACGGTTCAGAAATAAGGCAATATGCACTTAAAAATCAAATCTCCCTTACACCCCATTCAAGGGCATAGGAAGGCAACAAGAGCTACTCATTGCCCTCAATCTTGTGCTATGTTTATGTTTATGCACACCATTTCCATATCCCTCAGCTATGCTTCGAACGAACGGAACACGGTATGAGAGGGTCAACGTCATCTTCGGGACCCAAATGGGAGGAAAAACATCGCTCTCTTCGGCCAACTGTCATTCGGCACCGTAAACGCATGTCCCAGCCAACTCCATCTTCTCTCGATTATAGTAGAAATTATGAAACTAGGCTGGTTGCGCCGGCGTATAGCGTCGTTTATGATGCGGTGATACCATACCAAATAAATTCTCCTCAAATTATTGATACTAATAAAAACGAATTTGTAGTTACCTCTTTAAAGTACCAATCCAGCTAATAATCATCGACATTTTATTAAGCTAGTGGTTAAATTAACTAAATATTAGGTGCCACAATAATTCGAATTAGGCAGACCATCATTACGTTAATGCAGTGCGCCGATTGTAGTGGGAGGATAAAACGCCTTAACGTAAAATACGTGTTCATCAATTTTTCTTAATACTTTTTTTTTATTTCTTTTATTTTTTTTTTATTTTTATTTTTTTTTATGTTTTTATATATTTTTTTTATTCATTTTTTTATTTTTTTACTTTACTTTTTTACTTACTCAAGTCTTTTTTATTCCATACTAGCTGACCCGTCCTTCGGAACATCGTCCCACCCAGGAATCAACATTGTTGTGTTAACTGTGTATGAGCTGTAATAAACTCCGACATCATAATCAAATGGAAAAAGTTCTAGAGATCAGTACGGCCAAATAAATTAAGAAAAAAAAAGTTTTTATTTTTCTTCTACGTTATGAATAAACAAACGTCGCTTCAGCCTTTGTACGATTGTACAAAATATCTGTATTTTCATGCACTTTAAGATAGGTGCCTACTTATTAAAATAACCGGTTATATGTTAAATCTATTGATGTAAAAACACGGTGCTCTATTCAGATGTGACTCAAAATATGACAAGGTCGTGTCACATTCGTCTCGATTGGAGGTCTATACCTACAAGCGAGGCGAATCATTTACAAATTGTGTTATGGACCGATATAATATGACGATTTGAATTTTTCATATCAAAAAATCATACGATAAAATACCGTGTAATCGTACGAGCTAACCTTGAGTTTCTTTATCCCTTACGCAATAAGTTCCGCTATCTATTATCTATTCCTGTTGACAATTTCAAAAAGAAAAGACTTGGTTGGGACATATTGTGTCAAGTTGGTATGATTCGGAATGTTAGTTGACTGAGGATTGTGCCGTTCTTCCTCTCATCAGGATCTCGAAGTCAAGGAGGTTCCTCAGAGACCGTATCCAGTTCCTTCGAACCAGAGCTGAGGAATTAGTACATGGTATAGGACTAAGTCATTTGAAACCGCGCAATAAAGAGCGCGGTGAAAGGCTTTTTTGCTTCCCTATGCCCTAAGTGGGGTCATAAAGGGAGTATGTTAAGTTATGTTATAGAAATATGAATCTGGTTGTAAAATTCGATCCATCAGCAAGTAACCCTGCCGTCAGTTAAAAACATTTAAAAAAAAAACCACAGTACATATTTCAAAGTGAAACAGGAACAGTGAAGACCCCGTAACCCTGTCGACTGTATAAATATTGCAAAGATACTCATTTATTTAGATTTAAAAAATTGACCAATAATCTGTCTTCTGTACAAATACTGTAAAGATATTACAACATAAAAACGTTGCAAAGATACCAAACTGTAAATACTTTCAAGGATATCACATTTCACAGAGTGACAGAAGTGAGAAGACCGAGTAACCCTGTCGTCTGTACAAAAATTGCAAAGATACTAATTTATGTTAATGTGTAAAAATTGATCTTTCATCCGTCTCCCATACAAATATTGCACAGATACCACATTTCACAGAGTAAAAACCTGCTGTCAGTACATATAACAATGGCATTTTATTTATAGACCATCAATTATAAATTTAAACATGAAAATACGAGAGTGAAATTTGGCTAATTAGTCAAAGTGCGTATATATTTCAGAAGAGAGAGATAAAATTAGATTAGAAGTGTGTATATGAGATTAGAAAAGTCAAGGGTCATCGTGAGAGTAATCCATCTTCCTTAAGAGGGGCTGTCAATCAGCCACGATGAGACGGAGGAAGGAACCGAGATTTCAATCAAAGCGCACAATGCCTAATAGCTCGACTGCATCAAATGTGCGTGGGTGCGTTCGTCTTCCTTGGTTGCGTCCCTTGTATTCGATTAATTGAATAAAACGGTGGGAAAGGGCGATAGAAAGCATATAACTGCCTTTATTACCTAATCATTATTTAACGATTTTTTGTATTTAAAACCGATATAGTTGAGGTAGATGCATGTCAGGAGATCCTGAAATGTACGATTGTCTTCTATTTTTGTTTCAAATACTGACTTTGAATTATGAATATTTTGGTAACAACAAGGGTGATAAAATTTGATTTATCTAACAGTTTATGCCTCCTGAAGATTGACGTGTGCGGTTGATGCTTCTTTACGGAGCTGAAACTTGGACCCTTAAAGTGAAACGATGAGCAGTATAGATCACTTTTGAGATGTGGACTCATTTAAGAATGTTTCATATCTTTTGGAAAGATATAGTCGGAACTTTAAGACGAAGTGAAAGCGGAATGTCGCCTCAGTCCGAGTTCAAATCTAGATTTTTAGCAAATCTAAATATCCTAGATTCTGAAGGTAGTCTCACTATTGAACAAAATGTTTTTTTTTTCATTGCAATTACCCGTAACCGCATCCCGCGAGGAATGACTTGTTTCCGCGTTTAAAAGATGCTTTGAATTTTATGTACTTAAAATAAAACGTAAGAGACCAGCGTAATGCCAAAATAGCATAAGAGCTACTTACGTTTATACAATACAAACATTTGATGCTCTCCAATGTTCCAGTATTGAACAGGCTTGTCTAAATGCTGTATATTGCACCATAGTATACCAATATTATTATTGTAAGGGTGTCAGTCAATTCATCGATATGTTTTGCGCGTAAAGCAGATGGTCACTTTTCGAACTAAACCCTATTTGAACGATACGAGAAAGTGATACGTCATAATCAGCTGTCAGTTACAATCATCTGTGCATCATAGACAATGAAAACACTCCATGATGACTGTACAAAGCCAAACAGAACGCAACACTACCTACGTGTCAATCACAGTTCATTTGTTATAGCACTGGGTGTTGTCCATTATGATAGATCAAGCGACGAGAATAACAACAACATTTAGGTACCTACCTAAACCAACTGTCAATGGACGGAGTGTGCCGTGTGTCGGTCCTCAGGGATTAATGATAAAAGTGACAGTCTGCCAATAGATAATTTATATTCAAATACGAAAAAATAGAAATAAGAGTCTATAGTGGAATAATAATATTTCGATATTCTGATTGTCTATGGAAATTAAAATTTTTAGAATGTTATCGAATTCGCGCTCTTTTTGTGGGCGTCACTTTTATTTTCTGATTTCGAATATCTGACGTAAATAGGTACTTTTTTTTATTTCATAATTGCGTTAGTGTTCCTTTTAAGCAAATTAGGTATCTACCTACATAATCCAATAATTCCTCAATTGATGGGCAACAAAATATTTTTATTCAAAAGGGTTAAATTTTTGCCTTAAAAATTATTTGTCATCGGGAATTTTCTTTGGAATTCGATACGCATGACCCTACAAACTTTTAACAATTTTTAGGTGCTTTCAGTTCATGATTAAAACTTATTCTCCATACTCCAAACTCGCAAAAGCGGATAAAGATTTTTTTCTTGTTGGTAGTATGTTCACAACATACATAATTTGAATCTGTAGTAGCTTAGAAGTAGGATAATTATATTTGTCTTTTGTAACTTGTACCCGGAAATGCATACGAACAAAACATAACCAAAATGTGTTCGAAATGGTGGATCGGAAGTTCATTAAAAAAAGTAACTATTTGATTGCTCTGAAGGATCAAAAGTGTATTATAAGTTAGAAAATAATTAAAAGAAAAATTCGCTCTTGAAATCCCAATAATCCATTAACTTTTAAACTTACTTGAGAAAATAATCCAATGGACCGCTTATCGTCTTTTCAAATCCCTGAAACAATAAAAAAACTTTCATAAGTAAGTAATACCTTATATATTAAATCTCCTGATAGGGTGGTTAAGCTTTTTCACAGGGCTGATTATGCCCAGATAAATCAGCACTTATCTGGATTAAATTGGTCGGAAGAATTTTTTGGTCTTGGGATTGAGGAGTCCACGGAGAAGTTTTACTCCATATTAAACACGTGCATAAAGGTTTTTGTACCGGAAAAGGTTGTGCGGAGAAATCATAGACACCCTTCTTGGTACTCAAGGCCTTTAATTTTGTGCATACGTGAGAAACTGAGGGCGCACAAAAGATGGAAGAGATCCGGTCTCACAAGCGATTATGATGAGTTCTCCTTATTAAGAGCTAGACAAAAACAACTACAAAAGCAATGCTATGACGTATACATAAGGGAAACCGAAAGCGCTATATTATCAGATCCAAAGGCATTGCACACTTTTGTGCAGTCAACCAAGTCTGTTTCTGAATATCCGCAAAAAATGTTTTTTGGTGACAAGGTTGCAGACGGCTCGCAGGATGTGTGTGATATATTTTCCATCTTTTTTCAATCAACTTTCATAGGTGATGTAAAACCAATTATGCCAGATGTAACCTGCTCTGGTGAACTAGACATCGGCAGGGTTTGTTTTGAGGACGGGAACGTGTTGGGGAAATTAAGGGGCATTGACTTGAATAAGGGACCGGGGCCCGATGGTATACCCCCACTTTTTATTAAAAAATGTGCAGACTCCCTAGTGACTCCTCTTTGCCACATTTATAATCAATCTATGAGAGAAGGAGTGTTTCCGGTGCTGTGGAAAAAGTCATATATTACCCCTGTTTATAAATCCGGAAACAAGCACGACGTACAAAATTATAGACCCATATCTAAGCTTTCACTGTTTAGTAAATTGATGGAAAAGATCATCGTTGAACAACTCACGCCTGTTATTAAGCCTTTCATACTCCCAAATCAACATGGATTTTTCCCGGGAAGGTCGGTAGAGTCCAATTTGGTTCAATACACCGAATTTATTTTAAATTCTATGGGTAACGGGGGACAAACGGACGCAATTTACACTGACTTTTCCAAGGCTTTTGACAAAATAAATCATGACATACTGACACACAAACTACAGACTTACGGTATACACGGCGACCTACTAAGATGGCTTGACTCTTACGTGAGGGACAGACTACAGTCAGTGGCGATAAATAATTGTGAATCAGAATACAGGCCTTGTGCATCCGGAGTACCACAGGGATCGCACCTCGGCCCTGTTCTTTTTATTCTTTATATAAACGACATAAATAGATGCTTCACATCTTCAAACTTTTTGATCTATGCTGATGACATTAAAATGTATAAAAAAATATCCAGTGCCTCAGATTGCCTCGATCTTCAGCGCGATTTATCCCATCTACAGAACTATTGTATAAAAAATCAACTTTTCCTCAATATAAAAAAATGCAACGTCATTTCATTTACAAGAGGTAAAAACCCTATAGCATATAACTATATGATTAGTGATGAAAGTGTCGGTAGGTGTTCATATGTTAGAGATCTTGGTGTGGTGCTGGACAGCAAGATGACATTTAAGAATCACATAGATAACATTGTCGACAGGGCTTTTAGAAAATTAAATTTCATAATTAGAATATCTAAGCCTTTTAAATCAACAGAAACAATAAAAATTTTATATTTCTCATATATACGTAGTATTTTGGAATTTGCCACAGTTGTCTGGTGTCCCCAGTATATCACTTACATCGACAGAATCGAACGAGTACAAAATAAGTTACTTAAACATCTTAATTATAGATTGAAAATCAGTTTTGACTCTTCAGTACAATCAGCACGTTACCACAAATTAATGACACTTGAAAACAGACGTACTTTGGGAGACTTGACATATTTATTTAAAGTTATAAATGGATTTGTTGACTCTGGCGACCTTCTTGGTGAAATATATTTTAACTGTCCTGCTAGATCCACAAGATCACCTTCCACGTTCCGTATGCCTAGACGTACTACAAACTATGCTCAAAACTCATTTCTTCAAAGAGCATGCGCAAATTTTGATTCTTTTTTCAGAGACATTAACTTATATGACTCATCACTGCAGAAATTCAAGAGATCTATACTGCGGCATATGCAACAAGCTTAAACTGCAACAAATCTTACAAACATATTTGGTTCTTTGTAAAATATGTACCTACTATCCTTCTTCCTCTCCCTCTAAACCTTTACCCTCTCCTCTTGTTCCCTTTCCCTGTATCTGAGGCGAGTACTTGTATGTATTGTTAGTAATTTTCATAATACACATATACGTTTAAAAAAAAAAAAAAAAAAAAAAAAAAAAAAAAAAAAAAAAAAAAAAAAAAAAAAAAAAAAAGTTTACCTCACAGTTTTATATGTTTGATTTAAATGTATATACTTCACTGGTGTATGTTTTGTAAATTTTATGTACTGTCTTATTTTTGTATCAATTTCACTGTTTGTATATAAATGTTAAAATTAAAAAAAATTAAATATAATGAAATATTGATCCAAGCCGATGTAAAATATAAAAAGAACCCGGATCGACTTTTTCCGCATGGAAACACTTTTATAATTGCTTGCATTCGCTTCTGAAAATATCCACTTTCCATCCTGTTCACTCTAAATTGTCTCTTTTTTATTCTGAATCATTATGAGGAATAACACAGAATCGATATTCTTTTTATTATTATTTTATAATGCATCCATCAAAAATCTGTTTTCATATTGTTGTCTTTGTCTAGCATTTTTCTTTTTGGAGTAGAGTGAGTGCTATATCTAGTGTCAAACATTTTATTGCCATTTACATGAAGCCTGATAAAATAGACGTTGTTTTGGCAAAACGTATTTCGTAGCGGTTCCTACATTTTTCGTAGAGCTTTACGTTTCGTAAATGTTTCTTCTTGTTCTCTTCATAGATCCTGCGGAAATGTTTGTGCCTCCGTTTCAGCCTCTTGGGAGGTCGACTGCCAACTATCTCTTCATCGCTTTGGTGGTCTTCTTCCTTCAGGGTTGCCTTAAAGGGCGACACGAGGAGTTCTGTTGTCTGACATTCTATTCATATGATCGTTCCATTGTCGCCTTCGTTGCCTTCCCCATTTGACGATGTCCTCCGTACATTTTTGATAAACCGAATTTTATTGTTTCGTCCCAAAATTATTCAAAATTTATTAGAGAGACAATAATATTTACCATGATATGCGGTGGATGTCGATAGTCGTAATTTGGTTATGCTATGTGAAATTTTCACCAATGGAGAGTTCGAACTTAAGCAGATTTGTGTTCTCAAAATCTAATCTAACAGTTTTTAATAGCTTTAAACGAAGTGTTTTAGCCAACTCCCAGACACCCACCGGTGGTAATAAAATAAAATGGGCGAAATAAATGGAATAACGTCACGCGCCATGGAATATGGGCGAGGTCCCTTCAATCAATGTCAGGAGACACGGGAGAGGCAAACTGTGTGGGCTCATGTTACTTGGAGTCATGTCTACTGGACTATGTCATTGTCATGTCACCAAGTGATACATTCTTCAGTACGGTTAGTGACCACCAGGAAAGAAAGCAGGGGAACTTAGAAGAAGAAAGATGGGCAGTTGGATAGACAAGTAGAAAATATCTTTAAAAAATCACAGAAGTATCTCTGTCAAGTCGAAAGCTTTCATTATGTAAATGTCCAACGAAGCATAATATGCACCTATATGAGTCATTTCGACCAGATTGAAGTGCCTGTTACAGAGAGCATAATTGAAATATGAGATATCTAGGTTGTGTCTGAAGTATGCCGACTGACATTTGGTTGAATCACTGTCTCAAAGACGAGACAGACCATCTCATACTGTGTCCCGTTCCATCGAAGCAGTACCGGATAGGCAATTGAATTCGTAACCTAGTGTCAGCGTTGCCACCTGTCTGGGTTTGACCTGAACAGTTCGGGTTTGGCGACGTGCGTCCGGGGAACCTAAAATGTCCGGGATGAATCTTTACCTACTGAATGACCTTTTTGTGTCCGAGTCAACATCTTCCAAAGTTGGCATCACTACCTAGTGTTAAAGGCGCCTTCTTTTGTAGCTTTCGGTAGTCTAGTGGTACAGGCAAAAGTTCGGGGTTCGATTTTTGGTCGATATCGAATTTCAAGTGTTCACTTTCTACCTGGGGTTGGTCTCAGGTTCGACGGGAAAGGTTGAGTGGAGAAATTGCCTCTGTCAATAAGTTCCGCCGGCTATACTGACAAATATGTATAGAGGTGTTTATTAGGATATTAGAAAAGAATCCGCATTGTGAGAATGTTGTAATTTTTAAGGAAAAAAGGACAACTAAAAAAAACTTAAAAATATATGGGCGAAACCCTCAGAGAAAGAATCCACAGTTTCGCATGAATTGTAACATTCAAGATTTGTAAAGGTGGAGTAACAGGAGAAATCACTGTAAAGACCACGTTAGCGGAATAGGTCCAGAGAGACTACCAAAGGTACATGAAACCGTAGATAAGTGGAAAAACCACCAAAGGGATGGAGGAAAAGCTGGTCATCCGCCACACGAAAACCAGACTAATTTCTGAAAGGAACAGAATGCTAGTGTATTAGTCAGCAATATTATTGACTAACGATTTATTTAGGTTTAAATCACAGAAATTACTCTAAAAATAAGACAAACAAAACATTTGATGGCGGAAGAATTGAAATGCAATATGCTGGAGAGGATACCAAGAAGCAAATAATACACAAGACCTGCCGGGTGGAATGCAGCAGCTGAAAAACGGACGGAGGATGATGGTAATAAATGAAGCACAAAGAGAAAAATAGGAAGAAGAAGAGGGACACATGTCCCAAATAACAAATGACCAAAACTAATGAGAAAACCCCTAATAAATATTTTCAAGAACACAATGTCAAATATATCCCATATGATCGTCATACATCAAACGTTATCCAATATAATGGAACAATAAAGAAAATGACAATTGACGAAACGTCAGACAATGCTCAATACAAGATTAAGTGAGGTCTGACAAAAGCGAACAGTCATAGTCAGATGTAGAATGATATGTCATCATGTATAATATTGCAGCAATAACCATTATTATTGAATATAGGAATGACTTTACTGTCCTTTAAGCCTACGCATACATGCTTACCTGAGAATCGCGTGGGTAACAAAGTGGGCAACAGATTTAGGAAAAGAATTAGAGTAATAATTAAAAACCTTTAGCAATTTATCTGTTTTTAACCTTTTAATAATACTAGAGGTCGCCCAGTGGTCGAAATTCGACCATAACTAACTTAAATTATATGTTTGAACAATTTTCTTTCAAAAACAATGACATGGATACGTAAAATTTGAAATGTTCTTAGGTAGGTATATACATTTTGATAGGATAACATATTTTTTTCCATTATTATTAAAGACAAAACAGTAATAATCCATTTTCAATTTGACCACAAATAAACAAAAGAGTATATAGGTATATCTGTTTCAATGACAAATACATCAAAACTGTGTGTGAGGATCAAAAATACAATACCTAGTGATTGTTTTTTTGGTTTTTCAATGTTTTTTTAGTGTTTTAATACATTTTAAGTGCATAATTTAAAAAATTATATCACATTTTCGTGAAAATAGTTACAAAGTTTTTCCTTCATTTTTGCTGCTATTTTTTAAGATTATCATAGAAAGAATAAAAGAAATTGTTTTTCTTACAAAAAAAAAACTAACAAATCAATGAAAAAAGGAAATAAAATTGCTGTGATTATATTGTTGCATAACATTGAGCAATACGTTTCTAGCGCAGGTGGCAATCATTATGTGATGGAAGACATTAGATAGTTTAGTCCTTAAACGCCGCCTCAGGATCATCGTCCGACTCTAAAATCATTCCCGATAACCTGACATTACGAGAGGTTGATAAGCATGATCGAGGTCCATTGGGAGGAATTAGCCACCGAAAGAAGGCCTTCCATGTCAAACGAACCTTCTAGCCAAAATTCAGGCAAAAAAAAAACTCCGAAGGTCCGAGACTGGCCCAATTCGATGCGACCTCACGCCTCGAACAGGTACCAAAAAGGGGGCCGAAATTCGGCTATCAGATATAGTGTATATAGACAAACGGAAAAGGTTCCTGATGGTGTACAGACTACAGGGGCTGGAAGCTATCTTTTAACTATCTGACTCTTGACTCTAAATGCCTAAACGTACTTCCAGCAGAGACTCAAAATAGGACAGGATTTTACTACGCGAAAATTATGCCACGACTAGCTGCAGTCAAAACGATCCTGCCTATTAACAATTTTTAATGTCTATCTCGCGTGCATTTAATTATTATCGATCTCAATATCAAAATAAACGTTCAATTACTTTATAAACGAACCAATCAACCTTCTAGTCAAATTTCGTACAGGCTGTCATTAAACCGCAAGTCCTTCCTCATTGGAATTCCAAATCGCTCAACTGCTTCGGTCTTAGCGCGCGACCTTTTCGCCAGTGAACCTCATGAACTGAGCTGAAAAGCGTCCAAATCAGCAACAGCCCATTCTCATAGACAGTCATGTGGGGAAGGTCTTCAGCTTGCGCCAACAGCCCTCCTACACATACCGGTTTTATAACATTACGTTTATCACGGCGGCGAAAACTAAAATACAAACTCTACATGTGCGCGGACAGACGCGAACTTTTAGTAAACTCATTCATAGCTCGACTGAATAAAATTACTCTCACGGGTAACAAACACACCAATGTACCTACTTTTACAAATGAAAATTCTACACTAAGCTTACTAGAAGGTTCTAAATATGAAATTCTTAACCGGATAAAAAAATAAACATTAAAGATAGGTCACACCACTGGTATCGGAAAATGGGGTAACCCGCGAATGACAGATAACAATTCGCGACGTGTGCTTGACATGTGACGTGTGAAAACAATACAGGGAGGTACATGCTGCAATACAATAAGCCCAATGGCACACAGAGATCACAAATATTCAAAACAATGCCGTAACGCATCGGCCATATATCTCTCAGCTAAAACCAATCGAGCAACTTGCTCATAAGCATGCTTGGCGGGGCAACCAAGCAACAAACAAAATACCACACAAAAAAAACATCTCTCTGTGTCCATACAAATTCTAATATCATAAAAATATGGTCACTCACCCAAAATTCAGCATACCTTCAAATATTTAGCAAAAAAGCACAAACGAAAATAAACACGTCACATTCATAGTTGGAAGTTGAATTACCACGGGGCTGTCCAATCTAACGATCCGCCACACGTCCTCCCCTATTGGCCAGCCCCAATTGAACAGTCAATATATTATAATAATTAAACAGAAGGCTTAATCCAACACCGAAGACTCTAAGTTTTATCAAACGCGAATTTATCAAATGTGATATTTTAACCTCCAAAGATACACATCAATCAAGTCGCACGCAAATCCCGTATTAATAACAACACACTCGGACACACCCCGGTAGGTACATAATATGTACAATTGAAAGATGCGAAGGATATTAAAAATTACTCAAACACTTCAACACAAAATTTAAGAACGTCTCCCATCGGAGCGTGGATCTAGACTAAACTTCAAAAAAAACCATTTGTCCTATCGAGGGCCAAATATACTATCTCAAAACAAAGAAGCCTTGCCTTCTCTACTAATCCCTTTAAACAACATTTTTTTCTAAAAATGGTTTCGCCGTATTCAATATGTAAAAATACCCAAAATTCTAATCTGTCATAAACAAAGAAGCAACTGGTTTTCAAACTCTTTACAAATTTTCAAATAATGACTTAACAATATTTTGAATAACACATCTGAATAAATCCCTCACATCAATTCGCCAATCCTTTTTTTATTCAAAATATTGTTTCTTTAATTTCTACATATCAAAACAAAATATCTACTTAACTTTAAAAAAATATATTGTATCAATCGGCCATTACAAATAAAACAAGGTGGGTGTCGGCTGCATCTCTAATAGCAATCAATTCATATTTTTCCAATCACAGGGGTCATCAGTTGCTGGGTTGCGTGCTACGAGTCCGACTTGTGGGAGAATTATGTCCATAACGAATCCCATTGGGAGCCCCTCTAGTATGAAGGAAAAACGCCGCAATGAAGTTGAAGGACCGTTGTAAATATCTCTAATATAAATGAAAGTCGGGTTAGTGCGAACACTTATAACTCAAGATCGGCTGAACAGATTCTTCCAATGTTTGATTTATTAGATTCTTCTCCGCTCCGGATAACAGAATAACTTATAAAAAGTTGAATAAATTAATAAGAAATTATATAAAATATAATATTAAAGTTAGTATGGATCGGATTTTCTATAACCGGCATGCCACCGCCATCTGTTGGGGAAATAGGGAGATGTCTGGTAGATTGATATTTTGGTAGAAAGATTCTACAGATCAATGTTTTTCCTATGTTTCCACAGATGGGGATAATGTTACGACATTGAAATTGTATATTATTACAACCACATAACTTTTGTTTTTTTACAATGAGTAGTCATGTAGGTATGCTACCTATATTATGTTACCCAGCAATATTTTATTGACTTTAAGGCGGGACGAAGTTCGATGGGTCAGCTAGTTATATATAAAAATGAATTATTGTTTATAATAATATACCTACTATAATATCGTTCATCTCATTGCAATAAAAATTATTATAGAAAAAATGGCGAATATCATTACTAATTAAATTAATAACATTTATTAAGAACAATTATTTATTTTTGTGAATTATTGTTGTGGTATGATGTGTTGTATAAAGTGAAGAAATTCGATCGGATATGATATGGAGAGTGATTTACTGTTGTACTTCTCCGAACTGGAGGTCGTGCGTTCCATCCCAGGTGACGACACAGAAAGGAATGTGTTGTTAAATAATTAAAGATGATAAGTTGAGATGGTTTGGGCATGTTAAAAGAATGGATACAAAGAGAATTTATAAAGGCTAATAAAAGAAGACGTAAAACAAATTAATTCCATCCTCAAGGTCGGACGCAAAAGAATTAGGAGAGGTTGTTTGAGGAATGGTGTGTCGATTGCCAGTGGAAGAAGCGAAATAAGTGTGCATGGATAGAAAAAAGTGAAGATCCGTTCTCTCTGCCTATCTCTTAAAGGATGCGGCGTGTAGGGTAGAAAAATTAACAATATTGGTGTATGAATAAATAATTATGCTAAAAATATTCGACACCCAACGGTTGTTAACCAATGTCCTCATGGGAGTATGTATATTTTTATAATACGTTGTATGTAATGTATTTTTATTGCTATAAATTACAACTTACGCCTGTCTGCCTCTAGAGCCGGTATGATATAACCAAATGATGTCATTATGTTATTTTGAGAATAGCGTTTTACACATACTACTCTATTACTACTCTCAACTAGACGAGACGCATAACGCGCTATGTCTGTTTTTTTACACCAATAAAATTACACACACCGGAAAGTGCCTTTGATGTGTAGGAATTGTACACCCACCATTCAATACTTTAAACTTGATTGCTTCAATGAAAATAAAAGCGAAATTTTAAACAAAAAACCGATCTCAGTTGTGTCGTTGTCTAGCGTCTAAACGCGAGACTCGCGATTTTTGGGTTCGATTTGACGGAACTCGGTGGGATAAAAGCCAAAAGGGTAATCTTCCCTGTACCTTTCCAGATATCCTTGACCAATGGTCAATGATAATCTTATTGATGTCATCTTATCACCATGTGAGAGATTTTCTCTGTATTTCTATAAAATCTACAGTCTACATTTTTTGCCCATTTTTTGTCTTGTAATCTCAGGACATACCTCACATGTTAAGTCCATCTATGTTTCGAATGCATGAGTGCATCTACTCTACTTTATCTAGGTATTTATGTGTTTCATAATCTGACATTCTTCTTCTTCTTCTGACTCTTGAAATAGATCAGAGGATCTGTTTTTTCACATAGAAGTTTCCTAAAATGCTGAACTCCAAGTATCTTTCCATCTTTTAGGAGGTCTCTCAGTTGATAGTCTTTATTTGTGGCACAGTTCTATTATGTTTTCTTCTGTCTACCCTATCTCGTAGTCCACTACATTATTGATCGTCGAATCTACTGTCTGTCTACATCTGTCTCCAAGATCTCCTGTCTTCAGCTCGCCTCATTGCCGGGAGAACATTGATTGACTCAATCTAGTCAGAAATCGAACAAAGTGTAGCTTTTTTGGCAGCTTTTCCTCTAACTTTCCTACGACAGTAAGTCTTGAGAAAATATCAAATACTTCCCTACTACCAGTTTAAAGACATACTTGAGAGATCGCGCTTAGATTCTTAATAAACCCGGCTGGACGATCACACTAAAGCAAATGGAGAAGAACTGGAGACGAATCATGTTGAAGACATTTAGTGGTTAATATTCTACATTTATTAGTCTCAATTACTTCCTGTGAAAGATGTCAAAAGTGTATTTGTGTTCACTTCGAGTGAGCACAGATTCATTAAAAAAAAAATTTATCTTTTTTTGAAAATAATTTGATCCTTATTTGACTTCATTCTTTCTCTTCTTCATTATTATTATTTGATCAGTACTGTTTTTTTAATGATTTTCTCTGGATTTTAAACTCAGGCATAGATCATTCCTTGTGGAATGCGATTGCCGGTAAATTCGAAAAAAAAATGTTTTGGCTTTATACAATTTTGTCTCATTCAGTTTCGACTCTCCTACTGATGGATTCCGGAGTTCTCTTTAAGCCCTCCACTGATTTTCGTCCAATGGATGACAGGAGTGATGGACGAATGTGTAATTGAATTTTGGACTGATGGATATCCGACTCGCTCTATCACTCCACATCATCCATTTGGTTTTCCACACTTACTGTCATTTTTCGGAGTGACAGCGCTCCATTTCGACGGACGGAGTGGATCAAACAATATTCCATTGGTTTAAGCAGTAGGCATATAAAAAATAAATTGATGCCACATAAAATCGGCGAACGGAGCTCTATGAATCGGTTTTTAAATGATAAATTCCGTTCAATTAAAAGATTCCAGAAATGACATCACACTACTCGTATGTAGGAACATCAATGACAATACACGCTTTGTGTGTCAGTGGGTGTAGAACAAATTGTACACATTGTCGTCTCTAGTTCCATTTGTGTGATTGTCCTTCTCTTAATGAACCTACTATTGGAATCGTTGCTTGAAGTGTTAAGATAGTAAGTAATTAATTAACACATCATGCATTTTTGCACTAGAGCACTTATAGATTGGATTGCAAGGAGAATTACCTAATATCGGCTTTATTGAAGATTGAAGTACCGAAGAAAAATTTAATATCTTATAATATAAATGAAAGTCGGGTTTGTGCGAACACTTATGACTCGAGATCGGCTGAACAGATTCTTCCGATGTTTGATTTATTGGATTCTTCTCCGCTCCGGATAACAGAATAACTATATTAAAAAGTTGAAAAAATGCGTAAGAAATTATATAAAATATAATATTAGACTTAGTATGGAACGGACGCCAGCTCCATCTATGAAAAACTATAACAAAAAAAATATTGTATACTTGAGAACCATTGTCATTAAAAATATTGGTACCTACGCAGATTTTTGATGGTATTTTTTTAGAGCAATCAAAAATATTTTTTTAACATTCAAACATATTTTAATAGTATTTTTGTATAAATTACAAATTCGAAATCAATATTCATAGTAAGGACCACAGGACAACGCCTATCGGGAAAGCTAGTTGTTCATAAATTAATAAGTAGGTATTTAATTCGTACTACGGCAAGCTCTGAAACTTTTTTTGTATTTAATGTTCACATTCTTGAGGGAGGATTTATTTAAAGCCACTATCCGACTCTTCTTCGTCTATGTTTCTGAGGCGACTTCTGCAGTTGCTGCCCTTATTTCTTCGAAAAAGCAGACCTAGATTCCTATCCAAGTTGACGTTGGCTGTGCAATTATGTGAGGGCTTCCCTTGTCTCGCCAACCCTGCATACCATTTCCATGCTGATTTGCCCCAGGCAACTTCTTGTGTTCTTATGCTGTTTTAAAGGTTATATTTTAGGCATTATGCAATGGAGAATGTTGCTAGCGTCAAATGGTCACACTATGCCAGTCTTCAATTGTTAATCTTGTTATGGTTCAAATTCAATATAAAGTAATTTGAAGTCATATATTGTCAATCTATCGAATTATGTATCTATACTTAGTGTCGTTATTATTTACTAATACTTTTAATTTTTATGAACATTCTAAAATTAGAGAATATGCTGGATTCAAAACAATGTGAAAATTGGTGTGCAAAGACTGATGAAGATTTTTAAAGAAGGTTGTCGGCTCTTGTTGCTTTTGTCTAAAATCTGACATAAAGTATTGTATGCCAATACTTAGGTTTAAAAATATATCCGTTTCTTAACCGCATAGAAGCTCTATTATCACAGAATTAAACCAAATTTGACGGTAATAAAATAAATGGAGCCTGGTAATAAAGCTATCATAGAGTAACCCACGTAGATAAATGTACTCCATAAAAAATAATGCTCATGACCTGTGTTTTTTCTTATAGTACCTATCTATACCGTTCCATCATAAAACAATAAACTTACACGGAGAACAAAAGAAAATTATCTTTCATTGCTTTTGTTTTATGTAAATCTATACTTATAAGCTGTTACGACACTTAGGTTCTCCATGCCACAGAATTTTCTCGTATTTTCATTCTTTTTCTTTTTTCCTGTTGTAATTAATTAACGATTTCAATAAAAATCATAAGACATATTATAAAGAAATATGGTATGGATTTTAGAATTGTAACAAACATGAAAGTTTAGAAATGGTATGTCGGTGGAAGAAGCGAAAGAAGTATGCTTGGATAGAAAAGAGTGGAGGTCCGTTCTCTCTGCCTACCCACACGGCGTGATGGGTAAAAAAAAAAAAGTTTAGAGGTTGAGATGTTTTGGACAATTTGAAAGAATTTATGCTAATAGGGGCACTCCTACTTTGAACTGATTTTTTTGCATCCCGTAAGAGGCAGGAAATAATAAAAATCAGATTTGGACTGTGTGGAGTGTGTGGTTGACCACCTCACGTCTGTAAACCCCAACAGGTCAGTAAAAGTGCAAGAAATAAGCCTCGGAAGCCTGGACCCCATCAGGGGCGGTTCAGGCAGCTGGTTTCCCCCTTGTCGTGGCCATCTCCATGCATTGTCCACTGTGCAAATTTGGACACGATGGAGAGCTCTTGATGCCTTCTTTGCCCCTGAATGGGGTATGAAGAGAGAGTAGATAAAAATATAGATAGATAAAGCTATAAGGGGAGTTTTTTTAGACTGAAAGGAAAGTGTGAAAAGGCATGTTCGAACAAAAGTGACGTGGATCGAACACCTCGACTTCGCTCTCAAAGAAGGCCAAATCAAAAGTAAGAGAAATGGGGGAAGTTATGGAAAATTTATGTAGGTGAAAGAAGAAGTGTTCTTGGATAGAAAAAGTGGAAAACTGTTCTCTCTGCCTACATTATGAGTGAATAAAAAATTTACATCATAAATATTTTGCTTTCAGGTGTTTCTCTAAAGAATTTCCCTTCCGTAATAACGTAAATAAACAAGTCAATCCTTATCTGAAGTTCAATCGGTTCGAAAATGCTTCTTCGAATAATTATTTGAGTGTTTCATATTGATTTTTCCACCGTCAGTACACAAATGTTAGTCGAGGATTCGGTCAGCCGAAGACCTTGAACCCCCCAACAATGGTAATTTACCTACGTCATGTTGTTACGGCTGGAACTATTACAGTTCTATAAATTATCAATTTGAACTCGCGGATTTTTTTACTGTGTGCGTGTGTAAGATTGCATTGCCCGGCACACGCACAAAATCAGAATACAACATTGTTTCAAACTAAGGTATTGATTTCATCAGAAGGATTACATTCGAATTTAAGGACACAGTTATTCTTTAAGAATTACCTGATGGTTCTAAACAAAACGGTGATTTGAAACAAATACGATAATTTTTATAGAACAAAATGAGTTGAAATAACAATAATCCATAATAATAATATTATAATGAATGCATACAAATGACTTCCTCATTCGTAAACAATAAACACAGTTCCCATAATTCAACTGATGTATAGGCAACAATTAGGTGATAGCGCAATACACTGCCTGCCCACTACCAGAGGATCACTGCTTGCATCGTAAAGCCCATGCAGACAATTGTCTGCGCTGGGACTATTGTGCTTCCACCGAATAAATGCGCGTCAGGTATGATGGTCTCTTTTTCTCACGATAGTAGGTAATGCGGTGTTCACACGGGGCGATATAAGGCCAGACGATTTCGCTTGCATAAAAAAAATATCGCTCCGTCGCCCATTGATCGTCTGATGTGTTCACACGATTCCACCGACATACAGTCAATCTGTCAGGTGTGCTGATAGTTTTAAAAATGGCGGCCGTCGAGGTAGAAGTCGCGGAGTAATTGGGGTTAGTTGAAAATATTGTTTTAGACGATATAAGGAGACTCCTAATTGAGGAAAAATGAAAAAAAAGGCAGATATTGGGTGCGGAGTTGGATTCTAAGGAGAAATAAATTTAGAACAGGGCTGTCAACTGTCAAGAAACAGAACATACGGACGCCGCGCATATCTGCGCATGCGTGAATCGCTCCACCAGATACAAAAATTGAAAGGCGTTCAACTTGAGGCGAAATCGCTTTCAACCATTTTTATCGCTTCAGATTTATCGACAATCTGTTCACACGGTTCAATTGGCTGGCGATATTTTAGTGTCCTGGCGATATTCGCCTCGTCTGAACACCGCATAAGGGACCATTCTATTTTTTTTAACAACCACTTGTCACGCCAATCAAAAAGGACCGTCAATGAACGGTCTAGGGACAAGGGACAGACTGGAAGAAGGGGTATAGAGGGGGAACGCATGCACATACTATGTTGAAACACTATAGAGAGGCATATCTTTATAATAAAATGGCTGCCACGTTAACGGTTCAACGTGTCCAACTGTAAAATTTATATCTGACTGTGAAACAACATTGCGCAATGTCACATCACTTTGGAGATACCATCAACATTTTGACGGTTATCAATACAAGCCAACAACCATTGTGATCACAGGTATAATAGTATACGCAAATTGTTCTGTAATGAAGAAAATATATGTAATGAGGGTTCTGAGTAACAGTTGACCACAAAAAGCGTTCCTAAGTATGAAATAAATTTAATTGAGGGTCAGAGGAAGGCCAACCAAGAAACTAAAAATTTGATGAAAGTTAGGAAAAATTATTTTAATGCCTAAAAGACAATGAATCTACTTAAGGCACATTGGGGATATATTCATTGCAGGCAGTGTACGCATAGAATGCACAGCGCAGTATTGTTAGTCAAGGTGTAGTCAGTTAGATGAAAGTCAACTACTCCTTCACGGTTCCGTTAACACGGAGACATCATGGCGAAGGAGAGGCAGACCTGGTTGGCGAGTGGATATATTGTCAGTGGGAATGGATATCCGTCACACTCGCTGCATTCCTTCACTTTTTTAATATGTATTTGCCTTGTATTTGTATTATACTTCTAACAAATCAAGGCCTTGTAAAAACTGGAGTAAATAGCTAATTCTTAATCAGTATTGCCACTATTCATTTTTTTTTTTGTATGTTAACCTGGTGGCGAAAAAAAGCAAACCAATATAATATTAAACTGAATCATTATCGTCATCAGCCCTCCTCAGTCCAGTATTGGACATAGGCCCCCCTTCCCGACTTCCATTGCTCCCTGTCGGCAGCCACCCTGTGCCACTGGTGTCCGGTCACTTTCTTTATATCGTCGGACCATCGCATTTGTGGCCTCCCTGGGTTTCTGTTACCGGTTCTCGGTCTCCACTACAGGGTCCTTTTGGTCCACCGCTCATCCGTTGTTCTGCCCACGTGTCCAGCCCAGCTCCATTTCAGTGATGAAACTTTTTGGACCACATATTATGTCACCTGTCATTAAACTAAATGCAGTAAATAAACAGTACAGTGGGTCTTACAAAACACCTGTAGCCCTAGTATAAGTTTTCGATGATCGAATATCGAAACGATCATCGAAAGAGTTTCGAAAATTATCAATACAAAAATGATCGAACGATTCGATCGTTTGATTTTGGAACATTATTTGCAGGTTTATAAGCGCTTATTAGCGTGCAAATAGCTTTCGATAAAACTCGTACTAGCCCCACTGCACTAATGACTCTTACAAATAACATAACACTTATCACTCGCACTGATTAAAGTGTTAACGGGCCTTTACTGTCTCTCCCATTGATGCGCAGATTGTGGAATTCCAGAATGCACATAGATATTGTGAATTATTTTTTAACGCTTATAATGTTTTCATAAGTTTGATAAGGGTTGAACATCCCCTATTTTCCAGTAGCAGTGATAGCGCGTTCATTAAATTAGGGCAAGGGTTGGGCAAATAGGCCACGGAAGGGTTAATTTGTGTGAATATTCGATGAATGGTCAATACACCGCTAACGCACCTCTGAAACGCATCTGCTGGAAGATTTACATAGCGTACAATTGTGCCACCCTCAATTTGGGTGGCAGAAAAGTCAAGCAAACTTCAAAACTATACATACTACAATGAATTGAATAAATAAAAGATTAAATCACACCATATATGTAATATTTACGGGCAAGACAGAAAGAATCTGTTTGACTATTATGAATATTTATTTGTTGTTTCTGGCATTTGATGAGACAGAGAAAGAGTCAGAGATATTGAATGCTTATTGGATATCTAAATTAGCTAACTTATCTCTTATCACTCATTCCCAGCATATGACCAAATCACAGTAAATTTTATTTAGTCCAGATCTTATAAGGAAAGGGTCCATGGTGTATGTAATTAAAAGGATTACCTAAGACCAGAAAGCAATAAATTGATTTTCCGCTCCTTTAAATTCAGTAATTTAGTTACGATACATTTTAGAATTTCAACATTTCTTGAATAAAAAATAGGTATGTAGAGAGAATACATTTTTTAAATGAATCTGTACTCACTCAAAGTGAACACAAATACACACTCGACTCTTTCACAGTAAGCTACATTAAGCTTGTGTCGTGAAAGAGGAAGATGGTAAGTTTATGAGATACATATTTTTATAAAACATATAGGTAGGTATATCTTTTATTATATAACTATATAGCTATAGATTCTTATAGATTAATTTTAAAACGTGATAGCCGTAGTAAATCGAGAATTGTTCATGGCTAATTTACAAACGTCAAATGTTAACTAATTGATTGTTATAAGTAAAAGAGATTAATGGTCATAGACTTAAGTAGTAGTATACCAACTAACATAATATTATACTGGTGGTTACAGAATTGTATGTATTTAGGAGATGATTCAAACTACAAAATATATTTTGTGTTTAAAAAAATGATAAAACAGACAATCTTATACATTAGCTGAAGTCATTGATGGTGGGTAAAATAATACTAAACTTAACACTGAACTGATATAAGCTTTTGGCATCCTTCACAGAAAGCAAAGCCGGGGTCGTTATTTTATCCAATCCAATCCAAACTCCCTTTAGACCCCACTTAGGGGCATAGGGAGGCAACAAGAGCTCTCCATTGCGCTCGATCCTGCGCAACGTTAATGACCTCCTCCCACACCATGTCCAGATTCCTCAGCTCTGCCTCGAAGGAGCGGAACACAGTATGAGAGGGTCTTCCTCGTATAAAAACCTCATTAAATTCTTAAAATGCCTGTAATAAAGTAGATATTTGAAAATGTATACTAGATTGTCATAAAAAATAAGTGATAGATAGGTTTTAAGTAGGTAGGCGCCGAAAAACAACTACCGATAACCATCGATAGTCACCGTTTCCCAGGTGGAAAAATTAAGTACCTGGGAGCAACCATTACCGCCACTGGTGACCTCGGGGCTGAGCTCCCGATACGTATCGGTATGGCAAGTGGCGCCTTCAACAACATGACCAAGATATGGAAGGCGTCGGCGTTTAGTGTCGAGACGAAATGTAAACTGTTTGATGCGTGTGTGTTGCCCATTCTCCTGTATGGGTGTGAGTCCTGGCACCTGACTCTGGCCCAGGCACAAAAAGTGTCTGCATTCGAAACGAAGTGCCTCAGGAGAATTTTGGGTATAAGATGGTACCACCGCATCACGAACGACGCTATACGCCGGCGCACCCAGCGTGAGCCCATCACCTCTACTATTATGTGGAGGAGATGGACTTGGCTGGGACATGTGTTAAGGATGCCGAATGACAGTTGGCCGAGGAGAGCGCTGTTTTTCCTCCCATCAGGGTCCCGGAGACGAGGAAGACCCGTTATTTTATACTCACTTAAAAACGAAGTTAAAATCAAAAGTTTTATTCAGTTAAAACGAAGTGTTATTCATAAAGTTTCAGCAAAATCCCTAAACGGTGATATGAGTACTGATGGCTGACGAGAAGTTATCGCTGTATAATATTTGGGAGCGGTGTCTGTAAATCAAATGGGTGGGTCTGGCTGGAACTTCAGGGTTGGCCACTGGTCTGTCAGAAGGTTCGTCCATGTCACGGGGTCATGAGAGGGTGAAACATCCTTCCTATTCAAATTACGCAACGCAAATACACTGATTTATTAAAATATTATACAAATTTGATCGCAGGGATGTTCCGTCATTAATTTTCTCCGTTTAGGGTGAAAGATTTTGTGGATTGAGGTTTGTATTAATGGTTAATAATATATCATACTGATCCTTCAAATGTGTTCTACTTGAACGAATCTGGACTCGCTGAAAGTGAACCCAACTACACTTTCGAAATAAAAGCAAATGGATACGTGAAAGAAAAAGCGAAAAAAGTATGACGCCCATGACAATCGTACGTCAATATAAAGGACGGCGACCGATCGAATCAGAAACGAATAATTTCCCCATGTCAAAATTATCATCGTGCCCGCCAAATATCCTTTTTCCGAACAAATTCATCTTGATTAAAAAATAAAACTACTTTTAACGTATCTTTTGTGATGAAAACATATGTAAAATGATATTTTTGCTGAAAACAACAACTTACTTTGTTTTGATTGTTGTTTTTTAGAGAGGTGTCTGAAAAAAAAAATGATACGATTTTGATAATATAAGCGGTTCCTCTCAATTTTTGGCGGGTCTTTCTAAGGTGCCGCTTAAATTGATCAAATAGCGGGTTATTTTAGGGGAATTGTGATAAATTTAAGTGGAACAGTCATTTAAAATTTACCTATTTCACACGCTTTTTTGGCGAATTCTTAATTTTAGTGGATATAGCGATAGCGAATAGGGGTGTTTGACATTTTATTTTGAAGTCCACTGATAAGCGTAAATATTAAATAATCATAAAATCAGACGTGAAATCATATACTGAAAACTGTTTGGTTTAAGGTGGTATAAATATGTATCAATCAATGTGATGTAATGTTGTTCATGATAAAGACCTACCACAATAAAGGATATTGCTGTATTGTTTATGCCAAGAATAAAAATACGTAAACAAACACATCTTCTTGTGTTCTTGCTTCACAGAGCAACAGTATGGCTGGTAGTGGTAAACGAGAAAATATACATTCTCGATGCCAACCGGAAAATTTTAGTGAATATGAATCGCTTTTTTGAAATCGAATTATTATTATAAAGGACAGTTTGGTATGAAATGATGCGTCAATCTCGATGAATAATTTGTACCTAGTTAATTAATGCTTTATATTTGTAGTGAATACTGAGATACCTTAGATAAGAGTGCTTTGAATAATTCTCTATAATACCTTATTTATTAATTTATTTTCAGTAAAATAAACATCACTCACCATTACAGCTTTCGCCTTTGCGATGAGTGATGACAAAGCAGTTATCTGCTTTTATACGGAGGTATAATGATCCAGTAGATTCTGAAAATGTTAAAGACCTCCACCCAGATCAAGTTAAGTGTACAAAGCCCAGCTCTTTTTCAAACGAGCGCAACTTAATATGGGCGAATCTGACGTTAATTCGAAACCAACACAGGGCTTGTTGTTAAAATCATGTGGGGCCGAAAGAGAAAGCCAGAGCCGATCGTAGCTCTGGAAAAAAATACCTAAATTAAATTATGTTCACTACGTCTCCCAGCTTTAAGCAGGAAGTACGTAGACGAACGAAGAAGAAGTGGACTGTAAATGGGAACTCACCTTTATTCCTGGTTCCAGTAAGAACGTGATGAACACAACACGTATGCCCCTACCACACGCTCCGTCTTACCTGTGGTCTTGCCTGCGCAAGCCTGGCTTGAAGACGGAGCGTGCGGTGTACTGTTTTATACCAACCACACGCTCCGTCTTACCTGACAAGCCAGGCTTGCGCAGGCAAGACCACAGGTAAGACGGAGCGTGTGGTAGGGGCATTACACTGTATGGATTCACGACGAGTTCATCGAAAATCAATTCATCGAAAATCAATTCATCGAAAACGAGTTCATCGAAAATCAATTCATCGAATGATCAATTCATCGAATCACCAATTCATCGAAAACCATTATTTTGAAGATATTTTAGAAAAATTGTTTATGATCTAAGAATAAGGTAAAACTTCAGTTTGGTCACTCCTATAAATTAAAGATGGCGGCGATTTTGACGTACGTTGGAGTATTTTTTGTATATATTTTTTTTAATTAAATGAATCTGTGCTCACTCAAAGTGAACACAAATACACTCATTGACTCTTTCACAGTAAGCTACTTAAAGCTTGTGTCCTGAAAGAGGAAGATGGTTGGCACCACGACGTCCACAGTACGAAAGCCGGCGTTGTAACCACTGGGTCACCAACCACTTCAATTATAATTTTATTTTATATCATAGGCATATGAACAGGTTATTTACAAATTAATGTTGCTTGCTTGCTTGCTTGCTTGCTTGCTTGCTTGCTTGCTTGCTTGCTTGCTTGCTTGCTTGCTTGCGCATACTTTGAAAGTGTGTGATATTTTATCGCACGATATGAATATAGGCCCATTTTCTAAATTGAAGTCCAAATATTTCAACACATGAGTTTGGTTGTCAAAAAGGCTGTGTCTCTCAAATATATTCAAAATATTTATTTTCGATGAATTGGTCATTCGATGAATTGATCATTCGATGAATTGATTTTCGATGAATTGATCATCCGATGAATTGATATTCGATGAATTGATTTTCGATGAATTGATTTTCGATGAATTGATTTTCGATGAATTGATTTTCGATGAATTGATTTTCGATGAACTCGTCGGTTACCCACTGTATGGAATCGCCGCGCGCCGACCGTTATCCGTTATTTTGATTGTGATGTGTATTCCGAAACTTGTTGTAAGTTTGACATTTTTTATGCATTTAACTGCAATTGTAAATTATTCACATGTTTACAGCTTTTCCTTTATTTTAAGGGTGTTTCTATAAAAAAAAATGTGTATAATCTGAAAACTCACTACGAATGAAAAAATAATCTATTATATATTTGTTAAACTGAAATGTTCCACTGAAACTATCGGGTTGTCGGTGATATTTCAAGAATTTCCATGTTACATAATCATCAAGCTTTCAAACAAAAAACGTTAAGACGGTAAACAAATGTTCTTTAAGATTCTCCCGTTTTGTTTACAATGTCTTCACTCTGTGTGTATTGTTTTGGTCTTTATTGGTCTTTATTGGTCTTTACGGACCGAAAATAAACACAAGAATTGACTAACACGCGCCTAATTCTAAAGATCATTAAAGATTTTATTTAGTGTAACCAAAATAATCAGATTCTTTGTCTTTATACAGCGATGCGTGGTGATTGGTAAATATTCGATCCGAAAAGAAATTTTCTTTCGTACAATAATTATTATTTGAGAATAATCTCCTTACAGATTAATTTAAATGGAAAGTAAAGTGATACTAACGAAACGACAAATCGTTTCTATTTTAAGTTCACTACTTGAAGATAGATATTATATAGAGCAGATAAAGAGATGATGATCTCCTCAAATACAGTCTCTGTGTTCTAAAATCCCATCCCTTTCGTTTTTTTTGTTTGAATATGTTTTCTTTTTGTTGTATTCTTTGCTTTATTCTTCTTTTTTCTTTATATTGGGGTTAGTTGTTAGAGACCACAATTTCGTTGTGGTAAGCTCGCCTGTATGTTGATTCTGTGATGTCTTTGTTACGTTAAGTTTTCATGTGTTATACTCTACCAATGTCCGTGAGGTTGACCAACCTCACGTCCTTAAACCTCAGTCGGTCAGAAAAGGCACAATGAGCCTCGGGCGCCTTCGAGCGCAATGGAGAGCTCTTGATGCCTCCCTATGCTCCTGAGTGGGGCTTAGGCCTTCCGCATTGCGGGTTGGTTTGGGGGGTCTGCGGCGGGCTTGATTTGTGTGTGGCCGGCTTTTAGTTTGATTGTTTCGATCGAGCTGGGAGGTCGGTTTCGTGCGGGTCGTGTTTGCTGCGGATTGGTCTCCTCCGGGCTGACTTGCAGTGTGCGGGGGGCCTTTAAGGGTGAATGAATGAATACTCTACCAATGTACAGTAAAGTATAAATAAATAAATAAATAAAATATTTTAGAAGTTGATGATGAACTGTACTCTAAGTACGAGATAAATAGAGGCATTACAAAACAAAAACGGCAGTGTCAGTTTGGTTACATTTTGTGTAAATTGATTTTTTTATTTAAAAACATTATATTCACCGAGAATTTTATAGGATCTTATTGAAAAATAGGAGTAAATTCTTTTTTCCATGAAAATATAACAATACTGAATAGAAAATGCATACTTTTTTAGATATTTGTCATTAAATGACTTATTATAAAGAACTATTCGTCTATATCCCGCAAAAACTCACCAAATTGAGTTTTGGTCAAAAATGAGTTGTATACATAATTTTATTCGTCGTATCGTCTTATATTAGGCAAAAAATCGTCAAATCTTAACTATAAGTAGTTTTCGTTAAAAATATGATTTATTAAAATCACCAAATACGTTTCTGAATTAATGTTTGCCAGCAAAAATCACTAACGTATTTGGTTGGTTTTTGACGAAAATACTAGGTACACTAAAAAGCTTAAAAACATAAAAGAAATCTTCTTTCTATCACCTTTGGTTATAATGTTACGAATGTTTCAATTTCATAAAATTACTTACTTAATTCACAATATCTCCAAAGTGTGTTTTTGGAATTTTGTGATTTTTTGCTGGAGATAGACGTAATATTTGTACTCAAATCATATCCGCATATCCTTTTAAGGTGTAGAAAAAGAATTAATCCACTCACGTGGGTGAATTTGCATCACGTATTGCTTTACGAAAAAAAATGTATAACTAAGGACTTATGCAAGTATTTTTATAATAAATGTATAGATGGTCGACAATGAAATCGGGATTGAATTTCAAGTGTAGCAATTCCGCTAAAACAATTATATCAAGCAATTACAACCAAAATAACATAAAATCAGCGTTCTATATAGCACTGATCGATGTGAACATAACTGTAAGTGATTTCAAATTTTGACATTGAAGTTCAAATGTCAAAATTTTACGCAATGGTCGCCAAATATGCCTTTCGCAAACAATTTATCTTGATCAAGAAATAAGAAAAGAAGTTTGCCATTTAGTTTTTAGTGTTTTAATGGAACTGTAACAGAATCGTCCACTTCCTTGGAGAATTTTCTCAACTGACCAAGTCTCATTCAGTCTCATACTTAGGGTACAGTTTACCTTTCTCTGATTAGGTATAACACTTTTTGTAGTTATATTTAATATACCAATTATACTTAATGAGATAATCAAGAAGTAATAAATTTATTGATCTGACGCTAAGTAACCAGTCAGAGCCATAAGGGGCATGCAGTTTTTGCAGATTCAACATAATTACGAATCAATGATTAAAATTATTATTCCTTAACAAATGTTGTTCTTATAAGCAAAGCTGTGTATGGCGAATTGAGTACATTCTATAATAAACATACTTTAAATACAAACAAGTTTTAATAATTTATAATATTTAATACACATGTAATAATGAATAAATTATTTAAATTGTCCAATAATATGCAGTTCTAGTCTAGCCATATCGGATTTTTAAAGCTTATTTATTACCTACATGTCTACGTGTATGTGTTGCCCCGGGGAACGCTTCGGGTATGCGGCCTTAGTCAGGCCTTTTCGATTATGGATTTTCCTTCTATTGATGCACATATTTTGGTTAATGTTTAATTTAATATACCTAACTGGTTAGTAGACTAGCGGTTACGACGCCGGCAATCGCACTGTTTCTTGTGAAGGTCGTGGGTTCGATTCCAGGTGCCGACAATCTTCCTCTTTCACGATAAAAGCTTTAAGTAGCTTGCTGTGAACACAGTATCATTTAAAAAAAAACTACGGTTTACTAAATTAGAGAATTCAAAATTAGAATAAATTTCTCGCAGTGATATTTATATTAATATGGTCTCGGCAGAGGACGTGTAAAGTATTTTTAGAAGAAAGCTTTGGAAATAGAACGTTCGAATACACAAAGTAAGGAACAATGTTCTTCTGAAATGCACTAAGTAGGTACGTATATAAAAATTGCAGTGTTCGTAATTACACATTGAAAATTAATTTCATGTATCGAACGTTTTTAGTACAAAAAATATACGAATGAGGTCGCCACGTTCGATTCCATAGATACTTCTTCAAAGTAAAGTTCGACATTCGCGCTATTTATTTTAAATGATTTTGCAATAATAATGTGTTATTACAAGATTGTTGGCGTTTATTCGAGTTAGTCATCTACAGGATTATCATAAAATCTATATTCTTCCTATTGGACATCTTCCAAACGTTCGTGTATTATGATGTATCCAATAAAACTGCTAATAATATTATTATTGTTTGTTAAGATTTCGTAATAGCGTTCGTTGGTCGATCTCGTCGCTTGCCGCATCGTCTTCAAAATATAAAAGATCCATTCAACTGGAGGCGACAGAAATAAATGGATGCGAAACGAACACTGGAGTTGGAGAGATCTGATGAAGCGACTACTCGCTTAGCGTGATATCAAAACAGACAACTATTGTAGAGTATTTCAATGACACGTAAATATTTCTAAAAATAACAAAATTAAGTGAGATACAACAAATTAACAAATTGTTCAGAGCGATATTGTAACGTCACGTCATTGTTTTAGAAGAGATCTTTGAAATTTGAACGTTCGAATACACAAAGTAAGGAAAAATAATGTCCAGAAATGCACTATATTCGATATGAGTGTTCGTAAATCCACGTTTTCAATATAATTATATGTACACGTAAATATAACGCCGCTTTTTTAGTAATTTAAATTTTGAGGAGGTAGCTAGAACAAGGGCCCATAAGCCAAAAGTGTGTTTGGAGATATGGGTGTTCAAAGTTTTCAATTTAACATATTAATTTATATTTTATTTTAAATCTCAATTTAGTTATTCAAATATCTAGTTTAGTATGTTGAGAATGAGAATTTATAGCAGTTAGCTTTTAAAAGGGTTTTATACATTGAATTAAAACAGACTAAGAAAATGAGTTATAGGCCCTTCTTGTGGAGAATTTTTTACATGAATCTTATGTGTTCTATAGAATAAGGGCTTATACAAATATACTATTAAAGTATCTGTTATTTGAACAAAATTAACAAAAACAGTACGTTTTTCCCAAATGTATTTAATAAAATGTGTTTACAACAAAAATGTAGTATTAAAATACAATACAGACAATATATTTTAATGCTATTTAAAAATCATTAAGTATCAGATTCGCTCCCACTATCGCTCACATTTTCTTCATTTTGTGGTGGTTGGAGAACTTCGTTGAAAAACTGTATATAAAATTCCCTACTGTCTTCTTTCAAGAATGCGAATAAATCTTTTATGTCCTTTACTTTGGCTTGATTTAAAAGGATTCGGGAAACAGGCTCGAGTGATAGATCTTGTGGTACAAGTTTGAAATATTTAAATGGCGTAAACACTCCACAATATGATGCAGATGCTGCCAAAGTCCCGCATGCCTTATACTTCAGGATTCTATATTGCTGTATTTTAAATGTGCAGCTTCTATTTATAGGTTTTTTTTCAAAGTACGGAATTAATGCTTTATCCCAATCATATACGATCGATGGATTATGTGTAAGATTAAACGGAGATGGGATTTTTCTACATCTTACTATTGCCTCTAAATATGTTTTGGGCACTTCGATGTTATCTTTTTTCTTCAACATAGATCTCAGCACTCCGAAATTTCTGTCACACTGTCCAAAGGAATGTCCCCGAACAGGAAACATGTGAGTTATTTCAACATTGTGTTTTTTGGACAACCAAGAGCAAAATCTGACGAAGGTTTGATTTTTATTTTGTCCTCCTGCACTATCTGACAGCATAACAATTTCTCGGGTTTTTGGATAGTGTTTCAATTTTTCAATAAGGCAGTCAAAAATAAAGGAAGCCACTGTGTTTGGCCCTTTTTTGCACTGTGACTCCAAAAATGTATACATAAAAGATGATCCATCATTGTGGAAATGAACATTAAAAACAAACATCCACAACAGCCTTTTATAAAACTGTTTAGTTATATTTAACTTTGGTAATGGCAAGTTTTGCGCATAGTCAAATTCCAATACAAGAATATCGTCTTGTTCCTTAGCCTTTGTTAAATATTCGTTTTTTAATTTTTCATGTGCCTCTACTTTTTTCTTGTGTAGATTATATTCCACAAGGCATTGATCTTGAGGATTTTTCTCAAGTTTTATTTCACATTCAGAACAAAAATCACAAACATCAGATTTTGGTTTCTTGAATGTAAAATTTGTCTCCCTGAAGAACTTGAAATAAGTTTTATATTTCATATTTAATACTTTGTTTGTTCTGTTCTTGAAAAAAAATTGAAATTGGGAGAATATTTCTTTGATAGTGAGATCTGGGTTTTCAAAGTATAGTCGATTTGTTTTCCCTGAAGAATAATGGCTTGCTTTATGTGGAATACTTTTTAAATGATCCAGGGCCAGCGAATAGACGCTGCTCTCAATTTTTCGCTGTTTACCATGCTTACCACGCTTGTCATCTATAGGCATCTTTTCGATTATTTTCTTTTGCAAAAGCCTTATTCTCTTTACTCCGATTTGATAAAGATTGATGAGAAAAGCCCGACAAATATCTTTGGAGACTCCATCTCTTTTCAAACAGTACTTCCAAATATATTGCCTATTGACTTTGGGCTGTTCAGTTTTCTTCTGCCTTTCTGGCGGCTCTGCTAAAGCCATGCAACCGGCTAAAAATATATCTTGAAAATTTTTAGATCCACTGTTGTAGAAATCTTGAAAGAGTTCGCTTTGGTCTGATGGTGAGAATGTTTTGTAGCACTTATTTAAACAACACTTATCTACTGCAGAAAACTTTTTTCCTTCTACTTTTTTCCCAGTCTTTTTTGAAATATACTCTTGACCACTTTGTTTTTGAGATTTGGCTGTACTTTCTTTCCATTTAGTCTTGTCTACTACCTTTTTCTTTACGCCTTTGGACATACAACTGTCCAAAATGATTCGACGACTAGCCATTTCTGCTTTATATTATTAAAAATAAAAACTTAAAGTATTTAATTTATGTGCGAATATGATATTCTTATTTTAACAAAGAAAAAACGGAAAAAACTCAATTAAAACACACCAAAATAACGAACAACACGTGTTTTTGAAACAAACTGACAGCTATTTGACGTCGACATGTCATCTTAAAAACGATCTACCAACGTAACAAATCAAAATAACGCAACGAAATTTTGCATGGCCATAGATAAAACAATAAATAATCAATTTCTACATTCTCCGCAAAAAGGGCCCATGGTGCTATGGGACCTTGTTCTAGCTACCTCCTCTTTAACGATAACCTTGCACTCATAATCATGGAAAACATGGTTTAAAAAAAGCCATTACTGGATTACGAATGCTTTCTAACTAGATATGGGCCGACTAGTTGGAAACGCCGACCATTCTATGTTTATAATAATCCTAAACTCACCTAAAAACTCCTTTAAAACTATAAAAGTTAAGACTGAAGATGTTATCCTATGTTGGAACTTCTGGAATGATGTTACCCATAGCACGCTCGAATCATAATGGATCACTTAAAACTATAAACTTACTACAATGTGACGTGAATTTATTACTTTGTATACCTACAACCTAAACGCGAATACTTTACATAGACTACTGGTATTAAAGTTCTGGCATTTAGCTACATACCTACATCCTACATCCAAAGATATCAAAGAATGTCGAGTTAGTGCGAACACTTATAACTTGAGATTGGCTGAATAGATTTTTATTATGTTTAGTTTAGGTATTGGATTCTTCTCAACTCCGGATAACAGAAAAATGTATTGATAAATCAAAAAATGGATAGAAAATAATACAAAATATAATATTAATGTTAGTATGGAACGGACTTCCTAACAACAACGCCATCTGTGAAAATTCCATAACAACATAAATTGTATGTGTACCTGATCACCATTCAGTTGCAAAACATTGGCACACAGATTTTTGTTAGAACTTATTTCAAGTTTTTAGAAATGATTTTTTATCATTCATCAAACGTATTTTTGTATAAATTACAAATTTGAATTCAATATTCATAGTAAGGATCACAGGGCAACGTCTATCGGGAAAGGTAGTTTACAATACAAATTTTCTTAAACCACTGTGTTTGTATCTCTTTTTACTTTTTTGTAGTGATATTTCAAAGAAAGAGAAATACTTTTTCGTTTGATCAAGTATCTAGAAAACACATTTCACCTATATTTCAGACTAGAGGGTTGATTGTGATGCGAAGGGATGGTTCTTCCGTTGTCCCTTAAAAGTTTCAGGTACGTGCCGTTTCCATGCACCATCGTTCACGCCCCAATAATTATTATCGGTGGGTGATTTCTGTTAAGAAATAATGCATTTGTCACGAATATTCAGGAGATCATCTTTATTTCAACTGTTTCTCAAACATAACACAACTATCTGTGTTCTTAAGTATTTTTAATTATTAATTATTGTATAACATGCATGCAGAAGAAAAAATACGAGAATAACTTTATCAACAACTATAAAATTTTATATGTTTTTTTTTATATTTATAATAATATAAAACTTTAGTCAATACTCTTGACATGGCGTTGCGAGTGAATTTCATTCGGTCGCTCATTTCGATTGGCGTATCCAAGCAACAAATATCGAATTACATATGAACTGAGCAAACTATAATCAGTGAAGATAACGTATATTTTATTATTATAAAAAGTTTTATGATAAATAAATAAACAAATAATAAAAAGTGTAAGACGAGGCATGGCCGACCGAGAATGACGTGGATCGATTCCGTCCTCAAGGAAAGGAAGGCTCGGTTTGAAGCAGAAGAAATAAGAGAGAATGTATGAGAAATGTCATGTCGGTGGAAGGAGCGAAGAAGTGTAGGTACTTAAATAGAAAAGAGTGGAGTCCGTTCTCTCTGCCTACCCCTTACGAGACACGGCGTGATGGACAAAAAGAGGAATCAGAATATCCGACGGAACTTGTTGCCAAAGGCATTTTATTCTAGCTAATCAGTCCAGCTCAAAATAATACAGGCCAATACCGGGTAGAAATTTCAATTAAAAAACACTTGGAAAAATTCTGACCCGTTCGGGAATCGAACCCTCGACCCCTTTATTACAAGTTATTTGCGCCTATACTACTTTGAGAATAAGGCTACCGAGGTCGGTTATAAATTTAAGAGTAGAATCATTTTTTAAATAGGATGTTAATCTTTCATGTTATCAAAATAATATTTATGAAACTCTTTTCTCATTATTTCTAAGCATTTCAGAGTTCGATAACCTTGGCTTAAGAAAAACTTGGAAATGTTTCAGTATTTTTTTACAGCATTATGTCTAATAATATTATGATCAAGTGTAGGTATGCTTTCTAGTGGTGGGTATTATTTAAGAAAAAAGAAAGTCTGCATGACATTTGCTAGTTTTGTATGTTTTTATTTTTTTTTAACAAATTTTTTTATGAATCTTGAACCCTTGATGACCCGTGTGTGCTTGTGTAAGTAATTAGTAAGACTTATATAGAATGTCAGTAGTACAATAATTTATAAAGTGCAATAAGTAACAGAGTTGTTGAGTTGTCAACTTTTACCACACCCTTATAAACCCCGCACACTCTCTCAAACGCCAATTTTTGAACAAACGATTTCGATCAAGCCTACATAAACAATTTCAATGAAAATAATGTAAACAAACAAACATATTGAATACAGCATTGCATGTAGGTTTTGGTCACTAAATGGCTATTATGTCAACTAAAGAAAAACCGAATTTCAGCTACGATACAATATATTATAACCTACAATATTGTATTTATTCTAAGGCGGGTCGAAGTTCGACGGGTCAGCTAGTATGTATATAACAAAAAGAAAACGCGTAATAGCAAAAATTGGGTTGCTTGAATGAATCTAAAGAACGACCAAAGTATTTTGCACACAATTCAATATAGAAAATTTGCATTTCAAAGATTTAGAGCACCTTTTCTTTATTTATGAAGAAAATGATATCCTATAACAAGTTTTTCCCAAGTATCTGGTGAAGAATAGGCTGGAGGCGAAATAAACAAGGCGCATTTAAATTGTATCAAATATCTAAATAGGGCGCCGAGGGGGAGTCCCTAATAACTCAACTCCGAATGAGGATTGTGTGTGATAGATGTGGAGAAGTAAGGGTTGCAAGACGGGGGGATGATAATAGATTTCCTGTTTCAGTATAATGTGACAACGACGCCAATATAACGGATAATAATAATAAAAAAGGAATGCATTATTTATAGGGATGTTAATTTATTAAGAAAGTGAACAAACAAAAATACCAACAATATCACACAAATCGAATACAATCTAGTTAAAACAATAAAATTTTGATGAATTCCTCACATACCATATCCAAATCCCTCAGCTCTGCTTCGAAGCAACAAAACACGGTTTGAGAGGGTCTTCTTCGTTTTAGGTACCCTTGTGGGAGGAAGAATAGCAGTCTCCACGGTCAATAGTTGGCCAAGGAAGCCTAATGGCAATTACTTTCATTGGGCTTCCTTCATATATACGTCAGCTTCTCTGCGTAATGGAAGAAGTGAGGCGCCTGCTTCGGAGTATAGCGTTGTTCGTGATGCGGTGGTAACATCTTATACCCAAAACTCTTCTAAAACACTTCGTTTCAAACACGGAGACTTTTCGTGCCTCGGATTTAGTCAGGTGCCAGGTCTCACACCATACTGAAGAATGGGTAACATACAATCGGAAAAACAAAGGATCGGAAATGTAAAAATAAATAAAGCTGCTTATGGATGCTATGCTTATGCTATGGCTGCTTCTCTTGCCTGTCCTCCATATTACCTATTTGCTGACAGAAGGCTGAAAGGGCCCTTTACACCGGCCTTTTCAGCCTCACCGATTGATTTTGAATTTGTTCTGTTTTGCTTTTGATTAATTGCTTTGCTCTGTCTTTCGATTTTGTTTCGTATCTGTTTTGCTTCCTTTTGTATTTTTTTTACATTTTTATACCAAATATTTAAAAAAAATGTACAAACATTGACGAATCCAAGTTCTCTAAAGAAGCCTAAGGACGAGAGTTAAAGTAAAATAAATAGAAAGAAGGAAAAAATACGATAGTATTGCAAGCAATTACTATAGTTTGTATCATGTATCTTGCTTATTTTTTTCTTGATCCACCCCATACTTGGTGACATCAAGCAGTATTGACGTTGTGATGACCTAATTCTTCTAGCACACACCCTTCAATGACATCAACGTAGTAGGTATATAGATCCAATAATTCTGTTTTATGTCCGCGAGTATGTTTAGTAAAAAACGTAGAAATGTACATTTAATTCTACTTTTTTACTTACCTAGTCTACTGGATATTATTAATACAGGTGAAATTATGTCAAAATTGGATTGGATTGGATTTCAAAATTGAGAAATACCAAGATGAGGCAAGACGAATCCAATTTGTTATAAAAATAATAGTAATACAGTACAGTCTGAAAAAAGGCAACGAAAGGCAAGATTATTTTGATAATCATGGTACATTATACTATGTATGTATGGACGTATTCACGAATGGTGTAATTCCTTCAATCTCTTTAAAGACAATCTTGATAAGCTGGGCTCTGTAAAGATCTCAGATATGTCATTCAAAAGGCGGTCCTGTTGTCTTTATGTAGAGAGTTCCTTTCTTTGTAGCTCAAAGTTCTCTCACAAAAACATTACCTACGCCGTGATGTATAATGAGAGATAAGAGAGATACATGTATAATTAAATGTAAATATAACTGATGCAATTTTTTTTTCAAATAAATAAAATTGAAATATTCCAAAGTGAATGAATATTAAAAAAATAATAATAAAAAAATACATATTATGATTTTTTTTGACCTTCGCCTTATTGGCGTTCTTGGTCAGTACTATGATTTACTCGTAGATGCGACAAAGTGATGAAGGGTTTCTGTCTGATTTTGAGATGTGGTGCTCCACAGACCTGGCTAGCTCACTGGTCAGGGCTCATCAGCAAAGACAAGGTATCTACTGAGCAGAATTAGACAGAAAAAAAAAACTCAAAAATTACACAATAAAGCTTAAATCGGATAGACCACAAAGTCCGGCATCCATGTATAAGTTGTCGATGATCGAATATCGAAACGATCATCGAATGAGTTTCGAAAAATTTCCATACAAAAATGATCGAATGTCGTTTGATTTTTGAACACTATTTGCACGCTAATAAGCGCTTATTAGCGTGCAATTTGCTTTCGATGAAACTCCCACTAGCCCCACTGGTCTGCTTTTTACCAGCCAACTCAATCAGAAAACGAATCATTAAATTCGTAATTCAAATCCAAAAACATGAATTTGAATTTCGAATTCACAAGCAAACGTCAGATAGTCGGGACTATGTAATTTTATTAGTTCGACAAAATTACAATTACTGTATTATCTAGGTAAGGATATTTTGTTTAATAATATTAAATCATAACTAATTTGATAATTTATGGTGCATATTAGACATAGATATTATCAGACCATAATACATTATACACGCGTACCTATTTTGAGTAGTTTGACAGTTCAATAAATTAATAATGATTTATAGGGCCCGGTTAATCTCATGCATGGTACCTACTGATGTATTGGATGCATTTCTAAAAATACCTACATTTAATTTTGACACTAGGTATAGAAATCGTTTCATTTTAGATCATTCATCATTTCGACTATAATATATCTACTACTAATAAATTTTATAATAAATACCTACTATACACATTATAGAATTAAAGCTTTTCTATATCAAGACAATTTTTCTAGTCAACCGGGCCCCTCCTTCTATTCGAAAGCATATTTTGTTTTTGGCTCCAGAATTGGGTGTCTTTTTGATTGATTTTATTGACAAGATTGTATCAATATACCTACTTTAACCTACTCTTTATCATATTCAATAGACAATAGATAATAAAAAATACGTAAACTTTCAAAATTAATATTTTTAGGCATTATTGTATGTTTTTTCAATCGCTCAACTGGCTAAATTTGTTCCAATGACAAAATTTTGTACATAACTGGTGCTTTAAACCTGAGCCGGGAAAATAATGGAAAGATTCTGAAGCGTCCTGGAATTGAACTCAAGACCTCGATGATAGGAATTCTGGCGTCTTGGAAAACTGACTTTAATATTGACTTTAATGTTCACTCAAATGATAGAGATGGACTCTTAGATTTAATGGATAGTTTTATGTTAAAAAGGTGCATTTATCAAGCCACTAGAGTAACAAGCTCGACGGCCACATGCATCGACAATATTTTTACGGACTTAGATGTGCAAGATTCTCAACTAACAGATTTTGTAAGATCTGATCACAGTGCACAACTAGTAAAATTGAATGTAGAATCACTCTCTCATTCCCTTATCCAAGATGATAAATTTATCAACAAAAGATGTTTTAAATCTGAACAGTTGGAACATTTTTTGAATTCAGTAACCTTTGATGATGTTTCATATGCTGATGATAATAATGACCCTAATGTAATATTTGATAGATTTTTTAAAGATTTCTTGCTGCAACTAGACCGCCATATTCCAACCAAGAAGGTAAAGATTAAAAAGAAAAAATCATTTGATTGCTGGGCAACTCAAGGTATTAGAATATCCAGAAATAGATTGTTTAAACTTTACAAAGTCCGAAAAAATGACAATTCTGATGAGTTAAAAATGTTTGTAAGTAGATATAGCGCAATATTTAAAAAGGTCTGTGTTGAAGCTAAGAAAAAATTCCTGAATGATAAAATTATGACATCTAAAAATCCTATAAAAACAACATGGGATATCATTAAATTAGAAACAGGAAGATCCCAAAAGGAAAGTGAATATATTGATTTGACCATAAATGACTTAAATATAACAAACCTAGAACTAGCTAATTGCTTTAATAATTATTTCATGAATGTTGCACCTTATGTTACTCAGAATCTTTCATCTTCTTTAGAAAGCTCTATGAAGCACCTTGACTCTTCAAATACCGTAACTTCAACATTTAAATTTAAAAATGTGTCAATAAATGAAATAAAAACAATTTGTAAGAACTTGAAAAGTAAAAACTCAGATGACCTATGGTACATGTCAACTAAATTGCTCAAATTAATCATAAATAGGCTTGCTCCTTTCTTGACAATCATATTTAATAAATGTCTTAAGCAGGGAATCTTTCCTAACAAACTAAAATTGGCCAAGATAATTCCAATATATAAGAAGGGTAATAAGAATGACTTAAATAATTACAGACCAATATCAATATTGCCGGTTATTGGTAAGTTATTGGAAAAAATTGTTGCTGAACAGCTCACCCACTATCTGATCAGTCATGGTATACTTCATCCACAACAATTTGGATTTCAGAAGGGTAAAGATACATCTGCCGGTATAGCTTCACTTACCAAAGCAATCCTAGAATCAATGGATAAAAAATGGGATTCATATGGAATTTTTTTGCGATCTGTCAAAAGCTTTTGACTGCGTAGATCATAAAATACTACTAAAAAAGTTGGAAAACTATGGAATAAGAAACACAGAGGGAATTTTTTTTAGGTCTTACCTAGATTGCAGACAACAAATGGTTGAAGTAAATAATGAAAGATCACATTTAGGAATGATGGGTTATGGAGTTCCCCAGGGATCTATCTTGGGGCCTTTATTGTTCTTGGTTTACATAAATGATCTTGCAAATTGTATTCCTGAATGTAACCATATCGTTGTGTTTGCAGATGATACTTCTCTTATAATTAAAGATAGTGAAAGTAAGGATGAAACAGTAAAAAATATAATTAAAACTTTGAATGACGTGGAGGGGTGGTTCGGTGACAATAATCTAGTCTTAAATGTGACTAAAACAAATGCTGTTCACTTCTCTCTGAGACATAGTTTAGAACCTGATCCGGTGGTTGCTGCTCTCTCTGAGAGAGGCCTTGAGATAGTAGATCGGTGTAAGTTTCTAGGTGTGACGATTGATAGGCGACTCCAGTGGTCTCCGCACATTGAAGGATTGTGTAAGAAATTGAACTCAGCAATTTATGCCATCAGAAAAATAAAAGAGACCTGTGGTTTCGATGCAGCAAAAACAATTTATTTCGCATACTTCCACAGTCTAATGACCTACGGCGTGTTGTTCTGGGGCATGGGTGCCGATTCCAAAAGAATTTTTACTTTGCAGAAAAGGGCTATCAGATCGCTACTTGGCATGAGGCCAAGAGATACCTGCCGTAATGTATTCAGGGAGCTAGGGATCCTTACTATGCCTAGCACCATGATTCATGAATGCTTACTCTATGCAAGGTCCAACATGGCAAATACCCCTCAAAATGCGGAATATCATGATTACAACACTCGGTCCAGGACCGACATTCGACCCGTGGCTCATAGACTCAGTAAGGTCTCAAAGAGTTTCATATGTTTAAGTGTACGATTATTCAATGTGTTGCCTGACTATCTGAGGCACTTGGAACTTTGTGAGTTTAGGAGAGGGGTGAAACAGTATCTTGTGGCTAAAGAATTTTATACAGTTGACGAAATGTTGAGTGGCACATTGTAATCATGAGCAAGACGAAATGCAAACAGAGCCCTTTACACCCTGTTTGCATTGAACTTTGAATATTCTTTTTCTGTACTATATTATTGTATTGTTGATGTGTTCTATTGTTTCTGATTGTGCAGTGTTGTGCCTTATTGAATTTGTTATAAATTATTGTAAATCTTGACGTGTCCAAGTGCCTGCCCTAAGGCCTAAGGATGAAAATATACAAATACAAAACTGTTAAGGCTACCGAAGTCGGCATAATAATGTATGAATCGGTTAGTGTAATAAAACTCAATATACACGAATGACATTTTCGGAACAAAAAATATCATAGGTAATGAGTTCATTTTCACGCAAATAAAGCTGGACTGCAGTCATAATTATTTATTTACGAAAATTAAATTTGTCACAATGGATGATTCCGATTCAGCTTTCACTGGTTTGTATACCATGCATAATGCAATTGTTTTAATGCAATTAATAAATTAAATTTATCCTTTTCCAGGACAACGGTCAAAGCTGACAGAAGCGAATGAAAAATATATATTTAGCAGCGTCCGGCTGCATCAACACAAAACAAACAAAGGTTAATTTGAAAAATAAACATAGAGAGCTTTAAAAAAACACAGACGAATGTTAGGCTTTTGGCGCACCCAGGAGATTTTCTTTGAACTTTGTATATTGTAAAATTGTTCAAGTGGTAGCACAACATAAAACGTGATGTAATATGTTGGATAACAGTCGAGGTCGATACCTGTCGGGTGTTTTTTGGGGAAAAAGTTTTTGGTGAATGACAGTTCATATATTTCTCCATATATGGCTCAGAGACAAATTTTTGAATATTATTTATTAAGCACTCGAAAATATAGTAGTATTTTTGAACTAATTTTTTATACACAATTTTTCCAAAAATTATATGGTATTTTGTACCCTTATTTCAGGACTATACTTTTCGACACCTCAAATCGAGCCTTTACTTCTTGAAGACAACGCCTCCAACACTCCTCCTGTCCTCCGCTGAGGTTCACCAATTTGTCACCTGTAGATGTCGTTACAAACAGGCTTCCAAAAGATAATATAATATTTAATTAAATACCTTTCTCATAGTCAAAATAATTTCACAACTCTATAAAAAGACACGTAGAGATAATACACGGTGACAATACATAGCTAATGTCAGTAAATGTATATAGATCCCATGGCAACCCATAGGAAACAAATTATTTGATATGATATTAATAATATAAAGCTATGCGTCAGTAGTTATGTCGACCTATTATCCTTCTCGATGTCACATCTTATTGACACAACATAATATCATCAAAGTGACGAGGTACACTCTAAGGGTAGGTACCCCGCATACACCATGCGACAAAATAATTCATCATACGCACAAGTGATACCTAAAGTTATTGAAGTTATTGAAGTACCAAAAAAAAAATCATAAATAGGTACTTAATTGAAGTGGATAAAGAAAATTTTATTCATAGAAAAAATAATCAAATTATTCTTAACAGCAAGTTTTTTGTATGATCAGCTAGGTATATTAAATGCAACGCAAATTAAATTAAAAACGTTAAAATCCTTCCATATATTATTTGGTCATAATAATCGGGCACAGTCCACTATATAACCCCCCATTTATTCACGATCACTCCAAATGTACCTATATCATCCATTGTGACAGATACGAAACGTGAGTTTTTTATTCAATCAGTACCTATAACGAAATTTCAGTCGTATTTTGCAATATTTAAATATGTAGAATTCAGATGGAACCCTGGTGGAAATAATATGATTATAAAATGATATATATTAACAACTAACTTGTAAGACGCTACTGAAGATGGACGAAAGTACGAAAAAGTTTTGGCGCGATGTTGTATTTTATTAATTACTAGCTGCCCCTTCGAACTGCGTCCCGTTCCCGTTAACTCGCATTAACAGAAACTAATTTTGTTGTAAGTACTGTGATCATTTAGAATTTGTTTGATGATAAATTAATTACCTTTTAACCACTGTAATTCCGACCGATGTATCTGTTTTAAACCACACCAATAATATATTTTGGACCAGCATTCTGTCAGTCTCATCAACTGTCAAACAACTGACAGTTCCTGTCAAACGCCAATAGTAAGAAGGTTACCTACTTTGATTTTTTTTTTTTAATTTTCTAATTTTCCACGCAATTTTCATATTTTTTTCTTTCATTAAAACCTTCTCCTGATAAAAGCCAACACGACAAAAAATAATTAGCGAAACCCGTCCAACCATTTAGAACGGAAAAAGCTCTCCATTTTTATAATATACCTAGATATTAATAAAATATTATCGTACAATTAACAAAGTTGTTTTAATTTATAATGGTTGAAAGAAGTACATTACATGTGTGTGTAACTTAGTTATTATTTGATAACCAAATTTTGAATTAAAAAAATAAAAATACGAAATTTGAAAATGTGTCCTCTAGTGTGGGTAAGTAATCGTCAGTGAGATTCTACAAATAATTGGTGCACAAACAGTGAACATTCGCACGACATGAGTAAACAGGATAAACCTTTGGTCGCCACCCCATCGTACCATAATACGTCTCTAATCCTTGGCAAACAGCATCCCTGACAATCAGGGCGCAAATTATATAATTTAGACCGACACAAATCCTCCATCAGCTGTCGATAATCTTGATTTAAAACCCGACAAAATGTTGATATGGGGGTCCAAATATTATATGACTTTTTTTAATGAAATATTCACCTTTTTTACCCATCACGCCGTGTCCCGTACGGGGCAGGCAGAGAGAACGAACCTCCACTCTTTTTCATCCAAACACACTTCTTTCGCTTCTTCCACCACAAACCATTTCTCATACAACCTCTCCTATTTCTCTTCCTTGAGGACGGAATCGATGTGTTCGATCCACGTCATTCTTTCCCACCATTCATCCACCTTTCATTTAAGCCATATAAATCCTTATATTTTCATTCCTTTCCATACCCCACGAAGTTTTTTCACATACCTATTCTTCGTAGAGATTTCATGCACCTTTTCAAATGTGATAAAATAACATTTCGAGACTATACTCTATTTCAAGAGAGAATTGCCAAAAAAGTATACTAATTTGAACTTTTTTTTGCGCTCTTAAAAATGAGTCACAGCTGCTTATCACACACCCATAATTAACACCTAACTGATGCGGTTTTTTCGGACGAAAGTGCAACGGCCTGATGATTTTCACAAATTTGTCGGTGTCTCTATATATTGTGTTGTTTTGTAAACGTTCAGTTTTGCACTGCTGACACTGTATGACCAGGGTTGCCAGGTGTTCTGTATTTTACCGAACTGTTCGGTATTTTGGCACCGTGTTCGGTATGACAAAAATACCGAACTATAGAGTGTTTGGTATATTTGTCATCCTTTCCGGATACCAAATTTTCGGAATGATTTTTTAATTTTTTTAGTAAATTTATAACTTTCCGGACACCAAATTTTTTATATGATCTTTTTTTAGTGAAAAAATTTCAATTTTCCGGATAGTAAATTTTGAGAATGACCTTTTTTTGGTGAACTTTAATCTTTTCGGATACCAAGTGGGGACACTGGTTCGGTGTTTTTTTTTTTGTAAAAAACCTGGCAACCCTGTGTGTGACCTAGCATCTAAAGTTTGAAAATGGCTGGGACATTCCTTAAGGGATGAAATCATGATAGAAAAGAAGAAGACTGCCAGGATAGCACATAGTTGAAAGTTGTATTGAAACAGGGAACAGTGATGGCGCCATAGATTATATTCAATTCAGTTATATATGCAACAAATTATCTTTGAAGTGACATCTATATCAATCTATCCTTTGAACCTATCTATAGCCAACTTCTCCAAAGTAGGTAGGTACCTACGATACATATGTAGATGTGATGTGATGGAAAGCCCCGATTAAAACCACATTTATTCAATTAATTGTATAGGTTCGTATCAAAACACCCCCACTAGAATAATTTAATATATAAAAATTATGTGTCCGGTGTTTGTTACCGTATACGGTATATACTCTATACGTATATATACGGTATATATACTCTATAGTATATATACTCTTCCGAAACGAATCGACCGATTTTTATCATTTATATTTGGTAGGTATGAGAAGAGTTCGTAAATTATATTTCATAATAATAATAATATAACACTTCTCTATACAAAGGTGTCATATAGCCGGCGGAACTTATTGCCTGAGGCAATTTTTCCAGTCAACCGGTCCCGTCCAATCTGAGACAGGCCAACCCCGGGTAGAAATTTCAAGTGAAAAAACACTTAGAAAAACTCTGACCCGACCAGGAATCGAACCCGGGACCTCGGATCTGAAGTCCACGCTAGAACAACTAGGCTACCGAGGTCGGTCATAATCTTTATTACAAAAAAATATACATACAAAATTATCCAATAGAATTATTCAATCAAAAGCAATGTGAATAGTTACATTCCCATTTGAGCAGAGCTCGTGCTTGGCTAGATAATTGGGGTACTTTCCTACCCAGATTTTTTTTTCTTATTTGGCATCTAAAAATATTTGTTAATATTCCAGCCCACCCCGCTCTTCAATTTTCTACTAATATACTATGTTATTAATATAATATACTAATCATCATATAAAGTGTACATAACTACCTACAATTCTGTAAAAAAAGATGTAACATGATGAATTGATGAAGGTTAGCTTCATTTTCACTTTATGTAAAATGATTTACTTTTTAGTAAACCTACACTCAGGATTCGCCTGGTGGGATCTTTGGTGTAACAATTGTTTGTTTTTTTTTTCAACATGTTACAAAGATTGTTTAAAATAAATAAAAAATATTTCAAATTGGAATTGTATTGAGCTAACAAGTTAACAAAACGATTATTGATCCTCAGGCGGGACTAAGGTTGATGGTTCAGCTAGTTAGTTTATAGAAATAAGTCGATGTGACATATTGGATTTTGCAAGGGTGTGATCAAATGTGGCGTCATTAAATGTGGAGCATAAAATAGGTAAGTACACACAACCAAATATTTGATGCAGAAACTATACGTATTGATTACTGATGGTCGTGCATGAGTTTATATTTTAACCACTTCGTATACTCACAAGCTTCTTGTACTACTGTGTCAAAGGCTGGCCTAATGTGTTCACTTTAACTTTAACAACATTCGCCATTGTGCTCAAACTCGTGTCTTTCTCTACATCCCGAGAAGTTTTTAAAAGGTTTCTTTTTCTTTAAATGCCACTCCTATCGAAGGCTGAGACTTGCAAACCATCTTTTTTTAATGAATCTGGGCTCACTGAAAGTGTAAACAAATATACTTTAGACATCTTTCACACATCAACCAAGGGTTTGTGGCGTGAAAATAAAAATGATCGGCACCGAGATTCGAGCCCACGACCTTCACTACGTTGTAGGTACGAAAGCCGCCGATTGATACCACTGAGCTACCAACCACATCGGATAACCCACGAATAAGCTCGACGACTTCGGCCAAGTCGTAATAAAATACATATTCTTAACACCAAACTGATATATCAAACATATCCAAAAAATATCTGACCAAGAGGCACGCCTACAATATTGTTTATTTATTATGCAAATCGACAACAAACGTTATTGTTCAAAACTACGCGGATAAAGCATTCGCCCTTTTTTTAAACATAAGATAATAACAATCTAAAAATAACAATAAGAAATTAATAATATTTATAGTGTGGGTAGTATTGTTTAACACATGCACACTGAGAATAAAAGTTATGATAAGCAAATACACAACGTGCATCAGTGTTCATGAATCATACGGCAAGAAATAAAACGTTATTCAGAGAGAGATAGATCAGCGGAGAACCAGTGTTGATGTGGGTCATGCGCATGCAAAGCTTTGTGCATTTTAATATTATTATTGCGCAATCCGAAACAGGCGATAATCCCGTCATTGATGACGAATAACCTAAACTGTGACATTATGATTGCATTGAATAAAGCCCACGACTTCTTGCAAGTTTAGTAGTCACACCATGAGTTATTAAGGTTAAAAGTAATTTTTATTACAAAAAAACTCTAATATGAGATCTTTCTAGGTCCTCAAGTGTTTTCAGTACACCGATCTAGTGCACATTAGCGTGCATTAAAACCAAACGAACATAGAGCCAGAATTGGAAAATAGACTTTACTTTCTTGAGTGTTGATATGGTCACTAAGGAAATAACAATGAGAAAGAACTGTCATCGTTCATTAGTTTTTTCTTGTTATTGTTTCCATGGTGTCTTATCAACCATAAATTTCTGTTCTAGATTCGGCTCTATGTTAATTTGGTGTAAATGCACCCTAGCACGCAAACAGTGATGTGCAATAGAGCAAAGATTGAAAGAAACACCGTGTACACTGTTGCTAGAGCTAGATCTCTCTACCTAGAGCTTGAGCGGTTTCAGCTAGAGAGCTTTAGCTGCTGTAAGCCCTTCTATAAATCGCACTAGTTAGATCAACTCTAGCTAAAATAATCTACAGAGGTTTGTGCTTTCAAACATCTGATGAGGTTAACGAATAAGTAGCTAAGACGAGGGTTACCTGCACAATCATTGACGAAGCTTTCTGAAATCCACAGGGTCACTACTGACGCTACCAACTGGCTAAGAAACATACCTTGTAACCGCCAGACCAAATATACTTTATTGAATAAAAAATAACCGAGCTATCAAGACTACAACTTTAAGCGATCTAGGCACATGATTATCTTATTCAATGATATACAAACTGCACCAGAGCTGTAAAATCTTATACGAGTATTTGGTAGAAAGGTACACCCTATTCCAGTCAATTAAGAAATGGGAGCCAATGGGTTGGAAAAGGCAGACATCTTTGCTGTGCAATTTTAAAGACAGAATAGCATGGAATTTTTTTTAGCCAACGTCGGACTGACCAATGAGCACATCCAGAAGGATATTTTATAAAGGAGGTCCCCAGAAATCAGATGTACACTTTAGCTTGATAGGATAGAAAGTCAATGACACACAGTTTGAAAGATTATGACTAATGACAAAAAGCTATAAAAGAAGTGGGAGTTATTGAGTAAAGTATAAAAATTCCGTAATCCTTTTAACGTAATTACTCCACACTTTTTCTCCAGGAAGTGTCGAATAAGTCAACTTTATGCCTTGATTAACATAGATTACAGATAATCTTTCTTTAAATCGTCCGATATCACGATAACCAATGCTAGTTGTCTGCTGCTAAAGGTGACTTATTTGATTGAAAACTAACGATTAGCTTTACATAATCAAAGCATCAATTTGGGTATTCGCTTTCCCTTTTTCTAACAGCCTTCTCCCGTCCTTCTCTGGACAATGGCCTCTCGTTTAACGCCGCTCAATCTTGGGCTCTCTAGATCCAGTCGACACTAATGTACCTACATGACATGGCCGTCCGAAAATTATTAAGTAATTGCTACACTACCAAGCGTCAAATACTCTCATGCAATTTTGATATTTGAGAAGGTGTGTAAGAATTCGTACTTAAAGAACGTTGGATAATATGACTCGAGTTGAAAAGCCAGACTGTTTGTTTAATATGTGCACAACAGCCTGCGTGATGTCAGCGTCCAGCCTTCGAGTACCTACTCGACATGACGTCATCCCAAAGGTAAGCCGGTTCATATCTCGGTTACGCCATCATATTATTAATCCGTGAGCACAGTACACAATACGACCAGCATGTGTACTTTTACACAAATTTATAGCCAAGCGTTTAAGAGGACAACTATTTCTTTGAAAATTTAATATTCCAACCATGAAATATAATAAATTGTTAAGTTCGTCCGTAAATCGGAATTTTCGTTGAAACACTAATCCATAAATATTTTTCTTACAAACGACAGTATAAATCGCTCTTCTTCTTCTACTTCAGTTAGGACTGACTCCTGTCTTCTCTCGGATCATCATGTTTATACGCAAACATTCAGTGTTGCCACCTTTGTAAAAATTTTGACCCAGACACACACTTAAAAAAAGGTCATTCCGAAAATTTGGATCGATGGACAGGTGGCAACACTGGCAAACCTTAACAACGAGTTTAGGTAAGAAGTTAAATACCAAATACCATCAACAAACAACAAAAACTTGGGCAATTAATATAACAGGAACAGGTATATGCGGGAAATATGTAATAGGTAGGTACATAAGTTCTTACATACAAAAGTTACTATGGGAAGATAATATGTCAAATTGTTTGCCATTCTCAACGTGGATAAGTAACATTAGGACTTTTTAAGGCACGACATAAGTAAATCTCATAATATAAATGAAAGTCGGGTTAGTGAGAATACTTATAACTACTCGAGATCGACTAAACAGATTCTTCTGATGTTTGATGTATTCGATTCTTCTCCGCTCTGGATAACAGAATAACTAATGAAAAGGTGAAAAAAATGGATAAGAAATGATTTAAAATATAATAATAAAGTTAGTAGGGAACTGATTTTTCTGCGACGCCACCGCCCTCTATGGAAAATTATTTAACAAAAAAATATTGTTTACCTACCTGACAACCATTGAAATTAAAAATATTGATACGTACGAAGATTTTGAATAGTAGGTATTTCTTTCAAGCTTTCAAACATAAAGGTATTTTTGTATAGATGACAAATTCGAAATTAATATTAATAGTATATTATGATTACAGGACAACGACAAAATCTATTGGGAATGCTAGTTAGCTATTAAAGGAGGGTGTTGGTTAGTGTTGGCAGTCCAGTGGTATCAATCGGCGGCTTTCGTAGGAGGTCGTAGATTCGAATCCCGGCGCTGCCAACCATTTCCACTTTAACGATTATGGGGTCTATTAAGGTAATTCTTGCAAACGTAGGTATATTACCAATTCACAAAATTGTATAAAGAATAAGGAAATATAACAGTGGGGCTAGTACGAGTTCGATCGAAAGTTAAGTGCGCGCTAATAAGAGCTTATTAGCGTGCAAATAGTGTTCGAAAATCAAACGATCTTTTTTGTATGGAAATTTTTCGAAACCCTTTCGATGATCGTTCCGATATTCGATCATCGAAAACTTATACTAGTGGTACAGTTTTTGTATGAACCGGCAATATTGATTCCTATGTCTAGACGAAAAGCAGGTGAAACAGGAGTTGCAGTATGAGAAAAATTAATTCTGTAACTTTAGGATGGTTAGAAATAAGAATCTTTAATCTATGTGTATCTGGAAAGAGAAAATACGCCAGCTATAATTAAACTTTTGTATAGAAAGCGTAAGTTAATCAATTTATTTATTCAAATAGATAAGAGGTTTGTCCTTTGCTTTCCGCCTCTCGTTGCGTTTCAGTTAAAAGCAATGTTAGTATTAATAAAAAAAAATAAGTAGGTAATATTTTAAAATATAAATTAAATTGCGTAACTAGCTACGATATAACATGCGAACAGGTGTGCTTTGATAGCTAGAAAGACGTAATACATTTTGGTTCTCCATGCGGTTTGCTGATGCCAGAGTTTAATACACTTAATATTATATCATACAATTTTTAAAAAGGAATTTGTTCGAAACCTAATGCTAGTAGAAAAAGTAGAAACTTTCACAGCACCAAAAAATATAATCAATGGATTTATTTCCTAGAACATGGCAGACTTGTTAAATAAAGTAGAAAGATAATCATGCCGTAATAAATGAATGATTAATGTATCAATGTGAATAAATAGAAATTGAATAATTAAATCTTACCTTTTGAAAAAATATCAAAATTAAAATATTCCAGCCGATCGAGGTCCACAAATATTCCAAAACTAAAAATAATCACCAAAGTTTAAAACAAAAATCACTTGTGAAATATGAAAGAAATCACAATCACCAAAAAAAAACACAGTTTTGTTTTAATATATTTCACCTGTAAAAACAAAAGAATTAAAAATAAAAACAACAAAAAAAAACACACTCATGAACAAAAAAAAACCTTGAATTGGGAAGGCAATTACGATGTACTCGAGTAAACGTAAAAAACAAAACTAATTAATTCAAAACTACGTAAAAACACCAGTAGCGAAGCTTTTTAAACGAAAGAATAAAATAAAAGAATTTAAAAACTGAACTTTTTTTAAATTTAGAAAACAAGATATGAAATGAAATATTTTAAAAAAAATCAGTGTAGCCAGTAGAGAAAAAAAAACAATAATAATACCGATAAAAAAAAAGAAAGTTGAACGCACAAATTTGGGAAATAAGCGACGCCCTCTCCCGTAGAAAGAGTTCACTCTCCACAAAACACAGAGCAACTGGTGCCGGCAATTCGAGTACCGTGAGGCGAACAATTCGAGTGACAGAATCGCGCGTTAGCACGCATATAAAATGAAGGCACTTCGCAATGAAGTGCTAAGCATTTGGTTTATTTATCTATTTTAACCGCAAATAATAATGTTATACCAAATGATACCTTTTAATTTGTGGTTGAAATTGTTGATTTATTAGTGGTTGGTTAAATTATAGGTTTTAGTTTTATATTGTTTAATTTTTTTTCATGAAGTGGCTATAAGGATGATCTTCAACGACTTTTGGAGTTTATAATAATATAATATGCCGTTTATCGTGTTATTAATGTTAAAAATTCTATCTTATCGTATTAAAATATCAAAAGAAACAGTTGCATCATGGAATAATATATATATGTAATACAGTGGTAGCATAGCGGCTACTACGCCGGCTTTCGTACTGTTTTGTAATGGAGGTCGTAAATTCAATCCCAGGTGCCGGCTATATACCTATTTCATGAAACAAGCTTTAAGTTGCTTAAATAATAAACTATTAAGTTGAATACATTCATCATGACTGGAACGACTAATGGCGCTTAGCCGAATTTTGTTAACGTAGAATAATCATTAAACAGTAGAGAATTTATTATTCAATAAATTATAGTAATAAAAAAATGTGTAAAATAAAATGATTATAGGATAGGCATAAAAGGTACTTAAAATAACAATTGGGTTAGAGTTTTAATAGTTTACTTCGTATTTGAGCCAATACCTTCCCTTTTGCTGCTTCGAAATGCTGATGTCCTTACCTACTTATTTGCTTTTAGAGAGGGTCAAATTAGAATTTAACAACAAATTATAAAATTTTGTCAAAATATGTAACAACTAATGTCTCTAAAAATTCATTACTAATGTCTTCTACTGTTATTTCGAAGGCTGGCTTGGTTAAAATGTGTATAGCGCTTCAAATTCTACCAAAGTCGAAATCGAATATAATGAATAAAAAAACATGAAAATAGATGGCTTATTTCTTCTTGTTCATCAGCCTGTTTCCGTCCCTTGCAGAAAAAATGCCTCCCCCCTCTCTTTCCAATCAGATGGTACAACATATTGAATAAATAAATACATTTTCACTTCTCTATACAAAGATGTCAATATAGCCAGCGGAACATATGTATTTCTGAAGCAATTTTTTCCAATCAACCAGTCCCGTTCAATCGGAGACAGGCCAACCCCGAGTAGAAATTTCAAGTGAAAAAAACATTTTGAAAAACTCTGACCCGATCGGGAATTGAACCCGGGACCTCTTTGATCTGAAATCCAAGCCAATACTCCAAGGATACCGAGGTCGGTATTCATACGTAAGTAAAATTTAATATAAAAAATAGGTAAATAATTATTGAATTGGACCCCTTTTACTTGGCGCCATTTCACTAAAGCTTTTCGGGTTGTTAAAATGGAGCCAAAAAGTTTATAACTGGCGCGTGTTTTGATTGTTCGGAGCGTCGGTTACTGGTTGAGGTTATGTAGCCCGGTGTGGTGACCTAACACAAAAAAATACTTAGATCTATCAATTTCCATCCATTGTGATCTAGAGATTAATTGTGGGCGGGACTATTTTAGACCTTTTTTTATCAATGGAGTGAAGAATGCCTAGTTTTTGATGAGGGTTAGAAACAAGTGATATCTACGCTAAGGTGAGTAGTACTTACTGCGCGTAAGATCTACCATCAGGGAAGATAATTAATAAGGTTTGTGTCTTACAATGCTTTTAACAAAAAAAAAAATCCTAGGTAACTAATAGGGCTTGATTGTTTTCAAAATGATTAAAAAAGCATGTTGAAAAACACTCGTAATGGTTTTATACTTCACGATTCAATGATGAATATTGTTAACGTAAAGTGATTAGAGTAAAGCCCAGTCCGCACTGCGAAATTTCACCGCACGGATTTTTTTTTCGCAATTCTGTAACACATTTAATCTTATGGGAGTATTCACACTTGCGGTTAAACTTCGTGCAAATTGAACGCGATGCGGTACGGATTATTTCCGTGCGTATATTTTGTACAGTATGCAGTAGGTAGGTATGGCTATGTCCACACTGCGAAATAAAAGTGCGAAATTTTATTTGTAGTGTGTTGTATACGAGGTGAAATTTCGATCACGAAATATAATCCGCAAAAATAAAACTCGTGCGGTGTAAAATCGCAGTGCGGACAGGGCCTTAGAGTATGTATGTTTTCCTAGTAATACGGTAAGAACTGCTATAAATACCTTGAATGGGTCAGTGTAGGTAGAACATTGTCTATGTTTTTTCTTAGAGACAAAAAACATTGTCGTAATTTTCAAGAGGGCCGTCACTCTTGTCTGACGACGGACCTCTCCCTAGGAACCCATTGCATAATGCTTTGTTTTCCTAAAAAAGCGGACGTAACACTATACGAACGCGGTATTCTTTGAGACAAGTATAATATGGCATCCTATATTTGTTTTATCTCTTTCGCTGCCGTCGTGGAGGTTAAATAATGAAAGCGGGAAAAAGAGAGTGTAATAATTTTGACGTTTAGTGTCAATTAGCGTAGCTTGGATACCGCAGGTGTGACACTGTGACATGCACACACGAAGACGCCTTGATGGCAAATCATAGTGGTACTCGGGTGGCCGAATACTGGGGATTACAGATTTGATGGTGTTCTGGATACATAGGTACGGAAAGTAAGTAAGTAAAACAACATTTCGATGTTCGTAACATCAAAATTCCTAAGACGATTGGTGTTTTAATTTTCAACATCATAATTTATATCAAAATGTTTCTAAATTATAAACATTCGTTATTTTTCATCTGTATCTTTGTTTAATTAAGATATAATATAGGTAGCTAATTGAGTCATAGTGAAACCTTTCAAGTTGACCTTTTTGTTATAAACCAAGTAGAAATAACCCGAGTAAAAACCAATCTGTATAAAAGGACGTAGGTAAGTGTATTTTATGTACCTCAACACATCAATTAGGCTGTTTTCTTTTACTGACGAATATTCTAACTAAGTATAGTACCTACATACAACATACAACCCAATTAATTATATTATTTTTTCAGTAGGTAGTCGACATAATAGAACATTTTAGATGATGTAAGGACAAAATGAATGTTTATTTCTATTATAAATATAAAAAAAAAAACCAGTGTTGCCACTTGGTCATTCTCAAAAATTCTCAAAATTTGGTATACAGAAAGTTATAAATTCCGGAAAGGACTGGATTATTTTCGGGAGGAAAATTAATCGAAAAAAAATACCGAACCGCCTATAGTTCGGTATTTTTGTCATACCGAACACGGTACTAAAATACCGAACACCTGGCAACTCCTGGTGGTCGATAGGTGAAAGGTTAGAAAGATTTTTTTACTCATCACGGCGTGTCCCTCAGCCAGTGTTTCCACCTGTCCGGGTTTGACCCGGAAAGTTCGGAAATCGCGTGGTGAGTCCGGGTCGTTCTTGACTTTATTCAATGCCCTTTTCTTAGTGAAATTATTACTCTTCCGGATAAATGATTTTTGGAAGGACCTTTTTTTAAGTTTGTGTCCCAAATTTCAGAGAAAATTTATGACCCGGACTCCAACTTTAAAAAAATCCATTCCGAAAATGTTGTATACGCGGAAAAGTGAAAGTTCGCTAAAGAAGGTTATTTCGATAATGTTGTATCCGAAAAGGCAACAATTTCCCCATAAAAAAGGTCATTGAACAAAGATAAAACCCGGACGTTTAAGATTTCCCCCGGACACCCGGATGCACATTGCAAAATTAGAACTGTCCGACGCATCAAGCCTGTTGCAGGATTGCTGATAGGCATGTTCGACATGATCGTCTATGGCTGACATTAGGAATATCTCTGGGCTTACTTAATTCTAGAATAGTCTAGGACAGGTCCTAGGTAGATAGTGCCTACTCTAGGCTTTCCCAAAACTAACATCTGTCTGTATGACCCATAAATGTTTCCCTCATAACGGCAAAGCATCCACTGTTACATAACAAAGTGTGGTACATCCAGTACACGGCTGTTATGCTATTTTTGTTGCATGACAGGTGTAAGATGATACCCTCTACCACGTTCTGAGTGTTGCCATTACAAACAAAATAAAGAAGGAGAAATGTCTACGCTGGTACACTTTAAATATGTATGTATATGCCTTTGGTACATGGAAGTAGGCCTCGTAAGAAAATCATATTATATACAGCGTGATTCGGAGGCCGACCTATTTTAATCTTACTAGTGGTCGACCAGTGGTCGAAATTCGACCATAACTAATTTAAATTATAAGTTTGAATATTATTAAGGTTCCAATAGCAACTGAGCGAGAGCTATTTCACAATTTTCCATTATTAAGTTCCAAAGTTCCATTATTCAAGGTTTCAATAGCAACTGAGCGAGCGCTATTTCACAATTTTCTTTCAAAAACAATGACATGGCTACGTCAAATTTAAAAAGTTGATATCTATAAAGTTTTTTCTATTATTATTAAATAAAAAAGATATTTATCTATTCTCAATTTATATCCCGTCATTTCCCGCTCCGCCTTTCATTTGAATAATGATACGCTTTTCATTTCACATTTGTTTCTACGAAGTTGAAAGGCGCCTTTTGCGTTGAAGTCACGTCCACGACGTTGACTGTCACTTTTGGCCACAGATCTTTTAGTCCCTTGCGATTTCAACATGCGCTCTGATGGTTTGCATTCCTGTCCATGCCCCTCAAAATGTTGCGTTTTTTTGAAAAGCTTTTGTGGCCTTTTTCTGAGTAGGTATTCTTCAACACGTACCTAGGTACAAAAAAAAAGTCTTTTATTATTTATATTCTTCTTTATCACCAAGCTCACAAGCTGTATTTTGATCCATATCCACATTACCTACATGGTTGTATGTAATGGTAGTAATGATGTGGATCTAATCTAATGTTTTTCAATGAAGAATAAATAAATGTACACAATATTTATTGTTAAATTTGAACGTTGCAACCATATCCTCGGTAGTATAGTGGTCAGTATCCCCGCCTGTCACGCGGGAGACCGGGGTTCGATTCCCCGCCGGGGAGAATTTCTTTTTTTTTTATTTCATATTTTTTTATTGAAAATAAATTTTCAGGGCAGACAAGAGACACCGGTGCGGTGGCTGGGGAAGATTAGGTTAGGTTATGTTTCTAATACCCTAGAAAAACTACACTGACGCTGAAGAAGAGATAGCAGGTCTCTTTTCTCTGCCTTCTTGCTAATAAATTCACTTTATAATGAGTGAAACTTAAGCCAAATTAAATAGATAATACAAGGTGTCTTTAACTCGTGCCGAAGGATGCGTGACTAAGGGTAGGTTAGTAACTAACGGAGACTCCCTGATACCAAACAACTTCAGGGTGACTTATAACCTTACTCCGACATTAGCGGCTCTGAAAAAGCGTGTTGATCTTAGCACCTCCACAGAGACGATCGATGTGCAGGAAATCCCCATCAGAGGTCAAAGGGAACATTGGATCACATGATTAAAAAAAATGTTGCAACCGGGAGATGGGAATCCTGTAAGGAACTATCTCACAGGGGCATCAAAAGACGATTATAGAGACTTCTTGCCAAGGGCAGGCAAGGGCGGATCCAGCCTTGGCACCAGGGGGGGGGTCACAAAGTAAAAAAAAAGGTCATCTTAAAAATTTGGTATCTGAAAATTACACTTTTCCTAAAAAAAAAAAAAAGGTCATTTTCAAAATTTGGTATCATTTCCTAAATTTGTTATATTATGATGCTTTTGCTCCAGGGGGGGGTCATGGCCCACATGAAATTAAATTATGCTAGCAAAATAAAGATTTTATTAATAAATATCACTGCCCTACTTGAGATTACATAGCCTAGGGGGGGGTCATGACCCCCCCTAACCCCCCCCCTGGATCCGCCCTTGAGGGCAGGAGCCGTGAACTGTCACTCTGCAAAAGGCCTTTGGAGACGAGGCACAATAGGAGGCAGCGCTCCATGAATATACTGAAGGATGTCACAATAAACTTATATTTTGGACACAGTTACACGGTTATCAATAATGGTTCCTTAACCTTCTTTATAAAAAAGCCAGCACAGTACTGTAGTGCTAATAGATACTATAACTAGTAATCTTATTGAATACATTATAATCAGTGGCGTACCGAGGGGGGGGGGGGCGGACCACCCCGGGCGCCTCTATTGAGAGGGTGGCAAAATCTGCTCGTGCAGATATTACTTTATACAGGAGCAGATTGATAAAATCAGAAATTTTATTTTTATTAAAAATAATATTTAATTTGTGTTTAGGTCTTAAAAAACATTTGCGGTAAATTCGCAGGTAGAAAAATCTGTAAAAAAAGTTAGCTCTGTCCCACTCTATTCTAAAATGAATTTTTTGTACTATATTGTTGTGCTGTAAGTATGTAAATTAAAATAAATATGCTTAGGGTACCTTATTTAGATTTTTTTTCATATTTAATTTGGGGGGAGGGGGTGTTCCAAATTTTATAGGGGAGGCGCCAAATTTTATAAGGGGGGGGGGCAAATTTTAATCCCGCCCCGGGCGGCGATAACCCACTGATTATAATCCAATGTTTATAATAATTTCCACGACACAAACACACTATACCTACACAATGTCTTTTTCCATTGGACTGTATTGTACCTACAGGGGCCTTAAGGCCCTTAAGGATTAAAATTTTATTTTCACAATCCCTAAAACTTGAAATTATAATAGAAAAGTAGGTATTTTTTTTAATGAATGTAAGTACGGTACTTCAAATTAAAGGCCTGGGCCCAGCCCAGGAGGGGTCATGACCCCCCCCCCCTGGATCCGCGCTTGCACCTACTCAGTTCTTAGTGTGAAAATTATATACCTAAGTGAAATATAAATGATAGTTCAAAAATGTTATGTAAAATTATTTAAAAACTGTCTATCTAATAAAGGTAGAAAATAATTAAATGATTATCAGTGAGCCTATATTTATTAAAAAAAGCATTCGTTTGTAATAGTAAATTCTTGAATCCGACAACTTTTGTAATAAAAATAAAAAGCAACATTTTACTGTCCTTTGAACAAGCCCTGTTTTTTGGTAACACGGTACTCTCTTCGCAAAAATGTGATGTTGAACAAGCAAAAAGTACTAAAAATGTTGCCCTAAGTATCTGTCAAGCTTTTGTCTAAAATATATTCCTAACCGATGATAAAGATGTACCTAATTATTACATCAATTCTTATGTACAATGTAACGAAAGAAAATAAATTTTAAACCTAACGAGTTTCCAAATTTACTCCTTGAAGTATGTAACCTTTATATCTGAACTGTTATTAATGTTGGTAAGTAACAGGAGTATAACATTTTTATGTGCTCCATTCCATTTATTTACATTCAAACACGGCCATTGGCCATTAAAATATTGTTTTTTTTTTTATATTTTATTTGTTTTCAAACCGAATGCACTCTTTATGCTTCTTCCGTCGACATTACTTACTTTCGGTATCCGGTTTGATGTTTCGGTGCTGAAAGGATTAGCCAGCAGTAACGCCATTACCAGGAGACGCCCGATTGCTTTTCTTTATCGTGAAAACTCAATCTGCCTGGAGGCTCCTTTCTTGTCCCCCATTACATTTCTCATACAACCTCTGCTATTAATTTTGCTTATGACCTATGATAGGTTCTAGTCAATTTGTGAACAAATTTTTCTTACTATTTGCAAGGTAAATTTATTTTCAAAATAGTTAAGAGAACTTTTTCAAGAGTGTTTGATTAGTAGACTTAAGAATTTTGTGCTGGTTTGATAATTTGATCAAATGAGCGATCTTTATGAAGATTTTCCGTTACATGTAAACATTTTTTGTTTAAAGTTTAAAAGTGACTTTTTACTATTCAAAAACCATGGGTACGTTTAAAAAATCACTTTCAATGCCTTCAATCAACAAACCGTCCATCTCAGAATAAACATCAACTGTGTTGACTAAGTAGTCTTATGTCATCAATTAAAGCACTATGATCTGTCGCAATAGAATTCTCAAATTTAGCAATTAGTTAAATATAATTGATTTAGATTTTCTTCGTTATCACCCTAATAATTAAGAAAAAAAAGCCTAAAAAACATAACAAGTACACCAGTTAAAATGAATGTTAAGGTCTCTTGCGTGAAACAGGGATATAAAAATCTCACTATTTCTTTTCTTAATTAATGTTTAAAACAAACAGGTGTTTGCTGTACTTTATGTTGATAAATATTTGCAGCTTCCATTCCTGGTCGTGGGTTCAATCCCCGGTGCTGTTCCTCTTCCTCTATCACAATAAAATCTTTGCTATATCACGAAGGGTTTTTGCAGTAACTTTGTAACAATTCATTTCAGCTGAGTAAAAATCTGTCAAAGATATCAATTGTGTATCTGTGTTCATTTTGGGCGAACGGAGATTCATTAAAATATACACTTAGTCTAGTTTTGCACTTTTTTCCTCATAAATTGACTGCTTGGTCTTTATTCTGTTACCGGTCTTCCTTAGGATCTTCAGTGAGTTGGTTTCTCTGTATAGAAAGAGCCATCATGCAGGATGATCAAGATTAAGTGGTTAAATCTAAATAAACTGCTCATTGGGACAATTGATTTAATTTGAAAAATAACAAGCAAAATAGGTGTACAATTACTCAAAATGAATCATTTAAAACAGTTTTGCACAATACCTATGTATATTAAACTAGCTTTTCCGACAGCTGACGTTGTCCAGTCTTAATATTGAATTGTATAATGATAACTTAATTAAGTACCTGTTTCACCGATTGATGCATCTCTTTTAGAAGGTTTTTCCAGGGCATATTCTGAAAATTGCACAACTATCAACATTTAGGTATCAGATGTCAAACACCAATTGAAATCTTATCATAATAATTCAGTAAAATTTAGTTTATATGCGGTCTATTCTTGCAACAACATAATATACAATAAGATTTCCTTCTACACCGCCATCTCTTGAAGTTATGCAACTATAGGGGAATTGTTTTTAATTGCAAACTTATGAACTGTCGAATTTCATTGTGCACCCGAAACAACAATAATTAGTATATAATGCAATAAATTATAACCTACACTTAATTCAGTTTTTATGTGGTAAACTGTATTTTATCAACATCAAAAAAAAATATTTTATTTTGGGGTAGGTCGAGTTCGAAGGGCGGGTCAGCTAGTTTAAAAATATAAAATTTCATGTTGTCAAAACCATATAGAAGATAATCTACTTTAAGTTTTATTAAATTTCCTAAGTTCCCCATAACTTTCTTATTTTTTTCTTTCATTAGAAAAAAAAAGAATTAGCATAATTGGTCAGAATGTTTATAATTATGTGATGAAAATTGGGCTCCATTTTTTATATATAAAATTGCAGGAATCCGTCAGTTGATTTAAAAGTATTTTTTTTTTGTTTTTCGTCATTTATCATGGTTGTCACACTGTTGCATTCACACTTATCCTCGTATTTGCCTGCGAATACTTTATATTTGCAACAACAAGCAAGGTTCATTTTTATCGTAGAAACTGATAGATCGACCAAGCTTGGTAGCCTAGTTGTACTGGCGTGGACTTCAGATCTGAGGTCCTGGGTTCTATTCCCGGTCGGGTCAGAGTTTTTCTAAGTGTTTTTTTCACTTGAAAATTCTACCCAGGGTTGGCCTGTCTCAGATTGGACGGGACCGGTTGACTGGAAAAATAGCCTCGGGCAATAAGTTCCGCCGGCTATACTGACACCTTTGTATAGAAAAGTGTTATATCATTATTCTTATTATAGATATATTGGTAGTTTATCGTTAAGTGATTAAATAAATTTTACTGCTCAATAGAAGTTAAATTGAGTATGCTTGCCTAAAATTATTTCGATACATCATCAATAATGTAAATCAAGACATTATTAATTTATTTCAAGACAGAATTATTGCATTTCAAAGGAAAATCAATGTAATTGAAAAATTTATATTCCAATTTATAGAGAAAACAAACTTTGCAGTATTACTATAGATCTATAGTAATACTGCAAAGTTTGTTTTTATTATAAATTGGTATAATGACCAAGTATTACAAAGTTACAAATAATGTGTTTGAAGCATTCTTATTGGTGTTATTTGAATAAAATTTGTTATTTCACAAATTAATTGTTTGATTTAAATTACTTTATGAATATTAATGTACTTCAGAACATTATTAATGTATTTTAAGACAGTATTAATGTATTTCTAGACAGTTCTATCTTTGGATATAATCGGCTCATAAAGATAGCCGAAATGAGACAAAACTGATTTAGTTAACATGCCCTTTATATAATTGTCGACAAGACCAAGACAGGATGATTCCCACAACTATTTACAGATAGAAAATTTTAAGAAATGCAATTACATAATAATTACAAAACCTAACATTAAAATATAAAAAATAACATATTTCATAATAGTACACACACATTTTGAGACTTTTAAGATTTCAGTTGGTTAATGAACACCGTAAAAATGTTAAAAAATCACATTATTTCATACAAGTACAATAAATAAAATCAGTCCATCGTTTGAAGAAGCCAAATTCAAGACTTCCAAAAGTTGGGATTTTGTAGTAGTCTTCTTTCGAAGTTTTGATACCATATCTGCAGTGTGTTCAAAGGCACAAACATCACATTGGGCGACGGCTGCATGTTGGCTTGCGTAATGGCAAAACTAGCTGCGTAATTCACGAAATTCTCCAACATTTTTTGTCCAAATGCAAGATACGAATTGACGGAAGTCTAGAAACAAAAAGCAAAGATTAGTAAACATTAAATCCTATTTATATTATTAGATACAATTATTTTCCACACATGAGAATGAGACAAAACGAGAAATATGATTTATTACTTTATTAAGGGGAATTAACATTTTATAGGCAGTAACAATTATATAATGTGGTGCTACAGGCGCATGCTGGGGATCCATTGGTCCGAACACATCACAAACGACGAGGTACTGAGTAGAGCCGGGGAAAAACGGCAGCTCCTAAAAAGAGTTGCCCTACAACGTGCCAAATGGATAGGCCATAACATCGGGCACCCGGGTCTGCTCTTTACTATCGTCGAAGGAATGATTGAAGGCAGAAACCACAGAGGCCGCCCCAGGGATAGCTACATAGACCAGGTGATGGGAGACATGCGCTGCCGCACCTACCAAGAAATAAAGAGATTGGCCAGTGATAGGGAGGAGTCAGCATGCTTGGTGCAGACCAATCCTAGGATTGTGACTCAAAAGGAGAAGAACAATTATATGGGTACCATGAAGTTCAGACAATTTATCGTAAATATTTATGCTTATGGTGAAGTTGGTCTGTACAGTTCAGTGGGTTGATTGTCTACTTTCTTTGCCATTGAGGGCAGCACAGAAAAACCGGGTGCGTGCACAATCATAAACTTCCGACATGCTGAGCATGGAAGGAAGGAATACGACTATAGGACTAGTCGAAAAAAATAGACCCGCTTCTATTATTGATAATTTAACAGCTGCACTTGGCACTCACAACTTGGAAATTTAATCCACAGTCATGTTCACTACTTGTTACTAAACACCCGCAGTTGCTACATCACAAAATGAAAATGGCCCATAAGCTAAGTTTGTTTGCTTATTTTTTAAAGTGCCAATTTTTTTCTCTTTCATTTTAAAATACATATAAAAAATATATCTCACCGTTGCAGGAACTTGCATCTGCGCATTAATTTCAGGTTCTATTGAAATGCCTATCTGGGCGTTGTGGCATATTTGTTGTTGGCCAAAAGCGCCCATAAAGCCACTATCCCCTGATGAAAGATCGCTTAACTTCTTAAGAGTAGAAATCTTAAAGATAGCGGATGGCTTAGAGTTTGATATGAAGCCGAGGAACTGCCAGTTAGGTGGAGCAGTGGGATCTGGCCAACTGAAGTAGACTGTAAAAATTACAAAATATTTTCATAATTATTATTAAAATGAATCTCTTGGCACCACGGGTGAATCAATTTAACGCATCTACAAATAATGCTCAGATGTTGTGTTTGGTAAATTTATACAGAGCAAAAAAATGGACCAGCCAGAAGCTTTTGAAATGTAGATCAATCAAATCTCCTTATACTCCACTTAAGAGGCAAAAAGGGCTCTCCATTGCACTGGATCTTGCGCAATGTTTATGACCTATGAAATGTAAATCCACCAAAGAATTCTATGATGGATATGGTCACCAACATACCTCCGTATAGACCAAGTTGATAGGAAATTATAAAATAACAAATCGCACCTAGAGCACCAGATTTTTAAGAGGCCCTGAGTTCCACTTAATAAATAAATAATAAATTAACACTTTTCTATACAAAGGTGTCAGTATAGCGGCGGAACTTATTGCCTGAGGCAATTTTTTATAGTCAACCGGTCCCGTCCAATCTGAGACAGGCCAACCCCGGGTAGAAATTTCAAGTGAAAAAACACTCTGACCCGGCCGGGAATCAACACGGGAGATCGTGATCTGAAGTCCACATCTAGGCTACCAAAGTCGGTACTTCTGAACGAAATTTATCTAGATGTTTGAATTATGCAGAGATCTTGTTGGCCCTAAGTGGGGTCTTAAAGGGAGTATTGGTTTAGACTGGTTTGGATTATTCTAAACTGCATCCTTTATCAAATTCCACAGAAAATAATTGCTTGTAGGCAATAAATTCTGTCAGCTATAATGATTCATTGCTATAAAAGACGTTGGTTTGTTTGTAAATTTATATAAACAGTATTATATAGGTACAATTTATTATGGTTATCCTTCAATGTACTGAGTTTTGTGATTTCGATGCCACACCTCTTCCTATATTTCTGTTTGAAAGTCTGTTTGTGTATATTTTGGGTGAGCCCTGAATCATATTAAAAGATAAAATCAAAATTACCCATCCCTACAGTCCTCTCGGGCAATGGCACGGCTCCAGTCAAAAAGACAACAATATGGTTTATATTATCTGCATCCATTATGGTTATAAGGAATTGCGTTTCACCCACTTGGGAGAAATCTGTCTGAACCTGAAAATTAAAACATTACACAGTTATTATAACCTCTTAAGAGAGATTAAATTTGTACAGTGGACCACAGCAAATAGCACAGCTTCCACCCCATTAAACTGCTCAAGAAAATATTTTTTTTAAATTGAGGAACACCACTGATTGTGTAGTATGTATGGCTCAGAGACCACGTTAGATATTTTTCAATTAAAGATCGTTTCAATAAGTAACTCGTCAACCAAATTAAAAGATTTCTAGATACCGCATGTAAGTATAGGTTAATTTATTACAAGTGAAAGAAAATTGGGACATTCTACTTTCTTGTGGGACGCATAAAATGCCATTATTTCCACACCTTTTCAGCATTGCTTTCTCCTGGAAACTATGCTATATTCTAGACACTGAGTAACCATTGTTTTTTGGGTAACATTGACCCATGAACTAACTTATAAGGACAGTCACTTTTCGCATATTATTTCATGTTCAATTCAGAAATACTTGGAGGATGTATTACAACATGGTTGGTAGTCAGTGGCATTAATCGGCAGCTTTCGTACATTAAGCGTATTGGAGGTTGTTGGTTCGAATCCCGGCGGCGGCAGTGTCCACCATTTCCGCTTTCACAAAGCATGCCTTTTCTTATTATGACAGATGTCAAAAGTGTATTTGTGTTCACTTCGAGTGAGCACAGATTCATTTGTATGAATAAAAAAAAAACTGTAAATAGAAGCTATTGTCCAACATAGATGTATATGGCTGGTAAAGAATAAAAACTTTGTTAGCACCTTGACACAGAATAACAAAAAACAAAATATTCACTTTAATCTAGACACAAAACAAACTTTAAATTAATACTGTTTCATAGCATGTTCCATAAGTAGTTAGTTGGTTTCAAGTGAAAACAAAAAATAGTATTCTTCCTAAAATATTTAACAAATTGGCTGGTCAGCGACATTCAATTAAGTTTTAAATGGCTAAAAAACTAATAGAAGTTGTGATCTAGCTACGGCAAGTGAATCTGGAGTGTCCTGCTAAAGTTCACAAGATGGTGAAGGCTAATGTTACAGGATGCTAAGACTGAATTTAGGATTAAGTTATTCAAAAAGAAAAAACTCTTTTAAATACGCAGTTGAGTAAAAATCCAAAAGTTTCTAACATTCGTAAGGGCATTCGTATGCATATAAATGCACCGCTTATAATCTGAAAACTATACGCGAAAAGCATTCAAGTGCATTATGGTTTATTTACAAGTATTTTTTAAAAAAGAAATGGATTTAATTTTTAAATAGTACAAGAATTTGGGGGGTAGACAGGAATCCAGACAAAAGCATAAAGGTTATCTGATGTATTCAAGTCTATAACATAAAATATACACGTAATTCTTACCAAACGTCCAGAAACTATAATTCCCAAACTATTATTTGCCATATTTAATCGTAATTACAACTTCTTGAATAAAACCGACTGGAAAACTTCAACAATAATCAAATACCGCGATATTTTTGACAGATACTTTCAATTTTGAATCCACAATGTTTATATTCCCGATTCCGTACTTTCATTTATTTTTATAAAAAAGTTGTATCACTTCATATGTGAGCTATTTTTGGATACTTAGAAGTCTGCCCCTTTTTGTTAGTTGGTTTGTACGTGTCTCCAGTAGACACTTCTGGAATAATATCGGTCGACTCACGTATAAATTGTTTATGGTTTCAAATCGAGGCATAGACGAGGAACTATGAAATTAAAATACCTACCAAAATATACATTTTAAATAATGGCCGCCACTATTTCCACTGCCATAGAAAAAAGAATTTTTATTTTTTTTATTTTATGGTGTTGCAATATGAAAAAAATAATAGAAATGAAATTGTCGTTTTATTTTTCAAATATTGCAACTTAAAAAGCAGAATACACAAGAATTTAGAGGAAAAATAAATAATACCCAAAAAAATATGATCATACGTTCAAATTCTAGACTATAACACATTTTATATTTCCTTTTTCTATGCCAATGACTTTTAAATTGACATCGACGCCACCTGGTGGAGAACTGAGACTTTGGAATAATGATTGTCATTTACAGAAGTTAACTATTTCCACCGCCATAGACAAAAAATGAGTTTTCTATTCTTTTCGCGCAAGTTATTATCAATGAGCTAGATTATATAACTGGAGTGCCGCTTCCATACTTCGTTTTTGTGCCAAACAATAGTGCGAATGAGATAGCCCGTGGGGGTATTTCTATCTCTGTCTAGGAATGTTACTTCAAAGAATATACGATAAACATGAAGTAATTTTGATAGTTGTAATGGTTTTGATTTCGAAATTTTTTATATACTATGGTTATTTAATTTTGTTTACACTCAAAATACTTACTTGAAGCACTAACGTACTACTTTTTTTTGTATTTTATGACAATATGTAGTTTTAAGACTTATTATAGATCTTATGCTAATCCCTTGCAAATAAACAAAACCATCCAGTTTTTCCTCGGCTCGGACTACTTTATAATTAGAGTAAACTGAAGGTGTTTCACATAAAATTTTAAAATATAATTAAATCAATCAATCAATCAAATCTCTGTTTATATCCCACTTAGGGGCTTGGGGAAGCAACACGAGCTCTCCGTTGCGCTCGATCTTGCGCAATGTTTATGAGCTCCTCTCACACCATGTCCAAATCCCTCAGCTCTGCTTCGAAGAAATGGAACACGGTATGAGAGGGTCTTCCCAGTCTTCGGACCCTGATGGTATTGAAATAATATTAGGTATACATCATTGATGAAAGCTAGAAGTGAACTCCTACCTTTAATATATTTTTTTAATACAAATGTGTCTGGGCTCACTCAAAGTGAACAGAAATACACTTTCGATATCTTTCACACAAACCAAAGCTTGTGTTGTGAAAGTGTAAATGGTTGGCAGACTGATACCACTGGTCTATCAACCACTTGTTGAAGAGGATATGGATTTGGCTTGGACATGTGTTAAGGATGCCGAATGACAGCTGGCCGAGGAGAGCGCTGTTCTTCCTCCCATCAGGACCCCTTAAACGAGGAAGACCTTTTTTTTTAAATAAATGAATCTGTGCTCACTCAAAGTGAACACAAATACACTCCTTGACTCTTTCACAGTAAGCTACTGAAAGCTTGTGTCGTGAAAGAGGAAGATGGTCGGCACCTGGGATCGAACCACGACGTCCGCAGTACGAAAGCCGGCGCTGTAAGCTGGGTCACCAACCACTTCGATATTTTAATACCGTGTTCCACTCCTTCGAAGCAGAGCAGAGGCATTTGTACTTGGTATGGTCATAAACATTGCGCAAAATCGAGCGCAATGGAGAGCTCGTGTTGCTTCCAATGGCGGATCCAGGGGGGGAGGGGCATGACCCCCGTGACCCCCCTGGGCTGGGCCAGGCCCTATATTTTTAAGTACAGTAGGTACTTACATTTATTAATAAAATACCAACTTTTCTATTATGATCGTAACAAAATTATGATTTCTTGTGGGTCATGACCCCCCTGGGTTATGGAAATGACAATTTTTTTTTAGGAAAAGTTCAATTTCCAGATACCAAATTTTGGAAATGACCTTTTTTTAGGAAAAGTTCAGTATTTTTGAAATGACCTTTTTTTGCTATGTGACCCCCCCTGGCGCCAAAGCTGGATCCGCCCTTGGTTGCTTCCCCATAAGTGGGGTCAAAAAGAGAGTAGTTATAGTTAGTTATTGAAAATCAAATTGAGGAATACCTCCTGAATGAACACAAACTTCAAATAGATACCTATAAGTAGAGGAAATTGAAAAAGGGTTGCAGTAGGTACCTATTTACTATTTACACCATTTTTTATTAAATAAAAAAATAATATTGTATGTACTGCTGAATAAGAATAATCCAACGGCCATACGTCAACGAGAACTTAGAACGCGTAGAAAGAGACGGAAATACCACTTGTGTTCTCTTCTATTCGCACACTTGGTCGGCACATATTCTTGTGTTTTGTTGTATTGCCTTTAGCACTCCAGTTATATAATCTAGCTCATTGGTTATTATACAGTACTATTATATTGTCTATGGTTATTATATCTGTCAGATTATTTGAAAGTTTTGTTTTCATTCGTTGAAAGTGAGGTTAGTAGTTAGCTGCGAAGAATATTTTGATGAACATTAACTAACTTACATTATTTTCGGTAATTTTCAGTCAAAATGCGTTTGTATCAAGAATTTATCAATTGGAACACTTTTGCAGAGTACTATGAGACGTTTCTGGTCTCATCCTTCAATCCCATATTTAGCATAAAAAAAATCAATTACAATAGATGCGCATAACCAAAGAACAAAAAATCCAATCGTAGAGAACATAAAAATATGCTATTATTCTATTACATTCAGCTGCATACATGGGAGGCCTTCTAAAACATGTAAGAAAGGCGTGCGTCTATTCCAAAAAACTTATAAATAAAAGTGTCTGGCAGAAATTAAAGTGAAATTTAATAAGGATCCTAATAATTTGGTCACTGAAGCATGCACTTTAGATCATGTTGATGCATTTGGCCAAACAGTGCACGAAATAGACCAGGAAACATTTAATATGCATTCAAGACGCAGGGGCCTGAACAGCCAAAACTTCCTGATAACCACGTTACAGCATATCGAATGACACGATGTTCAAGTCGTAAAGAATTCTCATGTATATTTAGGGTTTCCGCTGTAGTCCACACAAAAATTCTTGATCAAAATAAATAATAATAACCCTACACGACTATCATTTCCAATTCACTTGTCAACGATCTGTCATTATTTTTGTGTCTATGGTCGTAAGAGCTTCCATAAACAAAACATATTAATTCTTTTTTTTTTTTTTAATCTATGGCGGTGGAAATAGCAGCTGCGTTAAATAATATTATTATTATTATAATTTTACTTAAAAAATAATTATGGTAAAAACATAACAGTTTTTAAATTAAGTTGATTATTTTTATTGATTTCGATCTGTTATGATTGGCATCATTTCAAAACAAATTTTATAAATTTCACGACGGCTTTCAATACTTTTTCTAATTGTTTTATCAAAATTACTAAAAATAAAAAAAATATAGAAATTGTGTACATCAATGAGCTATAATGTATGGAGCTCAGCGGTGTATATTATACAATTTTTTTATAATAAAAAAATCGCTTTTCAATGTTATTGTAGCTCACAAATAATTATTATTATTTCTGGCAGCATTGCGCTAAATAAGGAATATTTTGACATAGTGGCAACACTGTTTAGCGTCTGGCGGCGTCTCTTGCAAACGTCTTTTTTGTTGTTGTCGGCGGATATAAAGATTTTCGCGCATTTTTATGTTTGCTGTGATAAAATGAAAGTATTGATTTTGGTGAATTAAAATATTTTTTGTAATAATATTTTGGATAATTTCAAACTAGGTGAGTACCTTTTAATGTTCAATATTGTATATTTTAAGAGTGTTTGGTTTATTTTGCCGCCTTTAAGCCGGGGGTATATCTTTCCATATTTACATCCTTTGTGTTTGAAAAATTCAAAATTTACGCATTCATTTTGTAAATTTTTGTGTTTTATAACTTTTTGCAATATTATTCATTACGATATTCCGTTGAATCATTATATAGCTTTATACTAGTAATTATTTACAAAGAAAAATAAAAATCGATATTTTTCATTAGATACAATGTTTTTTTTGCGAAATGTTTTTTTTTTTTTTAAATGCGTTTTATTTTACAAAACTATTTAATATTTTTTATAATCATACGTTCTTTCGTTTTGGATTAATCAATTTTTTTTCTGTAAATCTGCAATTTTATAATCTGGAACCAATTTTTTTTTAAACTGCTGGTTGAGCTTTTGTTGAATACAAATGAATGGGGATGACAACCCCAAAGATTGGTTTTTTCCATCCCTTCTAACTGGTATAAAAACCATAAAATGTTTCTTTATTATTTTAATACCAAAATCCTTTTTTTTATATTATTATTCTCTCCATATTCTGTTTTAGGTCATTGTTGTTATTTTGTGATTTAATTTTGTGACAAACTAATAATAACTATTGTATAAAAACGGGCAGAGAATTAATAAGCCTGTCTCATGATTTGTGAATTATCTAACATTTTTTTTTAAATATATCGACAAATATTTCGAAACACTTGTTACGTTTTTATAACCACTTACAACAGATACAATATTAAGTTTATATGAGCTGGGTAAAATTGGGTTTTAAGTGGCTTCTGAGAATCAGTCCCACTTATAAAATATATTATTATCAGACCCTAGACAACTTTTTTTGTCGTTTATCTAAATCCTATTTTTTTTATTCGATTTCTTGTGTCTTTCAATAGTCACCCAACTAGCAAAGTAATCCTATAACGAAAGATTATAAGTCTATCAATACTTATAAACCTCTTATAATGGCATTGTTGTAGACTGTATTACTTATAATAGCATTTTACAAGCCTTAATATTCTCAAGAGCATTCGTTTTTATATCTCAGTCTTATAGTTTGCTACAAAACTATCGCACAGGACAGTTATAGGATACTCTTACTTATAATGGCATTCTACAAGCATTGATAATCTCAAGAGCATTTGATTTTGTATTTCAGACTTATAGATAGCTACAAGACTATTTTATAGGTAAGTTATAGGAGGACTAATCCTATAAGAGCATGCACTAAGACTTAATAGTCCTGAGAAAAATGCTGATCCTAAAGTAGCATTTTGTAAGATAAAAGAATCCTATAAAATACTTCGCCGAGATCATTATAAGTAATCGTCATAAAGTCTTGTTCAAGACTCATATGAAACAAATAGTACTTCAAAAGAACACTATAAGTGCAAATAGTCTTTAAACTAGATTCTTTAACATACTTGGCTGAGATCATTATAAGTTCTCGCTGTTATAGCCTAGTGTAAGACTCTTACAAAACCAACAGTACTTAGTTAATACGTTATAAGAGCAAATGTACACAAAACTACTAACTCAGTCACTTTATAGGTAAACGCCAGTCATTTTGTCGAGGTGGTTCAAATGTTTTTATTCTTCGTGAAAAGTGCGCGTTAAATATGGAATTAAGTGACTGGAAACGAGAAAAGTTTTCATAGCAAATATAACGCTCATGTTGTTTTCACATTAAATAATTAGCGAATTACTCCCGCGTTTATTCCTAGAGGGGATTTTGATTGCAAATACTACATTTTGTATAGGTTGTAAAGCCAAAAATTCGAAAATATCAATTTGAATATAGTACCTATAGTATTATTACATCATACACATTTTCCTATTATAATTCTTATCAATCTAATCAAAATTGTTCTCGATTATGACATCGCAAACTATTTTTTTTTGTTTTATTGAGAAAAGTTTTTATAGAAAATATAACACTCATGTGGTTTTCACATTAAATAATTCGTGAATTCCTCCCGCGTTACTTTCTTAAGGAAATTTTGATTGCAAATACTACATTTGTGTAGACTGTAATATCAAGAATTCGAGAATATCAATTTGAATTTACTTATATATGTAGTACATATACATTTTCTTATTGTAATTCTAATAAATTCTATTCAAAATAATTGTTCCTAGTAATATAACTTTTGGTACCTATATATTTTTTTTTGCATATATTGCCTATTATGTGCACCTATATGTCTGCCCAATAATTATTAATGTATTTAGAGACGAGGCAATATTAAAAAGCCCAAATGCCTTTCTGAACTGGTTGATAACAGTGAACTTTTATTTACAAATATTACATTCATATGGGTTTTCTCGATCATGAATTCGCAGACCACTATTTTATTGTTTTATGGAGAAAAGTTTTCATAGCAAATATAACGCTCATGTTGTTTTCACATTAAATAATTAGCGAATTACTCCCGCGTTTATTCCTAGAGGGGATTTTGATTGCAAATACTACATTTTGTATAGGTTGTAAAGCCAAAAATTCGAAAATATCAATTTGAATATAGTACCTATAGTATTATTACATCATACACATTTTCCTATTATAATTCTTATCAATCTAATCAAAATTGTTCTCGATTATGACATCGCAAACTATTTTTTTTTGTTTTATTGAGAAAAGTTTTTATAGAAAATATAACACTCATGTGGTTTTCACATTAAATAATTCGTGAATTCCTCCCGCGTTACTTTCTTAAGGAAATTTTGATTGCAAATACTACATTTGTGTAGACTGTAATATCAAGAATTCGAGAATATCAATTTGAATTTACTTATATATGTAGTACATATACATTTTCTTATTGTAATTCTAATAAATTCTATTCAAAATAATTGTTCCTAGTAATATAACTTTTGGTACCTATATATTTTTTTTTGCATATATTGCCTATTATGTGCACCTATATGTCTGCCCAATAATTATTAATGTATTTAGAGACGAGGCAATATTAAAAAGCCCAAATGCCTTTCTGAACTGGTTGATAACAGTGAACTTTTATTTACAAATATTACATTCATATGGGTTTTCTCGATCATGAATTCGCAGACCACTATTTTATTGTTTTATGGAGAAAAGTTTTCATAGCAAATATAACGCTCATGTTGTTTTCACATTAAATAATTAGCGAATTACTCCCGCGTTTATTCCTAGAGGGGATTTTGATTGCAAATACTACATTTTGTATAGGTTGTAAAGCCAAAAATTCGAAAATATCAATTTGAATATAGTACCTATAGTATTATTACATCATACACATTTTCCTATTATAATTCTTATCAATCTAATCAAAATTGTTCTCGATTATGACATCGCAAACTATTTTTTTTTGTTTTATTGAGAAAAGTTTTTATAGAAAATATAACACTCATGTGGTTTTCACATTAAATAATTCGTGAATTCCTCCCGCGTTACTTTCTTAAGGAAATTTTGATTGCAAATACTACATTTGTGTAGACTGTAATATCAAGAATTCGAGAATATCAATTTGAATTTACTTATATATGTAGTACATATACATTTTCTTATTGTAATTCTAATAAATTCTATTCAAAATAATTGTTCCTAGTAATATAACTTTTGGTACCTATATATTTTTTTTTGCATATATTGCCTATTATGTGCACCTATATGTCTGCCCAATAATTATTAATGTATTTAGAGACGAGGCAATATTAAAAAGCCCAAATGCCTTAAAAAAATTCAAACCTGGTTCGTATTTCCAGAGATTTTATTGTTTTTAATATAAAAACAGCCTCCACTGTCATCAACTGACTTGCATATTCCGTACAATTTGTCAGTTATCTAAATTTATTGAAAAAAAGTCGAAATATTTAACTGAAGACATCAAGAAATAAGTAAAAAAAACTTCTAACAATAATGAGGTTCAAATTGATCTACCCTAATTTGTTAAAATGGAGGCAATGTGTTATCTTGATTGAAACTGTTATAAGTAACAATGTACCTATAATGGTTCTGTAAAGTACTCAATGCAGAGTATTTTTAAAAATGGCGAATTTTCATATAAAACTGATGAAATAAAAATTCTACAACAACTGTAAATTGAGCTTTTTTCTGAAGCGCGTGAATAAAATAATAAAATTGCGGTACATATTTACAGTAAAAATGACTTCCCACGTTCCCAACAGTGGATAGATGAGTGTCCTTTATCAATTATATTTTGCTGTTTATTAATAAATGTATTATATTAATAATAGAAAATGTACTTACATTTTTAGTATTTAATACAAGAACAAAAAACTTCCACGACGCACAAAAAGCATAACAAAACTTACTTTATACAGTACTTTACCAGTAAACATTAAACAAGATTGGTCTGGTAAGATACTTATGGCAGATACTTATAGGAGTATTTATGCTTGTGAATGCATAGCTGAAGATCATTATAGAACCAATTGCGCTTCGTCAAGTGTATTATTTGATTATTTACATTCTGTAAGCTCGTTATAAGATCGATATAGAAATTAATGCTCCTGTAAGTGCGTCCAAATCTTGTGATTGAAGAATGCTATAAGTCTCTTATAAGAACAGATTATAGGATCGTTATAGAAATAAATGCTCCTATAACTGCGCCCAAATCCAGGGTTAAAGTATGCTATAGGTATCTTATAAGTCTACAAAATTTTACTCTTGGGAGTGCTACAAGTACAGATTTTGCTAGTTGGGCAGTGACGACGTAACTGTTTGAAATACGCATATACCTAATTTGTGCAAGATCTAATTATAATAATTATTATTCTCTTTAATATTTCTAAAGATGCTTTTCAAGTGTGCCGTGTTGCAAGCCGAGTAATATTTTAGTGACAGCTTATGTATGTATCAATCGATCTCACCACTCATTCTGATATTCTCAATAATTGAGAGAAGGTACACGTGTAGTGAGTGGATCAGCACATGTCCCAACCATGTCCATCTTTTCTCCATAACGGTAGAAGTGTAGGCTCCTCACAATACAACACCTTGTAAGATTTGGTGATTTAATCGAAGTGGATGGTGGTCTAGCGGTTACGACACCGGCTTTCGCACTGTTTCGTGCGGAGGTCGTTGGTTCAATCCCAGGTGCCGACCACCTTCCTCTTTCACGACACAAGCTTTCAGTAGCTTACTGTTAATGAGTGTATGTGTGTTTACTTTGAGTGAGCACAGATTCATTTTTTATAAAAAAAAAATAATAAAAAAATCTGTCGGATATGCTGTTATCGGATTATTTTTCTCGGTTCTCATTTTAGCAATGGGAATAAAAATCTGTGGCGACCTTAATGTCCGATTCAGTTAGAGTGGTTAAAATATTCATTTAAATGTAGGTCCCTGAAATACTGGTCTTACTCTGTTTCTCTACACTACTACATAAGCTCCTAATCTGATTAAAAACAATCCGATGTTTGGCGTCCCGGTGCTTCGGGGTAAATTGTGTAAACTTAACTCCAGTGTTTGAACCATGTAGGTACCTACATACAATGTAGAAGAGGTACAAAACAGAATATTATGATGTCATATTATACTGTTTGTACCTACTCGATTATTACCTACTGTTAAAATATAAGTACACATATTTTAAGGATAGCCGGGCGGTGACCCTGACAGCAAATTTGGCAGATCCTACCATACCAAATACAGCTAAGAGTTCGGGATAATAAAGGGCAAAAGGCAAAATCATCAAAGCTATGTAGGTACCTATCTATATCCGTTATTGTCGATATTTTAGAATTGATTCGATAATAGTATATTGGAAATCTTATGGACCTAATATGGCCCCTTGAGGTACACCGAGTACGTGAATTTGGATAAAGCTTTTAATCCAGTTGATTAAGCTTCGTATCAAAGTTTCAGTTACTCGATCAGAGATGGCAGGTGATGATTTAATCGATTTGTCAGTTCATCCTCCTTCACGGCGAGTAGGTCTCCTCGGGGTGTTTACCAAGTTTATCCTCTTTCCATAATCTCCGTCTTTATGGCTTTGAACTAACTGTAACCTAATATGTATTATAATTTGGTACAAGTACACATATAATCCCCCTATTAGACCTAATAAAAAACCGCTTTTTCTATCGTATATATGATCTATATATTTTTTTTATTTATTTATTTCAAGTAAAATTCATCACTCACCTGAACAGATGTCTCCTTTGCGATGAGTGATGATGTCATATGTTTTTTCTTCGCAACGAACTTCATCTTTGCACCAAAAATTTACGCTTATTGCCTAGAGTCTACATCAATATTTAAAGACGTTTTTTTTATAAATCTTGCTTACAGTTTAATCCCATTCTTTTAACCAAAGCTTTTCTCGCAGTAACCTTTTAAAGATATTTATCTGATTTGATTTTTATAGCTGTTCCATATCTACAGAACATCAGTTTACCGATGTTGTATTAAAATCAGTTTTATTCAGCCGCTTACCTTCTTGTTCGTTTCCTGCCTCCGATTCTCACTGTTCTCCCATCCCGCATGGCAGAGTATAGATCTCTTCTGTGTTAGGTACTGTTTTTAACCGGTCACACCACCTCGCAGATATCCTGCTCCTAATTCTTTTGCCCGAAGCGCCCCCTGTTATTATTATTCTTTTCAGAATATCTAGATCCCTTTTGGCAATGTGTGGGAAGAATCCTAAAACTCGCTGATTTCAGACTTGCTCTACTTTATCCCGAATGGCTGATTTCAGACATGCTTTACTTTATGATGACTGATGAAATCCAGTCGTCCCAGAGCCAACAGCGATCTGTTTCAGGCAGGACCGTACATATTATATACCTACATGAACAAAAATCATTTTCGGAAAATGTCCTGTGAAATTTAAAAATATTTCTTTGATCAAAGATTTTTACGGTAACAGTTCCACCCGCCTGCTAGTGCAGTGACATAACGATGTACCGATTGACGGGGTGATTTGATTCGTAGAGACGGGGCGCATTCATACGTGAACTTTTATGACGAACCCATTTGTATGTAGACTCATCGGCCTTCCGATATTCCATTCATCATAAAGACAACGCGGCATTTTTAGTATGTTTATTTTTTGTTCACATTGATTTTGGTGCTTATTTAGGGTTTTAAGAATATTAAAGAGAATTTTGTTTCCTATATTTTAAGTTGCAGCCCCATAATAGTCTCACAATTCAAAGTGACTTATAAAAACAATATAAAAAAATAATACTCGCTACATACTCGTAAACATGCGGGTTAAAAAGTGTATAATATAGCAAACATTTACATCTACCATTGCCTTTGTAAATAAGGTTTTTAATGGCTAATTTCAAATTTGAACGAATGTAATATAACGAAATGACTAACAATTCATTATTAGTATTCAATTTTTAAATGGAACAAATCATTACGGGCTTACGACCATCTTCTAGTGTTATTTCGAAGGTTGGCATAGTGTGATCACTTTATGTTAACAACGTTCGCCAAACTTCTAATCACGAGAATTCTCAACATGTCAAATAATCTCAAGTATACAACAAAATATATCTTTAATAATTATTAATGAGATGTAGAGCCAACTGTTGGAAATTATTGAGAACAAGTAGAGCAACCAAGTTATCAAATTTGAACCATTAAAAATTTTAACACAAGAAAATTAAATTTTACATCGGTTAAAATAGGATACAAAAATTTCCCTGTTGTAAAAGCATAAGATTTTCAGTACCTCCATATTTATTATTATTATTATGTTTATGGCATCCCATCCCTAGAGGGACGATTTGTGCCAGTTTCAAATATTTGATGATTTGCAAAACAAAAATATTATGCTCTAATTTATTATTTTTCTTTTATTTTATATAAAGACTTACTATTTTTACATTCACACACGGCCTTACATACTTACAATCACGCCCTTACATACATACATTCTCGCATTTATATAAAAATATATACATACACGCACACACACATACTGTTTATATAATTATATAATTCTGTTTTACTGATTTTAAAATTTTTTTGTAGACAGAAAGCTTTTCAGAGTGTAACAGACAAGACATATTAATGGGGAACTGAATTTCATCGATTTCGTAATAAAGTTCATATGAATCTCTTATTGGGCAACCGAGGAAGACGTGGTCTAATGTCTCCATATCGAGTTCGCACTCACAGAGTGGAGACGGGGCTAAATTTATTTTAAATAGATGACTATCCAGTCTGTGGTGATTAAATCTCATTCGAGTCAGTGTGACTATTTCTGATCTGGAGAATTTGAATTCATGGTACCATGGCTTTCTGGAGATAGACTCCTTAATGTCCCGATAAATCGACCCCTTAGCTCTACCTACCTCATCCCAATGATCGGTCCAGGCCGACATTGCTCCGAGAAAGGCAGAACGTTTTATATCACTCAGGGGGAGTTCAAAGTTTCGAGGGACCAATCCATTGCTGGTGGCCTCTTTTGCCAATGCGTCTACGTCCTCATTGGGTGTTATACCACAATGAGCCGGGATCCAAGCTATGACAATATCTCTCCCTTTTACATTATGACTATATAGGTTTCTCCTAATGTCTAAGATGATACAGTTATCAGTATCTGAGCCGGACGCAAGTACATTTACTAGAGATAAGGAATCCGTGAAGATGATTGCCCTTTCCAATTCATGGTGATCACACAGAGTGAGAGCCTGGTGCAGAGCAGCACACTCTGCCGTGAAAACGGAGGCTTCCGGAGGAAGTGTTAGCATTGATTTTATTTTGAGTTTGGGGATGAGAACCGCCGATCCAGAATGATCACTAGTAGAAAATTTGGAGCCATCAGTAAAAATTTGGATGTGGTTTGGCCAAGAAGAATCAGCTTTTGAAAAGAACGTCTGATTTATTTGATTGGAGGATATTTTAGGAGTTTTACCGATACCGATATTTTCAAAGACGGTTGGGGAGAATTGCAAGACTTCCAAAGGAAGGTCATAAACAGCGGATGGAAAGGGGTAACGTTTAACGCCAAACTGAGTCATGTAATTACTGTAACTGTTGCATAAATAAGGACTCGATTTATTTTTCCAGTAACCGTTAACGTGATATAGGTTACGTAGTATGGGTAAATTTTTCAGCAATGGATGATCAGTGAAAGTCCGTTTTTTAATAAAGAAGGAATCAGAAAGATATTGTCTTCTAATCTTTAGTGGCATATCAACACATTCCACCTGGAGAGAGTTGTTTGGAGTGGAGGGCATTGCGCCAACCAAGAGCCTTAAAGATTTTGTTTGTACCGCATCCAGCTTGTTCACCAAGGCTTTGGATATTGGAGTCAATAAGAAGCTACCGTAATCTAAGTGGCTGCGAATTAATGCATTGTATATGTTCTTCATAGAGGAAGGGTGGGAGCCCCAAGAGGTGCCAGAGATCGCTCTAAGTATATTTAAACCTTTTTCGCATTTGGCCAGTGTATGAGTTACGTGAGGGCTCCAGGTCAATTTCCTATCTAAGGACATACCCAAAAATTTAACCTCTTCGCACTGAGGGATTATACTTCCGTTAAGCTCTACAGAAATAGATGGATTCACGTGCTTTCTGGAGAATGATACAACTCTCGACTTTTGAGGGGATAGGAATAAGTTATTCCGTTCCATCCATGAATTGACAATATTTAAGGCTCCTGTCAAAGCTCTTTCAGCACATACATTATTTTTATTAGTAGTATATATTGCAATATCATCCGCGTATTGAATCAATTGACAGTCATCAGGTATCTTGGGGATGTCTGAACAATAGACGTTAAACAAGATAGGGCTTAAAACTGACCCCTGAGGAAGGCCCTTCCAGACCACCCTGTGGTCTCCAGGGACGTCTCCGCTCACTGAAATGCTTCTCTCCGTAAACATGCGAAAGATCAATGTGGCAATTTGGTGAGGGATACCGAGACTTACAAGTTTTTTGAAAAGAAGAGGGATAGAGACATTGTCGAAAGCAGATGTTATATCAAGGAATACGACCGACATCGGATTTTTCTTAGTAAAAGCAATCTGGATATCCGTGATCAATACACTCAAATTATCTACACAAGACAGTGACTTTCTAAAACCAAACTGTGTAGAAGGTAGTATAGAGTTGTGTTCTATATACCAAACCAGTCTGTTTTTCAAAATGTGTTCCAGAATTTTCATGGCGCATGCGGACAAGGCTATGGGCCGGTAGGAGGAAGCGAGTTTAGGATTTTTTCCAGGCTTTAAGATGGGAATAATTAACTGGTGTTTCCAAGAGTTGGGAATGTTTCCCGAAGATAGTATTTTATTGAGAAGGTCGAGAAAAGATTCGATAAAGATGTCAGGAGCTTTCTGAAAGAAAGCGTACGGAATTTTGTCTTCACCAGGAGATGAATGCCTCACCGATAGTAGGCAGAGCTTTAGTTCATACATATTTACTTTTTCTAACAATCTATTGTTATTTTGAGGGAGATTTCTGTTATTTATACAAGGGGGAACTAGTTGGTCCAAGTTAGGGGCAGTAGGAGGAGCTAGATTATTTAAAAACTCTGAAAGCCAGTCAGAAAGAGGAGCAGAAGCTCTGGAGGTCTGGAAGGAACCCTTGAAGCGTCTGATCATATTCCAAACATGTGAAGGGGGAGAATTCGGGGACAGAGAAGAGCAAAAGGTTTGCCAACTCTGTCGCTTTTTAGCTCGTAGTTTTTTTTTTACCTTGGCTTGTATGGCCTTTGCCTGTATAAAGGAGTCTGAATCAAATTTTTTCCTAAAGTTTCGCATAGCTTGTTTTCTTTCAGTGATAAGATCACAGCACTCCTGATCCCACCAAGGGGCATTTTTCGTGTTTTTGCTGGATTTATTTCTAGAGGGAATGCTGTTATTAGCCGCCTCGTAAATAATCTGTGTCAGATCATCATAATGCTTTTGGACAGGAGACTTGGACGTATCTCCGATTTTAGACATGGATTCCTTTACAATTTCGGCAAATCTAGCCCAGTTTGCCCTTTTTGTACTGTATAATTGTCTGCTGTAAGAAAACTTTCTGGATGGAGCTACGGATAGAGTAACAAAAATTGGGTAGTGGTCGCTAGAAAACGGGTCGTCTAGGATACTCCAGCTTGATGAACAAGCCAGATTGCCAGTACAAATTGTTAAGTCCACTGCACTTGGATTCTGATTAGGGGAAGACAGTCTGGTTGGTGAACCGTCATTCAGGATGCATAGGTCATGCTTATCTACAAATGACAGTATTTGGTTACCCGCTCTGTCAGTTAGGGTATTCCCCCAGGCAACGGCATGGGCATTGTAGTCTCCGAGCAGGAAAAATGATGTTGGAAGTAAAGGGACAATCGAGTTGAAATAATTACTGTCAAATCCACCATTTGGGGGAATATATACAGAGACGTATCCAATACCGTCAATGCAGACAGCAATTATTTCTAAGAAGGGATTGCTTGGAATTGGAATAAGATCACAATGGAGAGATGATTTCACCAATATGGCTACTCCACCTCCCCTGCCCTCAACTCTGTCATTTCGAAAGACAGAGTAACCAGGAATATTATAGGTATAATGTGGTTTGATCCATGTTTCGTTTAAAGCTGAAAGGTGAATAGAGAATTGATTTAACATATGTATAATATCTGATTTGTTGGAGATTGCGCTTCTGCAGTTCCACTGAAGAATATTCAATTGATTATTATCTGACATATTGAATTATTAGTAGGTAATAAACGTTTAGTAGAATAAATAGTTTGAATTCGAAATAACAAATAGCATTCTCCAACGAAATGTTGAGAATATTGTCTGTTTATTCTTTTTCTATAATTTTTTTAATAAGAGGAAGTATTTTTGAAGTGAACATATCAGATTTGTTAAAAATAATATCAAGCAACAGCTCTAAGGCTGATTTCAAAGAATTTGTCTCATCGGTGGAAGATTTTGAAATGTGATTTTTGAGAGATGAGGAACTCTCATTTGAGATTTCGTTTTCGGATGATGTTGAAGTGAATGACTCTGGAGTTATAAGAGCACATCCTGGAGTTAGATTCCCAGCCTGCCCGTTAGTGTAAAAAAGGTTGTCTATGTAAGATTTATCATTATACAGAGGTGAAACTTTTTTGAGAGGAGCTGAGTTAGCTTTAGTCGAGATTGTAACTCGTCGACTAGAGTTTTGGGAATTATTAGGAACTTGGACTGAGGGGAGTTTCCCTTCTAAGGGCTTGACGATTTCACTATAGGGTTTGCTAGATTTCGGGAAGAGCTTAACAGCCTGGGCGAACGATAAGTTGTCCGCAGCCATAACCTTTTTTATGTCTCTTTGCCTTTTTAGTTCGGGACAACTAGAGTGCAGAGCACTATGATCTCCATGACAGTTAGGACACTTCACCTCTTTAGAGGTGCAATTATCCTTGTTATGTTCAGTGGAACTACAGATTGCGCATCTGGGTTTGGATCGACAATTTTTCCTTAAGTGCCCAAATCTAGCACAAAGGTGACAAATTATCGTAGGTTCAGAGTATAGTTCCACTGGTAAGGAGTTATAAAATAAGTAAATGTTTTTGGGCAAGATTTGCCCGCGGAAAGTCAGAATACAAGTAGTTGAAGGGACCCATGATATTTTATTAGTGTCTTTGTCAACTTTTTTCCTATTAAGTCGGCGGGCTTTTAAAACTTTAATCGAGGATCCAAATGTGGAAGAGTTTTCAACGATATCAGATTCAGATAATTCCAGGGGAATATCTCTTACTAGTCCTGATTTAACCAACTTATAAGTCGGAATAAAGGCCTTCAATTTGTTTTCAGAGACAAAGGTCGATTTAACGAACTCGTTTGCAGATAAATAATTATTAAATGTTAGAGAAATTTTATATCTGTTTTCGGCTCTAATGCATTCAGGTTTTATGCCGAGAAAGTTTCTTCTGTATAAGAAATTCCCGAATGTTAGCGGGTGCAAATGTGTGTCGTCAGCGTTCTGAACAAACACGACAAACGGCCCGGGAACATCCGGTGTATATAACAATTCATTTTGGATCATGTTGCTCGTGTTCTGAGCAAGAGAAACATCTTTATCTTTAATTGTATTTTCAGAGATAGTTTGAGAAAGTTTACGTTTTTTCCCCGACTCTGGAGGGTCAGAGACCGATGAAATCACCCCAATGTCAGGGGGGATCTCACCTCCATCACGTTCCTCCATTTTTTAACGTCACATATAATAATATTCACAAGTGATTTAAATACAAAATAAAGAAACAAAAATAATAAAGAAATAATAATTACGTATTTACGTACCGCGCCGTCCCGATGCAACAATAACGTCGCACGGGACAAACAAAACAAAATAATATAAAAAAATAAATGTACAGTAATTTAAATGGTGTTAAACTAAATACAAAAATAATATATAAATAAATAAAAAGATAGTAAGAATTAGTCAAAAAGAAATTAAAAAAAAAAGCTTATCGAGTGTAGAAAAAATCAATTTCCAATAGTAGTTGAATTCACGCAGCACAAAACACGTCCAGCGGGGAACTCGTTTCACCGTCAACCTTCACCTCCATATTTACTCATCTTTAAAATTCTATTTGGCATAGGTATTTACAAAACACGTAAACATATTTTCTGTTTTAAGAAAACGTAATCCATTTTTTAATATTTAGAATTTCGACCGCGTTTGAAATATTATGTACTCCCTCGAACTATAAATAAAATCTTCACCCAATATTTCATTGTATCAAGTTGATTGTCGTTGTAAGTATGTATACCTACCTAGTAGGTATAGTATCACACTATCGTGTTTTATTACTTCCTGTACTGGTGCATCATTGCACTATTATTTTGTAATTTATTAAAGTTTTGTTATTGAAATGCGGTAAATTATTTCGGTTTGTCAAAACCCCGCCCTGGACTAAAACCCCCCAAAATGACGTCCTGGTTCCACCAGTCACACGCACTGTACGCACTTCATTACCGCAACATACATCACACCTAAATTATTAACATACTAGATAGGTATCTACTGGTAGGTAATGATAGTTTTTCGTGATGTAGGTACCTACGTATCTTTTTTTATATTGTGTCCGTTATGCTAAGTTACAAATTGTGTTAGTTTTTGTTTTATTCAAAAATCTGATATGACATAAATTGAACAATTTGTTCTTAATAATTATTTTTTTCAGTGATTCTTTTGTCTATTGTCTGGTTATCTTCTTCTATATATCTATATAATAATTTAGAAATGTTTTTTTATTTGCCTTTTGTCGTTGCTTTACGGTATGTCGGAGCATCACGCCTAAACGGCTGAACCGATTTCACTAATTCTTTTTTTGTCGTGTTGGCTTTTATCAGTAGAAGGTTCTTATAAAAGAAAAAATTAAGAAAGTTGCGTGGTAAATCTACATAATTCAGAAATGTTTTTTTATTAGCTTTTTACCTAATGTCATCGCATCACGCCTAAACGGCTGAACCGATTTCACTAATTCTTTTTTTGCCGTGTTGGCTTTTATCAGTAGAAGGTTCTTATGAAAGAAAAAATTAAGAAAGTTGCGTGGTAAATTGGGAAATTAAATAAAACTCGCATTAGCCCCTCCTATATCTAATTAATAATTCAAAAATGTTTTTATTTGCTTTTTACCGTATGTCATAGCATGACGCTCAAAATACAAATGCTACGTCAGATATGAATCTGCACAGAGCCGTGCAAAATGCCGGAGAAGGTTCTCTAATACAATTTTCTGCATTAACTTTAATATATTTAGAGCTATTTAAAAAACCCTATTATTTAGGATCTTCATACAAAATTTTAATAAACATTAAAAGTGTCATTCTTCTTTTTCTGTGCTTATATCACTTATAGAGGTCTAAAAAGCAATGGGAAGCTAGACTAGAACCTGTTTAATTACCTACCGATCGAGCCTGACAATCGGAATAAAAAACGTAAAGCAAGACGGGTATAAGCTAGTAACTAAATAATTGAACACTGTTTTCTTAATATTTATTGAGTGAATAGCTTTCTCGACAGACGTTGCCCACTGTCTTTACTATGAATATCGAATTCGAATTTGTACATAGGTACAATAATAAATTATTTAGGTATGTACCTATTTTACTAATATAAATCCGACCGATGCATCTGTTTTAAACTATGTTAACAGGGCTCATTCTGATAATTGCGCTTTCAATCAACTGACAGTTTTTAAACGTTCATTAAAATAAAAATGGGAAAGTTCATATTTCCAAAAGTACTAAGAAAGTTACCTTGGTAAAATTTTTGTTAAGTTTAAGGCCATGGAGTGTCGAGACATGCGCATTTTGAATATTTTTATGTGTTGCTATATGATAAATAAAAAATAAACGAAAAAGTTTGTATGGCAGAACAACGATTTCCGGTTCAGCTAGTACATAAATAATATTTATTTAATAGACACCAACACAACACGAAACAAAACAAACAAAAAAAATATGAAAAAAAGAACAGAATCTCCAGTGCTCCAATAACAGGTATCTCCAGCATATTTAATATTATATGATGTAACCTAGAAGTGTAAAACGATACCTTCTGCCTACCATCCCTACATTTTAATATCTGCGAACTTTTTTTATATAGGTAGGTACTTACTATTTTATTCGTACGAAAACGTTGGAAAATTATTACATTAGAACACGATAGCTTTGTCGATAGTGCGTTTCACCTGTATTTGTCATTAGATACATCATCAGGCACACCCTCCATATGCCCTAATTAGTCCCTTCACCCTCGTTTTAAAAAAACACAGACGTCACTCACACGTTCATCTACCTACATCATTATTTTTTTATGTTTCCACGTGACGGCGAAAAAACAGACCTTACCTTAAATTTTATTCTGCGTAGAGTCGTGCAATATTTTGGAAGCGTTCATAAAAATAGTTTACTGCATTGTTTTCGTACTCTTTCGTGCGGAAGTCGTGGGTTAGATCCCAGGTGCCGACCATCTTCCTCTTTCACGACACAAGCTTTAAGCAGCTTACTGCGAAAGAGTCAAAGAGTGTATTTGTGTTCACTTTGAGTGAGCACAGATTCATTTATAAAAAAAAACTATTTTTTTAGTAGAGATTTCATACTCTTCTTTTTTAAGTGTCGTTCTTCACTGTCTTCTTCGTCATTGATTCATAGTGAAGTGTTCACCTTTTTCTTTTTCTGTTGGCATATAACTTATAAACCGCTCTAGCCTTTCCATATTTGTCTGTTTAAGCAACGGGAAGCTGGACTGGAATCTGTGCGATAAGCTACTGTACATCTATTCGAAGTTTCCTTGACATTTACGCTGGCGTGAAGTGATAAAATGTTGTATGGAAAAGTGTAGCGCCCCTTCAGAATATGTACCTACTTAGAAAAGTTCCGCAGCCCATACAAAATTCCCGTGAGTTATGTTAGTGAGTAAAATTTGGAATAGGGGTACTAATAAAGCCTGACTATCAGAATTAACAACGTAAAGCTAGACGGGTATCAGCTAGTACACAATATCTACATATAATCATGAAGCCCACTTCCCTGTACAATATAATTATTATTTGACGTAGGTAGGAACCATACCGGTTCAGGGTAACCTAGTATGTACGGGGAACCAGATTCGCACCAATAGAATCCTTGCATAAAGTGCAAGTGGTTCGTTAGCCTATTTTCATGACTAACAGTCATGAAAATAGGTTAGGTTAGGTTAGAACATGATTATTTAGGGGGGTTTGGGGGGCAGAGCCCCCCATACATCTTCGCACACACCCCCGAATCCATTTTACCCTCTGCAAACCGAATATATTTGAATTTTAGGCGCATTTGAATTGTTGACGCCATTTGAATTTTTAGCGCGAATCTGGTTCCCTGTACATACTAGGCTACCCACCGGTTCATTGTAGGCGAGTGCCGGTATAATATACCCTATAGCACCTGTCACCTGTCAAATTGCGGTGAAGACTGCAGGTGACAGTCGAGTTGGATGACGGTGTTCTCATTTTTTCCTCCGTAGCTTTTTAAGATAATCGCAGTTTGTAGAGTGCATGTTTTAGAAATTTATAAGGGTGTATGTAAATATGGGTTTAATTAGATCGAACGAAAAAAGATCAAATAAGCTAATATATAGCATTCATTCTTGATCTTTTTTACCCATCACGCCGTGTCCCGTACGGGATAGGCAGAGAGAACGAACCTCCACTCTTATCTATCCAATGCTTTCGCTTCTTCCACCGACATACCATTTCTCATACAATTTCTCTTACTTCTGACCTGGCCTTCCTTGAGGACGACATCGACGTGTTCGATCCACGTCATTCTGGGTCGGCCACGCTTTCTAACACCTTTTCTTTCAGCCTTATGAATTATCTTTGTCATTCTGTTTGCATCCATTCTTTCCACGTGCCTAAACCATCTCATCTTATAAACTTTCATCTTTGTCACAACACTAACTACCATAAAACATTCTTTCCTAATATTCTCATTCCTTCCATATCCCACAGAGTCTTTCCACATATTCTTCATAGAGCTCTCATCTCTACTGCATTTCTTTTTCGTCCATGTCCACGTTTCAGATCCATACAACATTGATGGCCACAAAATTACGTTATGCACTAGTTTTTTTGCTTATAGTGAGACGTTGTTGTTTCTCATAATTAAATAGGTCTTATTGCACCGCTCACCCTGCTACCAAACAGTTTATCACTTTCCTGCTTTGGTTTCTCTTTCACACTTTCGATCCCTACTAAAAATACTTCCCAAATACACATACTCATTCACTTGCTCAAGGCATTCATTTATTATGGTTATTTTACAATTCATTCTTGCTTCATCCCTTTCAAAGAACAAAACATATATTTTAAGACCGTTTTTTGCATAATTTTCAAAGACACTTGACACAAGTTCTTGCAGATCATTTTCACACTCAGCCATAAGTACTAGATCATCTGCTTACATAAGCGCACATACCATTATTCCATTCAATTCAACCCCTATATTTAAATCTTTTAACCTACTGACTGAAAATCTGGCAAAGATCCATTAATATTTGAAACGTTGTGTAGTATTTTGATAAAAAATCCTGGTCGTCTCCAAATACAATGGAAGCTAGCTAGAACTGTCTGAAAGCTTAGGACCGGGAGACCAACTATGTACCTTACCCAACCTGGAAGACACTCAACAGATTACGAGTGGGTGTCACCAGATGCAAGAAAAACATGCACAGGTGGGGTTTTAGTGTGGAAGAGGATGTTTCCTGTAGCTGCGGTGAGACTCAGAGTGACGAACACCTCCTCACTTGCCGAGATATGCCTGTGAGGTGTGATATGCAAGATCTTATCATTGGTAACGACAATGCTGTTGCAGCTGCCGAGTATTGGAGTGGAGGTGGACTTCTCTTGGCTGGAAAAAAATAGGTATGTCAAACGATCGATGGGTGATGAAAGACAATTTTTTTTTGTTTCACCAGTCTGTTCGTACGGATATTTCGCGTGGGAGTGAGGCGCAAATAATTCGTGGTTGTACATAATTTCGAGCTTCGTTGTACCTGCGGGGATGCAACAATGGGTGCCTACTCCGACAGAGATGAAAGGAACTTCCCGTCCTGCCTCAGACAGGTAGAGACACCAGACAGGGACATTCATATTCTACTTCTTGTGAAACTCCTGCTATTTTTTTTTCTTTTCTTTTCTATGCCGATCATTTACGTTTTAAAAAAAATCGCTTTCATTTCCATATCTTCTGATTGTGCTTGATAAAACTTGGTAAGAAAGAAAGTTGTAATTATTTGTCAACTTTTCTGCTTTGAAGGTTTTAGGCATTAAACTGTTCTGTTTGTATTAATGTTTTAAAGATAACCAACGGCTTCTAAAGATTGGAATTCAGTATTGTAGTTTCTACCTCGTCTTCGAAATTTTGATGGAAGCAATTTGTTTTAAAGGTGGATATTTTTTATTCAGAAGCATATAGCTGAGGTTTCGTGCAGGTTGGGTTTGCTGCGGATTTGTCTCCTCCGGGCTGGCTTGCGGTGTGCGGGGGGCCTTAAAGGGAGAATGTATGTATGTATGCTGAGGGATTTGAAGACGGTATGTTATTGCCCTTGTTTTTTCTTTTAACCTTAAATATTATTGTTTTCTATTGCTGTTTCGAAAGCTGTCATAGTATGAACTCTTTAACAGTATTCGCCTTTTCGTGGTCATATTTCATTTCCACAAAATTCTCATCGAGGCAAAAATTAGTAGGTAAGTGCTTTTTCTCTTATCCCATTTCACAATTTCAATTCTATGGATATAGGTTATTGTTAAAAAAAAACAGGAGGATGTCTTTCAGTGTTATCTCTATATATAAAAATGGAGCCCTATTTTCCGTGGTCATCGCATCACGCTTGACTTGCTGGACCAATTTAGATATTTTTATTGTGTTTGCTGTTGTCAGGAGAAGGTCATTATGAATGAAAAAAAAAACATGAAAGTTGGACGGAACATTAGATAATTAAAGAAAATCTAAAATACGTAACCTTCTTAGTGCTTTTTACAATAATTCTTAGGTAATTTGAAATCAAATTGGCGTTTGACAGTTGGTTGTTTGATAGTTTGTACGATTGGCAGAATACAGATTGAAAATCCACTGTTTAAAACAGATAAATCGGTCGGAATTACACTGGTTAATAGGGAATTAATTATTAATTTTATCATTTTACAAATTCGAATTCAATATTCATAGCTAGGACCACAGCACAACGTCTGTCGGGAAAGCTAGTACCTACTTCATAAAAAACTCCTCGCAATCGCCTAGGTACTTTCTGCATAAATAGACGGATCCCTTTATACATTCTGATGTTCGCTATGATGGATATAAAGACATGCATAAATAAACATTTCACCGCTTTCATTCGCTTGCATCCTTATTTAAAAAAAAAACACATATCTCCGCCTTTGAATTGGCCCCTAGAGACTGGTAGTACGGGGTTTCAATGCGATAAAAAAGCGCTGCAGTTTTTGCAGTATCTCCGTACAACTACGTCTAGTACCTAGGCCAAAGTGGGTACCTACGTAATAATGTTTCTCTCATTATAGAAAGTAGAGGCGAACGCTACTACAGCTTGTGAATATTCGTGTCATAATTTTCCCTCGGGTTTTGTTCCTTTACACATACACGAACGAGCAACTATCTGGTTGTGCACTCGAGCAGTTCTTGGTGTCTTTTGTGCGACTGTTGTTAATACTTTATGTAAAATGGATGCATTTGGTTGGAGCTTATGCAAGTGTTAAAAATTATTATTATGCGCAGTCGCACGTGCTTAAAATTATGTTTTAAACAAAAGCACACATTGTTGCCCCCCTTTTTTAAGTCACAGCTTCGTACGTGCCTTCGCAGATGCATTTTTTATAACAGCTTTTACCTGAATATACCAACGAGTGTAGTATCAGACAAATCTCAAGCGTCCGGAGAAGATCGCATACTCCCTAGTCTATACCTACGAGCCCTAGGAAAATCTGCTAGCATTTTTATGCGGCCCGTTATCATTAAGAGCGTGACAGCTCTGACTTCAAAGTCAATTTCGGGCGGGGCATAAAAATTAGGGCGGACTCTCTCCACTACTTAACTCTTACAATATTTGTACGTATGTAAGTGTAGAGTTAGGGGTCGGAATCCAGTGGAATGCGTCGAAATATTTAAAACCTCAATGTTCTTTTGACTGCAATGTGTTTGGAATTTTTGAACAACGGTGGATGATAGTGATGATAATGATAATGCCGATAATGATGATAAACATGTATTTGGTTAAAGCGACATTATTAATTTTACGTTACATTCAGGTATACATTGCTTTTACCAGATTTTTTTAAACATGAGTTCTCACCATTAATTAATTTCTTCTAACACTCACATACTATTCATTCTAATTGCCACCATTTCAGATTATATGATTATAAAATGGGAACGGGAAAAATACACTTTTTTAATATTTGATTTTAATGGCATATTAAAAAAATGTAATTACAAAATTCATACAAAAAGAAATGCTATATCTTATGTATATATTGCATATGTGCAGATTCATTGCCGTCGAACTCCTCCTTTAAAACTGAACGGTCAAGATTATATGTCATGGTATCAAAAGGATGTGAAGATAACCACATCATATTAAAAACGCGCCTTCCAGATATTTTTGTCCCTTCAGTCGTTGGTTCTAATCTGGAAGTTTCGCATGCTAAGATATTCTTTGAATCTAAATCCTTGTTGTGACTCGGTTGGTCTTGAGATGTATAGATTAATTTTGCAGTAACTCTGGACTTAGAAGTAGCTGCATTCATTTGGTCCGGGACAGCGTTCCGTGACCTGAAAATTGACGAGATTTTGAAGATATATCTGTAATCTTTGAAAGGTATACATAATGTAATTTTTTTTTATTATTGGGCCAATACTATAAAAGAGATACTAAAATATCTGTAAGTATGTCGCTGGTAAACTAACGGATGGTCGTTCCTAAGTAAATTGTTCCGATAATGGTATTATAAAACATTTTTAACAATCCGAAAATAGTGTGGAAAATTGTGCGGATTTGACTGCCGGATAATCTAATTTCCAATGTTTTTTTTTGGCAACACTTGAACCTGTTTTAAAACATTCGAATTTTAACAATGACGTGCCCTGGTGAACAAAACCATAAAAACTTTCACTCAAAACAACGTTGGGTTGTCTCGCTCTTAGTGATAAGAAGAAAGTGAGTCAACAATATCTAAAATGAACTATCAAATTATTACATATCTGGTCATTCGACCATCGGTAAGTTACGAGCTCCTATTTACTCCACGGGACATGGTAGCCGGAAACTGCCGAACCATTCCGAAGTGTAACAAGGACGACTGTATGATTGTATTAGTGTCAATTATAATGTTGATGCTATTTGTATTACTTTCAAACAATTCGGGTTGGTTCGGCAGTTTCCGGCTACCATGTCCCGTGGAGTAAATAGGACCTCGTCGGTAAGTTCCTGAAATTTGACTGAAGTATTGCCATAAGATGGAAAAATGACCGAACTGCTCAAATTACGGCTTATTAATAGACCGAATGTTACAATTTATACATAAAAAATACTTACTTCTTAATGTTACGTGCTTTGGCAAGGAGACATTTTTTGTACGATTCACTATTCCGGTATACTTCTCTTTTCGTCCCATTTTGATTTTTTATTTTACGCTCTAAGTCTATAATATTGCACTCGGCGTGATAAAATAGTTTCTGAAAAAGCAAAATAATGTGATATAATAGTACTTAAGATATCCATCGACTGGGCCAAAATCAGTTGGTACCTATATCACAATATGTTTGTGAATGGGTTATATTCAGATTGGCGCGGCGTTTAAAATTTTGTCCAGAAATTTTGTTTTATAGAAAACTGCTAGAATTCGGACTAACTAATAGAATTCGGAATCCAGCGATTTTTAGAAAGGAGTTTAATTTTGCCCAATAGGAACGTGCCACCCTGTATAACGCATAAATGATAATAATTTAGAAGAAAAAAGTTCATAATAGGTATGCAATGTGACTATAAACATATTATACCTAATTCAAAAATATAAACTTTAAAATCACCAAACAGCAATGATAGAATTAATTGCTGAATACAAAAAATAATAAAATAAAAATTACTAACCAATGTTTGTCGTCCTCTGTAATATACGAATTTTCGTCAAAAAGTATACAATATAAAACGTAAATTGGACTAGCGCAGGTTGCACGTCATCTAAGTCCACGATGTTGTGGGCGACTGAATAATTTACACAACGAAAACCAGTGCGTTCCTTGTAATTCCCGTGCTATAAGTGTCATTATCGCATGCACGCTAAAGCCGATAGAATATTTCGATATTCAGTGTTTATTTGAAATAGAGGTTTTTTGGGATTATACGCTAAGCCGAAAATAAATATTAGCATTTCGTTCTATAATCTTGTAGATTTTTTAATGCTCTTTAAGACAAAAAAAGAATTATTTCATTCCGACGTATATATCAGTTGGAATATTAAAAAAAAGATGAAAAACGACGTTTGCTATTTTTATTTTCTACAAGAAACTATACTAGATATCAAAAAACGGCTCTGAGGCCGCCTTCATTAAAGTCTAATTTATGTTATATATTTTTTTCATCGAAATCCGACAGTAGATAACGCCGGAAAATGGATTGAAAAATCATTAAAATCACCCCTTTGGCGACTCTAACAGCCTTAAAGGTGAGTTTTTCTATCGTTAGTAATAGCAAAGCGTTAGCAAAAGCAAAGTAATAGCAATTTTTTTAGTCATTAAAAAATGTCTTTTCAATTATAATGATATTTTTAATGACTTCTTCAGATTATGCGATATATGTATTAATGTGATTATGATAATATATAATAGTTTGTGTTCTTCATCAAGGTATTACCTATAGCTATGTCCACACTTCTTCTTCAGCCATCTCTCCACTGCTGTATATAGGCCTCTTCCATTTCTTTCCACTCTCTATCCTGGGCTTTTCTTATCCACCCTCTGCCCGCGAAATATTGACAACATTTTGTTGCCTAGTGTGGACATAGCTTTAGCGCCATTTAATCAAAACAAGTGCAAGTTTTAGTATGAAGTTGAATAATTCGCATTTTTCGCTGATATCCTAGACTACTACGATTGTGAAAAGCATAAATAATAAAAATAGACAGTAACCGATTGAAATTGTTTATTGCTTATTATGACAAAATGTCACTCATCATGTATATTAATAATCAGTTTGTTGATAACAAGTATTACACAGTAGCCCGTACTGGGATGACGCATATTATTTTGATTCATAAATATTTAACCCATATTTTATTTGATATGCATCACGAATGGCTTCCGTTTCTGGATGCATTTTTCTCAATAACCACAAGAGAAAGAATCGAATGGTATTTCATCATCAAAGTGATATTTGCAATGTGAAATCTTACACATCGACCCTGGTCCGTCCTCAAATTTTTACATTGGTAATGGCATTAATAACCCTATCGAGTTAACTAAGCATTCTTTAAGTGTGGCTATACTCATAAAATCTCTATTATAATAAATAGCTCAGGGACTCAAATGTCGATTGATGGTTTTCTTATAGAATTTTTATGACTTTCGTATGAGTTCTTATGGAAAATATACGAATGTCATAAAAATTCTATTAGAAAACTCATTGAAGGACATTCGAGAGTTGGGTCCAGTAACACTGATCGACTAACTCCCCCTATGCGATACCCGCGGGTAACACACTGGCGTTATCTATGTGAGGGTGCAGTTTGAAACGGGCGAATACACGCACATACTCCATACAGATACCTACCGCTTCAGTTCTGTTGTCAATGTTTTGTGGTCGAGAACTTAAGAAACCGGCGGCGAAAACTTGTGCTTCCGCGCCTTTACCCAACATCGAGCACGTGACTGTTGTTTAACTCATACAAACTGTGACGTTTATCGATAGTGGTTGTGAGACTCGTTGTTTTTATATTTTTACCATAGAATCAGTTGAAGAAAGTATGAATATTTGTTTTTGTGCTTTCGTTATTTGTGAGTCGTTATTAACAATTTATCGTCAGTCACGTGACTACTAGATAAAGGAACCAATTTTTGGTTCTGTGTATCTACAATAGCTCTCTAATTATGACAGATGCCCCTTGTATGATGATGATGATGATAATGTTTTTTAATAGGCCGTACAACCATGATTTCATGAGTCATTTTTTTCTAAGCTTTTTTTCCCTCACTACACTCAAATTACTCCACAATGTATGCAAACTCGCACGCCCCTTTAAGAAGACCGGCTTTTTCTTGTCTCAATCACTAACACGCCGATAATCTTATAATATAAAAGAAAGTCGGCCTAGTGTGAACACTTATAACTCGAGATCGGCTGAACAGATATTGTGATGCTTGTTTTATTGGATCTTCTCCGGTCCGGATAACAGAATAATTATTAAAAATTCGAAAATGGAAAGCAAATAACATATAATATTAAAGTTAGTATGGAACGTATTTCCTGCGACGCCAACACCATCTATGAAAAATTCTACAACAACAAAATTATTGTTTACCTGACAACCATTGACATTTAAAATATTGGTACGCAGATTTTTGTGCAGATTGAAAAATACTTGACAACCATTGAGTTTCAAAACATTGGTACGCAGATTTTTGATAGAATTTCTTTCAAGCTTTCATAAATATATTTTTAATTTTCAAACATATTATTATTTTAAACGTGTTTTTGTATAAATTACAAATTCGAAATCAATATTCATAATAAGGACTACAGGACAACGTCTGTCGGGAATGCTAGTTCGCTATAAACTTAATTGATCGGCTTCCTCTTTAAACTTGTATCCACGTTTTTATAGATAAGGCATTGCTGGTTATTTTTTTTGCTTGCTTGTTGACTGTCGGTTTCACCGGACCTATTAGAGATTACCGCGTCTTCCTTCGCCGAGAAACCTGTTTTCTCCTATGATTTATCTAGTTCAATGGCGAATATCTGTTTTATCACTTTTACGATACTGACATACCGATTTCCGCTGTAATTTTAATATCGTAGTTTGCCGGATCTACAAGAAATATATGAAGTTCAAGTGTAATACCATAACTGTTTTTTTTTGCACATAGGTGTATTAGTTTTGACATCGCCGTCGAAATATTATTCAGAGTACTAAGATTTTGAGAAATTTCATGAAGTCAATGTCATTTCCAAATTATATACCCCTTTACTTTAATTAGTAATTTTGCATCTTTTAAGTTACATTTTCAAGCCCTTTAAGATGTCAATTCTAAACAATAATTAATTATTGTTTAGAATTGTATGTAGTGGTCCAAATAAATCATTTAATAGTGATTATTCTAAGTTAAAAAACTTTCGTCTTTAGGTGGTCACATGAAAATGGTCGGTATCGCGATTCGAACTCACGAACTCAAAACGCTGTACGTATAAGAAGCCTTCGACTGAAACCGCTGGTCTACCAACCAAATGAATAATTTATTACTAAAGCGTAAAAATAGTATACAGTGCTTTTACCATAAGCACCAAGGCTTTGAAAATATTGCTATTTGAAAAAAAGTTCATTTACATAAAATTGTCAGGATCATATCTTATTATCTCGCAGTATGTACAGCAGATAATAAAGATGTTTGTTCAATGGTTCAAGATTCTGTCGCAGTCGCTTGTAGCAATTGTATACATAATTACAGGTATCACTTCTAACTGATCATTGTTTGCATGATTGTTTTAATTATCATTCAAAGATTTATTGCGTACAAATGTTTCACACTTCTACTGCCTAGTCATCGTCAGAAAATCACTTTCCACTAATGTTTTTTTTCATCAGCTCCGAGAACAAAAATTGTCGGTAGGTACCCAGGGCTATGCTCAAAGATAGTTGATTGAATTTTTTGGAATGCAGGCTATAAAATGGCGGAATTCGCAGCGCGCCAAGTGAATCGGCGCGATCTCGTCGAGGAGCAAGGCATTGGCCGTTAATTTTCCTTGATTTTTTTCATCAAATGCTTCCTAAAAACCATGCATAGTAATCAAATTTAAATAGTACTTGCGTATCATGCATTTTGGTCTATTTTGGTAAAGTCAATTGTAGCACAATTTTTTTAAGCCCCCGGTGTCTCTTAATCGATGTTTTTTCGAGTTTTCCCTCTTTTTTAAGGAGCTTAATGACGGACGGTAAAGGACACAAGGATCCATAAATATCGGGAACGTTGTACAAATTTATGGTATATTATTTAAATTGTACAAAAACTGCAGTGATTTATTTTGTACGTATGTTGAAACAGGTTCGAAGTAGTAATTGAAAAAGTATCGTATTGGCGCATTCATGTAGTACAGCAGCCCGATTCACGGAAAAGTTTAAGTCTAAGTTTAGTTCGAAGTTCGAACGAAGTTCGATTCAAACTTTTCCGTGAATAGGGCTGCTGGTAATAATAATTGTAGGCGGCGACTATCTACAGTCTATGTACCTATTCACGGAGGGTTTGAATCGAACTTCGTTCGAACTTCGAACTAAACTTAGACTTAAACTTTTCCGTGAATCGGGCTGCAGTATGACATAGTTAATTACTTTGATCACGAATACTGTTAGCCGTGGCTACCTAATGGTTCTGTTCGACTTGCGTTGGGTATATACTCGTCATTATTATGTTGTTCATAATAATTGTCATGATTATTTTTATTTATTTATTTATTATCAACTGTGTGATTCAGGACGCGTTGGAGTTAAATTAAAAGTCGATAACATATCCCATGGTGTCTAATAAAAGTGGGATGACTAATGTTCAGAAAATCCGTGTGCCGACGCCATCTATGACAACTTCTATAACAACTAAATTATTATTTACCTGACAACCATTGACATTAAAAATATTGGTACGTAGATTTTTGATGGAAATTTTTTCAATTTTTCAGTTTGACTTTTAAACGAATTTTTGTATAATTAGCAAATTCGAAATCAATATTCATAGTAAGGAATACAGGACAACGTCTGTCGAGAAAGCTAGTTTTGAATGAATAATTGAAGTGGTTGGTAGACGCCGGCTTTTCGTTCGGAGGGCGTGGGTTCGTCCGAGGTGCCGACTATCTTCCTCTTTCACGACACAAGCTTTAAGTAGCTTATTGTGAAAGAGTCAAGGAGTATATTTATGTACACTTTGAATGAGCATAGAGTCATTTTTCTAAAAAAAAAAAATGACTCACGCACTCGAAAAAAACTTTACATCGCCAGCCAGGATACGAAATAAGAGACTTATAAAGATTCTTTTACTTATTATGAATTAAACCTGAATTTTACTCATGAAATTTCTTTAAATAAACAAATTAATGGAATTTGATGGGGTAGAGGTTATGATGTTCGCAGATGACCTTAAAATTTATAGAGTCATAAAGAGTGCTGATGACTGCTGTGTGCTGCAGAGAAATGTTGATTCTCTACTGAAATGGTGTTCGAATAATGAGTTGAGTTTGATTGTGGCGAAATGCCAGGTGGTACGTTTTTTCAAAATAAAAACACCGATCATTTTTCCTTATATGATGGATGGTACTGAGCTGGAGTCGGTTTCTCAAATCCGGGATCTCGGAGTACAGCTTGATACTAACGTTTGTCCCGCATATTAACGCAATGGTGGAAGGAGCGCTCCGCACGTTAGGATTTGTTTTGCGCTTGTGCCATAATTTCACCAAGGTCTCTACTTTTGTTCACTTATATAATTGCCTTGTCAGACCACAACTGGAGTACAATGCGGTTCTGTGGTCCCCGTATTACCAGGTTCACAACAGACGCATTGAGGTAGTCCAAAATAAATTGCTTAGATTTATCAATTTCAAACTGGGTATACCAATTGTTGACATTGATTATAATCAACTTCGCGAGGAATATGGTCTCATGTTGGTATCTGAGAGGCGTAAAAACGCCGATTTAATTTTTTTGCATAAACTGATCGGCGGCCAAATTGACTCGTCTCGACTCTTATCAATGGTGGAGCTTCGGGTGCCCACTAGGGATACCCGCAATGTGCAGACGTTCAGACTTGCGAATCATACCACCAACTATTCCTTCTTTGCGCCCATGCAGAGGATTCTTAGGGAGGGCAACGACCTCGGCGAAATAGATATATTTGCTACAAGTTTGTACCATTTCAAAAAAATGTTAAAAGATCAGGGTAGTGAGTACGTAACTTTTGCTATAGCAGGACTAACCACACATCAATCTAACTACTCATAACCACGGCTTAACTACATAATAACCACGCTGAAACGCACAACTAACTACATTTGTAACGTTACGTACTCGCGCTAACTACACTAGGAAGTAGTTAGTCGTGCTATAGCCCTTACGTACTCACCCCCCAGAGCAGCTAGGCACTTTGTGTTTTGTATGAAGTTGTGATGTTTTCTTTGGCCCCATGTTACAATATTGTATTCATTTAATTTCCATATGTTTATGTATTTGTAACTGTTTGTTTTGTGTCTCTTGTTTGTGTTTATTTTCTTTTGGTGTTTGCATCTTGGCATCACCTATTAATTTTTTTTTTTTAATGTCAAAATTGTTTGTAAAAGCAACCGCTGGTTGCGTAGACAATAAATAAAGAAATAAAAATAAATTTATAACCCCCTATAATATAATTAATTATTGTTATATTTGCGATGAAAATTAGTGAGGACGTAATAATGATAGATGCTAAATTGTACGACGTTCAATGAATATCCACATTTCCTGATAATTGTCCATATCTCAACACCCCACTGATTAAACAGATTTATAAATAAAATGTAATAGTCTCGTGAACATTCTGTTATTGAACTAGCAGTTGCCATGATCGCGTTGCTTTTATATGGAGGAGGACGGACATCGGTGCTGTGTGCATATCCGCTGCAATCCATGTAAAAGTGGATGAGTTATGTTTATGGGCGAAGTTTAATGTTTTGTGCTTCCTATACGTTACGCCGGCCGTACACTATCAAGCCTATCGTCATGCCTGCAGCGGGCTTGAAGCGGCGTCTGTTATACTTGATGGTGCATTTTGACAAGCCTACTCAATACTCATCATGCCGTTTAACGGGAATTCGTATCAGTTTTGTATCGTGAACTTGATATTTTATCTGAGCTGATTTGTTGCCGATTATTGTATAAAATCTTAAAACATAAATTTACCTAAACGATATCGTTAGTTAAAAAATAATCTTAATGTTATTAATGGTCTTTCATGTGCCAAATATAATTTTTTGTGTCAGCTTCTTCTTTCTGAGTTGAATATTACCAAAGATATGAGCTTTTTTAAGACTACCCACTCATTCGTTTATAAATAAGTTTTACTATAATCTTCTATTTAGAAAATTTATTTGAGGTGATTTTTTTCGTCTCAACCAGTATTTTCGCCACCCTGAATGATATTTCCTTTCTTTTTCATTATTGAAAGCAACTTGATTGTTTGAGCCGGAGGTGCTTGGTGGTATTTATTCCTTTTTATTACAAGCCTAGGTTTACTAAAGCATAGTCGTCCGTCACTGACAACGTTTGGTTTTAACTGATGCGCCATCATGCAAGTTTGACGAACCTAGTGCAAATTGGACGACGTGTTAATCCCGCTCTTTGCTTGACCGTGTATATTGCCGGCATTAGCTTTTAGCCGGCTTTATTACAAGCCCACATAGGATGCCTAACGCCTTGTTGTCTGTCGGTCACTGACAACGCTTTATCTTCCGTCACTAACATCGCCTTGGTTTTAACTAATGCGCCATCATGCAAGCTTGACGAACCTCCAGCAAATGGAAACTACGTCAAGCCTGCTGTATGCTTGACCGTGTATGGCCGGCATTAGCCATAGAGAGTGTCTATAATGCCGCTAATGAGGCCGCCATTGTGTGTCCCAGGATATATTGTCATATCACCCCTCTAACATTGGTATTATTACTTACGAATAAATAAATCTATTTCAATAATATTACATTGTACAATACGTAAAGGCACGGATTATATTATCATTTTTGAACCTAGTATTCCGTCTCTAACATGTGTGATAGTTCCTACCTACTATATTATACTACTTAATGTGTCGCTTTGTTAGTCGGGTGTTTTGTGCATCAGTGCGAGTCACTCACATTGTCTAAAAATCACACATTCTCAAAATTTTTAACCTATGTCGATTTATTCATTGATTCTTGTAATATTTGAGAAATTGTAGGGGTATTCTTGAAATGGTCTAATTAAAATCTTAGCCCATTACGACATCATTTAGTTTTAATAAAACCCTTGAACCAACCTGAATGCATCAATTTTTTAGAAGGCAAAGCCCTGTGAAGGTATTGAAAAACCATTCTATTTAATTTTTCCTCAGGAAATCGCATACCAAAAATGTTGATTTTTATTGCTGCGTTGATCATCAACATCAACGTCGCGACGCCGTCTCGGATTGACCAAGTATGACATTTTAAGATGAAATACCGTATGAAAATATGTTTGTGTATCCATTTAATATCTTCTATAATATAAAAGAAAGTCGGCATAGTGCGAACACTTATAATTCGAGATCGGCTGAACAGATTCTTCCGATGTTTGATTTATTAAATTTTATCCGCTCCAGATAACAGAATAACTAATAATTTTGCAAAATGCACAAGAAATATTATAAAATATAATATTAAAGTTAGTATGGAACGGATTTCCTGCGACGCCAACGCCATCTATGAAAAATTATATAACAACAAAGTAATTGTTTACCTGTGATTGATATAAAAAAAATATTGGTACGCAGATTTTTTATGGAGTTTTTTACGAGCTTTCAGAAACGATTTTTAACATTCTACAACATTTTAAACGTATTTTTGTATAAATTACAAATTTGAAATCAATATTCATAGTAAGGACAGCATTCATGGTCTTGATGTAACATGAAACCCACATAGACCATACCATGAAGCGAATCCACCTATATTGTTATTGGTATTGCTGTTGAAATCTGTAAGATTATTTCTCACTTTTCGTCATTGTTAATATCCACCCTCGCGTGTACTGCGGGTAAATTGTTTTTGGCTGTTCAGATTTAGGGAGAGACGGAACAGATTGACTGTGCGACTCTGCTCTCCGTGAACAATCACGATTATTGTTAAATTTAACGATTCGATTCGGAAAGTTTAATTATTGATCATTCTATGACGCCTTCTTTCATAATCATTACATTTTCAAAATGTGATAAGTAACATCCTATTATTTGTCCTCTTTTCTGTTTTTAAACCGATATAAAATTGTGAAATAACCTATATCATTTTTTAATAATCTCATATCTGTCAGAAATATTTAATCTAAAGGTATATAAAATTACTAGTGTCGCCCAGTGGTCTAAATTCGAACATACCTAACTAATTTAAATTATAAGTTTGCACAATGTTCTTTTTATATTGAGATTTTATATTACATATATTGAGCGAGCGCTAATTCACAATTTCGTTAAAAAATTACACGGATACGTTATATTTGAAACGTTGATAATATGTACAAAGTATAAAGGTTTTTCTCATTTTGACCACAGATAATCGAAAGAATATATGCGTCTGTATCAATATCAAATATATCGAATTGTGTGATTCAAATACATAACATTACAGTAGTGTTTGTACCTAATGTTTTTTTTATTATTTAATGTGTTTTTTATGCATAATTTAATAAAAATATTAGCATTCGCCACTCCTCTTTTATAACTATAGGTGTGCGAAATTCATACTCCTCCGTTCGCGCAATATTCGTAAAAAGGTGTTGAAAGTTTTTGCTTCACGTATTAATATATGGATTTAATGGTTTTACCATGCAGTTACTAAAACCTTGTTATTGACAATGACTTCCCCAATTTTCTTAGTGTCACGATTTGGTCATTTATTTTAATCAGCGCTGAACATGGAATCTGATGTTATACACTTTACCGTATAATAGTAATATCGAACCGTTTCCTCGACAGAATTGTCATTGCATGATTTATATTAAATAATTTATGCATTAGGAATTCAACAAATTGACAAGTAATCTTCCCACCATGGAAATCTTTTGACTGGTAAAATCTGCAATCCTAGTTTTATTCGAACTTGCGTCCCTAATTTTACCAAACCGAGTCATTAGGAACTAAACCAACCACTGAGTTTAAACATTATTAGAGAGCTTTTGTGCATGCGCAGAACCGAAAATTTGTTCCTTTATCTAGAAGTCAAGTGACTGAAGATAAATAATTATTAATGATAATTCATTTTCCTTTCATCAACACGCACAACACAACAAAACCCGTACGATTACGTCCTTTAACTGATTATACGATTTAATAAAAGATAACATTTCTCTGTGTTAATGCTAAAATATAAAAAAATTAAAAATCGAATATCACCCATCTCTACCGACAACAAACGTCAGTGTTTGTATGAGTTGCGTGACACTTGTAGGGACCATGCGCAGTAGCACATTCTTTCTCTAGTATTATTTATTCTCAAAGCAACCAACTGTCCAATGCCTATTCCTTCCTTATTACAAATGTCTATGATTAGATTATGAAGTATAGACCCGTCTGTTAGAAATTGGGCGTATAACTGTAAACAAACAACCAATTTATTTTTCTAGGTTTGAAACCTCGCACTTTTTTTCCGAACGAGCGCACTTCAACGGATTTCAAACCATTAGACGCTCGATGAAGCAAATTAGATTTTTGGAAATACACACTGACCTTAATAATAGTAATATGTACGTTTGAGAAAGAAAATAACAAGGAAATTCCATTTAATTATCAACGACTTCATTCTTATACTATAGGAATGTAATTGTTGAAATTATGTGTCATATTTTATTCCAAACCTTTTTTAATGTATTTTAGATTTAGAGCTTGTCGGTTTGTTTGGATTTAGGACCATCAGTCCAAAGAAACGTTTCTTCCAAGTAAAAATGTCTGTAAAAAAAGGAAATTTTCACTTGTATATTAGTACTATGCTGAAGAAAAATGAAGGTAGTTGCGCGGAACTATTAGAAACCTTATCGTAAATAACTTTCTTGGTGCTTTTGACGATAGCAATTTTTCTATTTATTACTTTAAATTTGCGTTTAACATAACTTATATGAATAATTCCTCATGATTTGATATGTACTTACACTGCTTCATGTTGTTTTAATGCAACCCTGTGTTGATATTTTATGCCATTGTTTAATCCTTGTTTCTGCTTATTTTTGTGCCGTATATAATAAAATAACTGTCAGTTTTTAAAATAGTTGGAGCTATTGACGGAATGTGCCCGGCAAACGTCACAAACAACGACTTAGAAATTGGAACAAAATATCTGTAGTAAAGTTGTCGTCCAATAAGAGTGGTTGTGTGAGAATAAAGGCAGATTTTGTATTACCGTGGTAAGCTTGTAGGTATACAAAAAAAATTTGGATTTAACCACCAACAAACCCATATTTAGTCGCAGTAGCGGTGAAAGGGGAAAAATATTATAAAAAGGCCATCAACCCTTCCCATAGCCCCAAGAACGGGAGACTCGTTATTCTGGTCTTGTGGACTTGCATCAAACTACCATCATCCACTCCTCTAGTAGCACCACTACTCGGATGGAAAAATCGATAAATAAACAGTAGCGCCTACCTACCTAGGAGGTCGCCATACTGATTGTGCAGTGCGGCGTGTGCACACTACCCTTGTACTTGGGGAGGCTTCTCTAAAGGATGTGGAACTTATTAAGTACTACTCCCTAAGAACTGGATTACACCATGCGAGGACGAACGAAATTCTGACAACAATATGACGGTCCATCAACTAAGAATGTACGATTACATCTATACAAATAATAGAAAGCTGAAATAGTTTTTGAAACTATCCATCAGATTTTTATTTTCGACCTTCTTTTTAATTTGTTCACTACGGGCCTACGACCGTCTTCTACGGCGGCTGTTTTGAATGCTGACCAAGTAATCACAAATAACGTTCGCTATTTAAGTGGTCAATGTTAATGTTATTCCGATCGATGCATCTGTTTTAAACCATATATATTTCATCCGCATTATGTCAATCACACCAACTATCAAACAACTGACAGTTCCTGTCAAACGTCAATTTAATTTCAAATTTGAATAAGAGTTAACCAAGAAGGTTATCAAATTTTAAGTTTTTTTAAATCTTGTAATGTTTTGCTCAAAATTCTTAATTTTGTTTTATAAGAACCTTCTAATAATAGCAAACACAACAAAAAAGAATCAGTGAAATTGCTCCAGTCGTTCACGCGTGATATCATGACCAAGGAAAACAGGGGTTCGTTTTTATATATAGAGATGCATCAATAAGAACCACCGAACGATACCTACAACAATTCAATTAAAATTTTTATCACAAGTTAATAAAACGATAATTTGGCAACCCTGTTTTATTCCATAATATCGCACATTCCAATTTTTTATTCGAGGGTGATTAAGTCCTTTCACTACTTCCGTATCCTGTCTAATGCGAATATCCTATACGTACATTATACAATACAGAACAGACTATCTATAGTATACATTATAATGTACAACACACACTAAATTATAATTTACAACAATACATACATTTTGTACCACACTCCAATTTCATTGCGCATTTTTTTGCGCGATCAAATATTAGACATTTAAAAGCGACCCATTATTATTAAAGAGCGCGTTCGCGAGGGGCGAAAATTTTATAGTAATTGCACATGTAATTTGAGCTATGTGTAGATTTAGTCCACGCAAATAAAACATGAGTGGAAATTTATCAAACTTATGTGTGATATAATATATGTAATTCTTCAGAATCATCATCATCAACCTTCACTTTTCCAGTATTGGACAAAGGCCTCCCTTCTCGACTTCCACGATTCCCTGTTTCTTACATTCTAGGCTATTGATTCCGGCCACTCTTCTAGTATCATCGTTCTACCTGTGTTTCTATTATGGCCTTTTCTTGGTCTTCACTCTAGGCTTTCTCGGTTCATCTTTCACTATATGGCCGGCTTAGTTCCATTTCATTGACGCTAATTTATTTGTCACATCAGTAACTGTTGTAATTTTTCTAATGTTAAATATCTTTCTCTTCATCGCTCGTTGTGTTACCTGGAATCAGAATGTATTCTATCAATTTTTATTTAATTTTTGTGTGCACATCATATTTACATTACTCAAGAAGACATAGGGGAAGAGGGGGCAGAACCGGGTATAGGGGCAGAACCGGGTACTACTAATATCTTGAATATTATGCGAATAGCGACCGAGGTGGTACAACTCGAATACAGCGTCAGTCAGTCTCCAAAGTCATACGGGAGTGGTAGTGTTCGTTATCGCGGAATAATATTTTTTAAATATTTTTGCCGTTTCTCGAACTTTTTATTTGTGACACCAATATAGAGCTTACCTTCAGTTTATGTAAGTATAAATTTTCATATTTTTTATCACTCGTCATCTTAAAATAGTTGTTTTTCTTTAATATTACTATGATTTGATAACTGTTTTAAAGCACACGAGAAAAATGCACGCTTTATTTTTTAAACGTGCTGGCGGGGCATAATCGGGTACCCAAACAAGGGGCAGAATCGGGTATACCCGGTTTTGCCCCTACCTTTTTAGTTACTATATATTGTTGTAGAATATTAATAAATTCATGTCAATAATAATAAAAATATAGGTATGCACATTATTATAATATTCGTTTACATTGTAGGTGAGAGTTTTAAGAATGATACAAATATTGATTCTTTTAAATTATAGAAACAAAATGGTCAGAACATATGTAAAGAAAACCAATAGTCAAGCATGGGATGCCACTGCAATGAGAAATGCTATTCAAGAAATTTTGGATGGAAAAATGGGAAAAATCAAAAATATTTGATGAATGGCTTCAACACTTCATAGATTTCGTCAAACCTTCAAAACAAAATCCTGTCTTGTTGTTGTTGGATGGTCACGCAACGCACACGAAAAACTTGCCCGTAATCGACAAAGCAAGAGAACACGGCGTAGTTTTACTTTGCTTCCCTCCACATTGCACCCACAGACTTCAGCAATTGGATGTGGCAGTGTTTGGGTCTTTGAATAAGCACTACTCCAATGAGGTGAGGAATTGGCTGCGAAATCATCCAGGACGAGTTGTGACACAATACCAAGTGGCTGAAGTTTTTGGAAAAGCCTACATTCAATCAGCCACAATGCAAAATGCAATATCCGCATTTAGAAAAACCGACATTTTCCCATATAACCCCACAGTTTTCTCAGAATCGGATTTTGTTCCATCAGAAACAACAAATACACCAATGCCGTCCTGCGAACCTGTCCTTCAAAATTCAAATCCAATATTTCCTCTAGCTCCCGCAAGTCTCCCAACCTCTTCTTCATCAATCAACGCAGTTTCTCAACATATCCCACCTCCAATAAACGAAACTCCTCCATCAACATCAACAGCGACCGATTTTTCAATTTCTAATGACGTTATGATTCTAGATTCATCATTCAGAATATCACCAAATGAAATTTTGCCCATACCAACTGTTCATCGAAAAAAAAAGCATACACAAACGTGGGAAAACGGCAGTATTAACAAGTTCTCCTTACAAAAATGAATTGGAATCGGCAATAACCCTTGCAAACATAAAAAAAGAAAAAGTAAGGAAGAGGCCAATAAATCCCAAAAGCAAAGAAATCAAGAAAAAGAAATCTCGTCCTATGAGTGATGGGGAAATAGAAAACGCATTGCTGTTGTCAGATTCCGAATAAAAAACTTAATAATTTGATTCCCTATAAGTTTAAGGGTATACCCGGTTTTGCCCCCCAGCTCTACCCGGTTATGCCCCAACCTATGGGGCAAAACCGTATTTTCATATATATTTTGTTTTAACTAATAATTCAATTATTTTATAAATGATTGTATTTTAATATGTGTATGTGCAAAAAACACATAACTGTTCTTCATATCAAATGTATATTTTGTGAATAAATTTTTTATGAATTGTTAGACGGCCGTTTTTTCTTAGATACCCGGTTCTGCCCCCTCTTCCCCTACATTTTACGTATCTTAAATTACACATGACTCATCTTTTTGTATGCAACGGCCTCAAAATACCGCTTCTGTATAAAGAACATCCGTGTACTGTAGGTAAAGGGTAGGTACCTACCTAGTACCCCAGTAATATGAGTGACATTTATTTTCGTTTGAGGGAGGCATGACGCGTCTGTGACCTTGATGGCTTCACTATACTGTATTATTACTCTGTGACCTTGTTTAGAAGTCATACTTTACATTATCCAGATGTTCAGAGAGCCATTTTGAGAGAAATTGACCATTTTTTTCGCGAGTCAAACAGTTTATCCATTTGGCTTAGTACACTCTTGATAGAAGACAATATAAGTTCAAGTGCATTCGCCTGGATTACCAGCATAATACTATCAAAATTAATGCTTTTACAAAGGCTGACCATATTGATATAAGGCCATCACGTTTTGGACTTGATTCATTCATTGTATTTTTTTTGCTTTTTTATCATTTTGCCTAGAAACATCATACATTCATGAGAGCTATGATTTATTTATTTACTCATTCTTAAGAACACGGCCAGTAGGACTTTTCCAAAAATAATCGTGATTTTTTTTTTAAATTAGATACCTATCCTGTGTTTTTTGGCTTCACTTTTTTATTAATCCCATGCATTATCAAAAATTAATGATAATTTCAAAGTTTTGAAAAGTTACTCAAAATAGGAACCTTAAACAATATTATATGTATTAAAAAATCTAATTTTGGCTCCCTTAAAGTAAATACATGTACAACAATCTTCATCTTTCACAGAAAGCAAAGCTTGTGTTTATGAAAGTATAAGATAGAAGGCACCGGGTATCGAATCTACGATCCTCAGAACGAAAGTCGGCGACTGAACCGCTAGGTTGTCAACCACTTCTAAATGTAAATATGTCGGTGGAAGAAGCGAAAGAAAGTTTCGGGATAGAAAATAGTGGAGGTCTTCTGTCTGCCTACCTCTTAAGCTGGGAATACACGCATGCCAGCTACAGGCATGTGTATTCCCAGCTTTAAGGGATACATTATCTTAGGATGATGGGTATAAAAAAATGAAAGATTCTTTGTAGTTAAAATAATTTAGTTTCGTTTTTACGATTTTCATCCTGTTATAATATGGAATTGACTGATAATAAAAATAAATTTATGATACCACGTTATTACTTCTCTATATAAATAATCACCATTTAATAACGTCAAGTGCAAGACTTCGGCTTTGGAACCTCACGATCCTGATGCGAACATAAATTCTTGTATCGAAATTGAAATCTCGACAAGCTACCATAATTTGATGATGCCTCTGTTTTGGTCTGCTGGACTTCCGGTTTACTAGTATCTACTTAATATAGATTACTTGCTTTAGTTTCTAATACGCCAAACATTAATAATCTCGTACTTTCATAATCTAAGTTAAAGCATTTCTAAATATATTTATTTTGGAATATGAAAGTACCATAATTATTATTATTTGCATAATTTATATAGCGCCATTTTGTGAAAAAGTTCGCTGATAGTTATGAAACATCGTATATATCCTAACCGTTTGGGTATGAAACAAAATACATTCTTAAATTACAACAGAACAAATGAAAGCAAAGGTGTGACAAAACGTCGTTGTTGTGGATCGAAATCATCGATCGGGTTAGAAGTAAAAGAATTAGAAGAAGCTGAAAGAGAAAATGTTGAAGGAAATTATAAAGAAAGTTTGGAAGGTTCGTTCTTTCTGCCTGTCCTTTTAAATATTCGAAGTGATGGAAACAATGAACTGAAATTGAATCTTAGGTCGGAGATATTTAAGAATCTGTAATAGTATTCGATGAAAAGTAATTCATAGATTATATTATTTCAATGTATGTAACGAAAGACCAAATTATTGTTTTTACACTGCTATTTGAAGATATGATATCTCATCTTTCGAAACTGAATGAACATGTAAACGTTAACTCATGGCTAGGCTTAAATGTTTAAATAGATTTAACTAACACTTTAAACTGTGATTCGTGAGGAACTTTGTAGAACGACATATTAATAATTAATTTTATTAAAACACAAGAAACTTTGTATGTTCTACTTTATTTATGAATAATTATGCTAGAACGTTTTCGGGTGACCTACACCCATCATCAGTAGCTTATTACTAAATTTTAGAAACTATGAGAAGAATGTATCTCGGTTATGATTATGGTGGAGGGAGCCGTGGGGAAGGTAGGTGAAATGGTGCGGGTGTAGAAAGGAGCTTAAGTAGAGGGGATGTGAGGGCGGGTACTTGTATATTCAGAAGATCTACATTATTATTATTTTTACGTTTAACTATTTCTAAATTTTCTAGTATGTCTAATTTGTAGCCTTATTTACAAAAGTTTATAACATTAAAACTATTTATATCAAATTTATGTCCGGTGGTTCTCGCGTGGTCTGCCATTTCTGAATTTATAGTGAAATTCTGGACTGCTTTTATATGCTCGTTGGCCCTTGTAGAAATTTTTCTCCCCGATTGTCCTACGTACACCGCATCGCAATGATTGCATTTAATTTCGTACACCCCACTATTGTCTAATTTATTTGTTTTCGATTTATTGTTTAAAATGTATTTTTTAATAGTATTGCTGGTGTAGTATGCAGGCTTGAAAGTTTTATTTTTACATTTTGCATTATTTCGAAACTCAAATTATTTGTGTATTCAATTTTCCTCCATGGTTTGTCTATTTCTTTTGCAGGCTTGTTATAAAGAAATGTATGGACAGTTTTTTGATAAATTTTATTTTTAATTCTATTTTCTATTATACTGCTGTCATAACCGTTGTTTTTGGCTATTTGTTTTATTATTTGCACTTCTTGGTCGAAATTGGGTTGTTCCAAAGGTATTGATATTAGTCTATTGATCATGGAATTGAATGCGGCCATTTTGTGTTGGATTGGATGGTTCGATTTAAGTAGATTTAACTACATAGCTACAATAATACGTTCTTCTATTTCATCAATTTTCTATTGTCCATCACTCGAAAACGAGTGCAGGCCTTAAAAAATCCTCTTCGATTGCAGGTAACCGCCATCGTTATTTTGACGGAACCACTAAACTGCTGTTTCCTACATATGTTAAGAATAAATTACATATTATTATTTTATAACGTATTGTTGATATAAGTAATGATAATTATATCATATGAATGTCCGTCATATTATTATTAGTTGGAAGAAAAGGGGAAGTCGTTCAAATAAGCGTGATGCAGTAATGATAGTAGCTGCATATACAATATTTAGATCAATGATCTATGAAATTTATTCATGTTTGTAGATCATCAAATCGCCACACAACATCGGTGAAAATGCAGTAAACTAAATATCAAAAGTTGCATGGCCAATCACGGAACTTTACGAAATAAATGCTTTGCTTGACTTTGAACAATAAACATTCATACCAGAGTCACCATTTAATTAAGATACATTACTATTTTCTTAGTCTTAAGCACCTGTCAACACTGCTAGCATTTTCATTTCCTACACGTAAGCTTGAAAAACTCAAACAGATGATAATGGTTATGTTAAAATATAATCTTATCCAGTCACCATAATATTGTATGTGTTTCGAGTCTTCGTCTTGGCTACATCCGTCTGAATGCGCACTTTTGGAAGAGGACTCCAGATCGTGCCATTCTATAGAGACGCTATGGAGGTCAAGCTGAAAAACTTCGAGTACCCGGGTGATTAGTATTGTCTTATCTCCTCGGGTTGAACTCTCATCAGGTCCATGAACTTTTCTTCCAGTATAATATAGATTCTTATTGTTTGTCACCTGAGTATACGATGATATGGCTTTAATCATGACACTACGGCCTAACATCCAAATAAAGGAACCGCCAAAATAAAGCATGAACTCAGCGAGGGCAGAGATCTTTTGTGGCATAGATACTGAATGTTTGTGTATTCAAATTAGAAATTGAATCATTTTATTTACGACGCGTCTTCACTTTTTCTAAGGAAATAATATCGTTAGATAGTGATCTCTTTACTTTGACGTCCTTCGCAATTCGGTGGTTAAAAAGTCAATCCCACTATCATTCCCAAAGCATCATAGTAATATTTTTTCTTAAAAATTAATTCATCTAACTAAACTATCTAGCTGGTGATATGTACCTACTTAACTATGAAATATGTAGTTTTATATACGTAATCTTTAAAGTATTTCGCTTTTAGCAATTGAAACAGAAAGCCATCTCATCTGTCTAGAGTTATTTTTACCTTTGGAGTCTATTAAACCGTGGAAAATTTACCCTCCCCATCTACACGATTGTGTTCTATCCAAGTTCATACCGAAATTGTTGCTCCTCCATTAAACTCTCATAAAAACGCGTGCAGGGAATGTTGGGAGTCCCATTCTTCGTTTTATGGCTGTCAAAGGGTATCAAGGTAAACACATTAAAGTTGGATGCATCCGTATGGGATTACACGTTGCACATTTCTTGATGCTAGTTTAATGGGAATCCGACGTGCATGAATAGGAACAATTGTGAGTGCCTTTAGAATTCAAACACATAAAATGCTGACAATAACTATCTCTACTAAATACGCGATTACATATTGTCTTTCTCTACTCCAGCATAACGATTTTTCTTCTTTCACGTTGTTTAGATCTAGAGTTTGTTCTTCTTCAGGAATCAGTCTGGTTCTGGGATGCCGGATGACCAGCTTTCCTTCCAGCTAATTCTCTCTAGAACCATTTTGCCAAAGTGGTCTCCCAGTGGCGTTTCTTCTCTATCCTCTACTTAACAACATCTTTAATGTTAAATATAGATAATACTAGCTTACCCGCCCGTCGTACTTCGACCTAACCCAGAATAAAAATAATTCATAATTTACTCCTGGTTTATGCAATGTTTTTTTTAATCTTTTCTACTTGTAACTATTCTCCAAGGAGTGGTATTGATTGAACTCATACTCCGCTTAAACCTTCCCGGACATTATAGAACAGATCACCAAATTTTCATTGAAATACGTTCACTCGTCTTTGAATCTATCGAGTACCTACATACAGACATTCAGTTTTATATACAAATATAGATTCCATTAGGAAACAAAACTATTTAGTTTCGATAATATGCAATGTCTGGTTCGGAAAGCTAAGAATATTGGAGACTTCTAAATGGGCCATTGTCAAATGTGTTAAAAAACAGGGAGTGACGAATCGGTTATGCTTAACCAAGGGCTTTTGTCTCTTGCTGAATACAGCATTCTTCTTTTTTAACCTTTCACAAATAATTTATCGATTTTGTGTCCCGTTGCAGGGTGCAAGTCGGTGGGCCTATCGCGGTTTATAGAGGGCTGTTTCTGGGGCCTGGGGACACATTAGGTTACACTAGGGGAGGTGGGATAGTCGCAAGGGGTTGCTGCCAATCGAATTTATGTGTACGTAGTTCCCCGCGTCCCGTACGAGCCTCGTTCACTGTTAGTTATAATTTATTCATAATATATGTGAACTTGAGGGGATGGTGGTCTTGTGTGTCGGCCTATTGTACACCCCTCATTATATAGTTTGGAAAGAGAGTTTATCCTTTATGTACCTACTTACATGACTATTTGTAGGTTAGATAGCTCACAGGGGTAGGTAGGTAGGTGACACCTTAAAATTTCTCTACGACCTATAGAAACTTTTTCCTCTTACGAAATTTTCACAATTATGCTGTAGCCGGCAAACGATGGATATACGTATGTAACCCTGACAAGGACAACACACTTCAATGATTCATGTTTATTTGCATCTTGATATTTTTTGGAATTTTGGTGTAGGTCCATACGGATCAATCAAATAAATTGAAATGTATGGATTCATGCCCTTTATTGATTGAAATGTATGGATTCATGCCCTTCATTTATTGAAATGTATGGATTTATGTCCTTCATTTATTGAAATCGATCTGCAGTTCTCACTTCTTCATTCCGTTTATTGCGGTGAAACTAGTTGCTTGTTTGTTTTTCAACGTTACAATATTTGAGGTGGTTGGTAGTCCAGTGGTATCAATTGGCGGCTTTCGTACGTACAGGGTATTGGAGGTCGTAGAATCGAATCCCAACCGTGCCGACCATTTCCACTTTCACGACACTAGCCTTTCCTTAATGTGAAAGATATCAAAAGTGTATTTGTGTTTACTTCGAGTGAGCACAGATTCATTTTACTAAAAAAAAATAACATCGTAGAAGACTAGTTTTAAACCAACCACGGTAGTTACAGGAAAAAGGTTAATTTTTTAACATACATACTCGTATTGTGTCAGACTTATATTGTACAAGACTTTTATTTTGAAATGGATAATCACCTACCACTTTCTGCCCCAACAATCAAAGCGTAGAAAAAAAGTAACGACAAAATATCTCTTCTTTTAGACATGTTAAAGATGACTGTTGATACCTAAGTTCGCTAAGAATGGGCCCATGGGATGATCGTTCACGTACGAGCATAATGTTCCTTCGTGAAGTGGCGTGCAGTATGCACGGGACACATCAGACTGTCTCGAGTGGCGTCGCATCGTGCAGAGCCCAATAGTAGGTAATTCTGCATCGTCGGCGTCGCGTCATGATGATAACATCCTCTCTTATCAACGCTTGTTATTATTCTGGTTTAATTAACAAGGCTTCTTTTTGAGTCTGAGACTCGGGGTATATTTTCTGCAACCTTTTTGTGATAGCTATCAGTACACAAAAATACTAACACATAATTGTGAGATTTTATTTATTTATTTATTTATTGTAAAGACACCAACAGAGCATTGATAACACATACAAAGATAAACATAATATTATAAAACACATGCACCCCCCAATGCTCCAATAACAGGCGTCTGTAACATAATTAACGTAATTATGCGAATATATGTATCATCTGTCAAAAGTCATTTGGATTTTATTTTAGTAGTATTTATGGGAGGGAATAAGAATGCGGTATAATAGAATAGGAGATGGTTGGTAGCTTAGCGGTTCAGTCGGCGACTTTCGTACTGGACTTCGTTGATACAATCTCTGATGCCGATCATTTTCAGCTTTCACGAAACAAGGGAACAAGAAAAAAAAAATCGCAATTCCAATGTTAATAACCATGTATTTAGATTTTGATTACCAGGCATGAAAATAGTTTCACGTTGGACCATTTTGAATCCGGTATAGTTCGTAGTATAGTTGAAACTTCATAGCTAATAGTGTGGAGTTTCCAGTGCTTTAGAACCACTTTACTTTATCAATGACAATACGACGCAAACGTGCGTATTCACATACATCCGATACCTGCCATGACTCGTTATAAGAGGGTGGTGTATTGCATTTTTGTACATGCTCTCCAAAGTAAAGTATCCGCAGGCTTCGATCCGATCGTGTCTAAAAATGTTTTAATAAGCGCACGTTTCCATTCTTTTCATATGAGCGTACTACTTACTCTCATGTTCTGATATTGGCGTTGACAGTGCGCAATATTGAACGCAGTAGAGGGCTCTTGGTGTCTGCATATGTCCCTAAGTGGCACCTGATATTTAATTGATATGAAAAGTATTAATAACCAAACCACCCGTGACTGTAAATTGTTTGAATGCAGAACCAATGAATAATTGTGTCAAAACTGTTCTTATCTGTTGATTTTTAACATTTTTTTATAAAAATGAACTGACAAGTGAAGACAACCACTCTTTCACAGTAAGCTACTTAAAGCTTTTGTCGCGAAAGACGAAGATGGTTGGCACTTGGGATCGAACCCACGACCCCCAGTACGAGAGTCGGCGTCGTAACCGTTAGGCTACCCTTGTTCATAATAATTCTCATTATTGAATATTAACATTCAACACTACACCAATAATTTTATTGTTTAAGTTTTCAAAGCCTTTTTTCGATTCCCCGCTACTGTGCCAGACGGACGTGTACGCCGCTTCGCGCTGGGTCCGAGGAATTATTATTTTGTTTACGTGGTTAAGTGTTGTTGCAAGGCTGATCTATTATTTAAGTATAAATTTTATTTTTGTTATTTATTAAGTTCTATGCACCAAGACTCAGGTCCGTATTAAGTTTTATTCTTACTTTCTATTTTTTTTCTATTATTTTTTTCAATTTACTTTTCTTTTGTTGTTGGTATAAAAACTGCGGTTCGTACTTCTATCTTAAAAAAGATGGAGGTTCCTCCGGTACCTCCCATCCCTCCGGATCCTCCGGACATGAATAAGAGGAAAAGAAGAAATAACGAAACAATAATGAAAGAGTCAGAGTGTCATCTTATTCAATCAGTTAACTCTGCCTCTCCATTGAATCAGTCATCTTCTTCCTCACCCCCTGTCATAACTTCGAACCCAAAAGAGACTCCCTTACGGGAACATTTTTATTCCTCCAAATCGTTAGGACCGTTTGTAGTCTTTGTACAAAGTACCGAGTCTGGCAAGAGGATTCATCCGATGGACTTCGGAAGATTCCTTTTTTCAAAAAGGTTAGGCAACGTTATTAATGGATCTATCAAGTCGGAGGGAAAATTTCGACTATCCATTGAGTTTTTCACTGCGAACTCTGCTAACTCGTTTATTAAAAACATTTATATTCAATCCAATGCTGCGTACAAAGCGTACATTCCCACCCACAATGTGACTCGTATGGGTCTCATAAGGGGGATTTCTACAAATATCACCGACGAAGAAATCAAAGCCGCAATCTCTGAATGTAATCCTGATGTTGGGGAGGTATTAAAAATTCGCCGTCTTAACTACAAAGACAGAACATCCGGTAGTGTTGTTTGGAAGCCTTCTGGCTCAATTGTAGTGACCTTTGAAGGTCAAAGCCTGCCAAGCAACATATATATTTTTTACAACAGTTTCACAGTGGAAACGTACTTTTACCCCACTGTTCAGTGTTTCCGGTGCCTTCGCTTCGGCCACACCAAATCAGTGTGCAGATCGGTGGAGAAGTGTTTCAAATGTGGAGATAACCATCCTGCACAAGATTGCACATTAGAATCAAAATGTTTTCATTGTGGGGGACCCCACAATGCTACTAGTTTAACATGTCCAGAGTTTGAGAGACAAAGAGAAATAAAACAGTCTATGGCCTTTCATAACATTTCATACTTGCAAGCCTCCAAACTCCATCCTCAACGCAAACTATCTTATGCAAATATAGTTAGGAATGAAAAAACGAAATCCCCTCCCATCCCCCAGCGCAATATAACCTTTGATAATTCTCAACAAAATAACCCTCGCAGTACAGATAGAACGATTCCTGCAAGAGGCAAATTTGTATATAAGACACCAAGAAAGTCTACTCCCTTGTCGTATGACCGAGCAGAGCTTAACGCCCTCTTGATTTCCCCAAATGGGGACATTTTATCATCCGCACCAAATGGATGTGCCCTTCAAAACAAAGATCCATCTTTACAAAATATCGAAAGACTAACCAATGATTTTAACTATGACAACAAAAACTTCCTGAAAACATTAATCTCTATAGTTTTGGAAGTACTTTCATCAAAAAATTCAGACATTTCATACGCTGCTCTAATTCAAACTCTTAATAAATTTGTTTCCGAAAATGACTCCAAAGATCCAGCAAATAAACAGCCTGTCTATCCTTCAGTGGAATAGTCGCAGTGCAGTAAGCAACAGAGATGACATAATTTACCTTTTGAAAAAGCATCAAGTAGACGTAGCTGCTATTTCTGAATCGTGGTTTTCCACTGATTCCGTTGTATCTTTTCCTGGCTATGTATGCCTAAGGGACGATCGCTCCGATGGTAGAGGCGGGGCCGCCCTTCTTATCAAAAACAATCTCCAATTTTCACCTTTACAAATTCCCCCCTGCCTGGGATCTCAAATAGTAGCTGCAGAGATCCTTGGTATTGCTATTTTTTCAGCCTACTCTGCCCCAAGAACCCACTTTGATTCTGATTTTTGGAGGAGAGTTGTTTCTAACCTCTCATCCTCATATATCTTACTAGCCGATTTCAACGCACATTCCCCTGCTTGGGGTAGTCACAACACGGATCCCGCAGGAAGGGCACTATTGGAATTTGCTGATGATCAGAACTTGGTAATCCTTAATGATGGTCAACCTACCAGACTCTCCCTACCTAACCAAAATCCGAGTGCGGTAGATGTATCTCTTTGCTCTGCCGATCTAGCCCCTTCGCTGTCTTGGGAAATTTCAAGTGATCCCTACTCAAGTGATCACTTTCCGATTCATTTGGCTATCCAAAATAACAGAACTCAGTGTCAAAAAACCCAACTAAGACAGGGTTATAAAACAAAAAAAGCAGATTGGTCACAGTTTTCTGAGCTTCTCACTAATTGTAACTTCTCCAAACGATGTATAGACGGTGATGAATTTTTGGTGGATACCTACGCGAATGAATTATCTAAGAGTGTAATTGAAGCAGCAGATGCCTCAATTCCAAAACAAAAAACCCATAAAAGGAAAAAGTCATCTCCTCCCTGGTGGGACGAGGAGTGCACAGTCATGGTGAAGTTGAGATCTGATTCCATTAAGAGGTACAAAAGATGCGCCTCGCAGCAAAACTTCTTATCTTTCCGAAACATTCAGGCCCAAACCAAAAAACTCCTAAGGAAAAAGAAACGACGGGGATGGCAGGATTACTGTTCATCTCTCTCTCCTGACACACCGATTTCGGAAGTCTGGTCTTCTATTCAGAAGTTCAGAGGTTCATTGTCTCCCAAGCCCAACCCATACAAATGCTCGGATTGGATCGATAGCTTCGTGGAGAGACTGGCGCCGCCTTATGTGCCAAATGAGTCTGAAACAGTTCAAGTAGACTCGGCTCCCCAACAAGAAAACTGCTTACTCTCGTCTCACTTTTCTCTAGAGGAACTGACACACGCAATCGAATCGTCGGGTGACTCATCTCCTGGCCCAGATATGATACCATACTCTTTCTTCAGACACTTCCCAACTCCCTTCCTTCAGAAACTTTTGAATTTATTCAATCACATTTTAGAATCTGGCGCTGTTCCCACATCATGGAAGCGACAAATTATTATACCCATAATTAAACCTGGTAAGGATCCATCCTTAGGAAAGTCTTACAGACCAATTGCTTTGTCTTGTTGCTTTCTAAAAATATTGGAAAAAATGATAAAGTCAAGACTTGAATGGTATTTGGAGACTAAAAACTTACTTCCCCAGTGGCAGCTCGGTTTCCGAAAGGGTAAATCATGTTTGGATAACCTGAGTATTTTAATTACAGACGCTCATGTAGCCAAATCCAAAAAGGAAGTTATGGTGGCTTGTTTCATGGACGTTTCTAGTGCCTATGACAATGTGCTGTTACCAATTCTAAATAAAAAAATGACTACCCTGGGGATGCCAGACTCCATCTGCCTATTGATCTCTAACATACTGTGCGAACGTCGGCTTATAATCGAGACTCCCGGAGAGACTATTGAAAGAACGGTGTGTAAAGGCTTGCCTCAAGGTTCTTCTCTCAGTCCCATTTTATTTAACATATACACTCAGGATCTTCAACACCGCATTCCAACCTACTGCAGCGTACTGCAATATGCGGACGATTTTGTAGTTTACTGTAGGGATAAACTTATGACACGAGCTGTGAATAGAATGGAGGACGCGCTAGACCTTATACAGCCTTGGTTTTCGGAGGCCGGGCTGTCCCTGTCCCCTTCTAAAAGTCAAATGGTAATTTTCTCCAACAAACACAAGATTCCAGATATTTCCATCAAATGTAACAGCGTGCCAATCCCCATCAGGGATTCTATTAAATTCCTCGGCATGACCATTCACCGAAAGTTAAATTGGAATATGCATATAGAACAAACAATAGTTAAGTGTGAAAAAAATATTAACGTCATGAGAGCGGTATCTAGGGTCTGGTGGGGAGCACATCCCGCTTCTATGAGAACAATGTACTGCGCTCTTGTTCGTAGTCACTTGGACTACGGTAGTTTTCTCATGGATCCCCTTCCGAAATATCTATCAACCAAATTGGAAAGAGTTCAGTCCAAGTGCCTCCGACTCATTTTAGGAGCCATGAAGTCATCTCCTTTGATCGCTCTCCAGGCAGAATGCGTGGAAAGACCTCTTTACCTACGCAGAAAATTCCTTGGGTTTGGGTTCCTTCTCAAGAGAGTTCTATCTGATCATCCTATCATACCAAAATTAAGTGGCCTCTTAGATAGTTGTCAGAATGATTCCTTCTGGCACTCAAGAGTTCCACCTTTGCTTTGTTCAATTTTTGAAGAAATCTCAAAAGAATTCCCAGACTTGTTGGCTCCCTCACTTCCTATATTCTGCATTCCATTTGAAGCAACCGTATTCCATCCTGACATTGTTGAATCTATTGACATAAATAAGTCATTTTCATCTTTGCCTCCTCACGTAGTCAACTCTTTATTCAGCCAAAAGGTAGAGGAGAAATGGAGCTCCTTTGTCAGAATATTCACTGATGGATCGAAGGCTTCTGATGGAGAGTGTGGTGCAGCCTTCTGCATCCCTTCTCTTGACATAAACTGTATGTTTCAACTCCCTCGAATTGCGTCCGTCTTCACAGCTGAATGTGTGGCTTTGAGAGAGGCCCTGTTAAATATTTTGCAGCTTGCTTTGCCTCGTACTGTAATATTCACCGACTCTCTGAGTCTTGTAAAGTGTTTGAACTCCAATTCAAGGTCTGCTTTGAGTTGCCATGTTCTGGGTGACATAAAAAATTCTTTGTACTTGGCGTCCGTGAGAGGTCTTATCGTGACAATCGTTTGGATTCCCTCCCACATCGGAATAAGTGGCAATGAAAGAGTGGACTCGCTTGCCAAAGAAGCTTGCACTTGCGGAGTGTTGCCCCACTCCTTCGTTTTGCCTATTACGGATTGCATGAGCGCTGTGGATCGTTTTATTAGGAAGGAATGGAATGAAGTTTATAGGAATGCCTCGGCTGGTGGCCATTACAGGACAGTGCAGGGTGATATTCCGCATAGTCCATGGTTTCAAAATTGTAAAATGCCTAAGCTTAACGTTTCTCTTATATGCCGTCTCCGATTAGGACATGTCGTTTTAGCTTCTCATTTGGCCAGAATTGGCATAGTGAACGATGCTATTTGTGAATGTGGGAAGGAGGAAGAAACTATCGACCATGTATTCTTTAACTGTCCGCTTTTACCTAACCAGGATTTTATAAAGGACATCTCAAAGTTCTGTTTCACTTTCCCCATTAAAATAATATCCCTTTTAGCCCTAAACGATTTAAAAATTAATGTGATTTTAGTTAACCATCTTAAAAAGTATGATAAAAAACTATGATGCGAGTGGGAGTATGTATATATATAGATATATACGTTAAATAAAAAAATGATAAAATTAAAAAAAAAAAAAAAACAATAAAATAATTAAAAAGGAAAAAAAAAGCACAAAAACTTAATAAAAAAATAAAAAAAAATATATTTATATAAAGGTCGAAGTATTTTATAGTAGATAAATTGCGGCCCTGCTCCTTTTCCCGTGTAACTGTATTAGTAATTTGTTTATACTTGCAACTATAATGATGGTGATGGAATGTATTTAGTGGTGACTACAATATTATTTTGTGATTTCAATATTATAATAATTATGTTTGTAGGTGGGTAGCTTGAATGGCATTTTTAGGCTAGGTATTTTTTCTCTGTCTCCCGCCTGTGTTCGGTTGATTTTTGTTTGTGTTCTTTTGGTTTGCTTTCCCTTTTTTGTTGAGTTGTACTTGTACGCGGCTTAACAGACACATGTATAAATATGGGCATGATTCACTCGATACCGGGTGCTTTGCCGTCTAAATAAAGAAAAGAAGAAGAAAGAAGAAGTTTTCAAAGCGATCACAATAAGTCAGCCTGCGAAACAGGAATAGAACATGTTGAGAATTCTCATGATTAGGAGTTTCGGAGACTTAAACATTACCACCTAATGGCGAACTTTGTTAACGTAAAGTGATCACACTAAGCCAGTCTTCGAAACAGTAGAAGACGGTCGTAAGCCCGTAATGGTTTGTTGCATTTAAAAATCGAACATCGGTAATGAACTGTTGGAGTCATTAGTTGCTACATATTCTAGAGCAATAGAAGTCGATCGTCCCCCGTGTGGTGAAATTGAAAAATTTGCCAACTAAAATCACACATAAAATTTGTTGTAATGTTGACTAACGGTTTTTGTTCAATTTCATGCGTTTTATGAACATAATAAATAACAAAAAGTTCGCAAGGCAATTTCTGTTTAATTAAAATAAAGCTGAACTCTGTTTCAGCCTTGCGTGACAGTTGTACCGCTTTTATTACTGCGTTCTTTTTTCGCGCCGTCTGCGTCTGTCTGCACCACTATACAATGTGTCTACATAATAAAGTTTCTCGTATGTGTGTACCTACATACATAAGTAGGAACTTTCTGAAATATCTTCATGAGTCATATTGACTTTGGCTTTTCTATGATCATATTCAAATTACTCATTCCTCTATTAGCTTACTATATCCATACTCCATTGGCCCTGTATTTTATTTGGATGAGTGAACTTTCAGTACCTATTTATACATTTTTGGTACTATACCAATTTTGCTTTGTTTTCCATTACGAATGCAGTATTCTTTGAGACAAATACAAAGCATTCTATGTTTATCTCTTTCATTGCCGACAGTACTATGATGAAAGCGCGAAAGAGACAGCGTAAGCTTGACGTTTGGTGTCATTAAGCGTAGCTTGTGAACCGTAGAAAACAAGACCCTCGCTGAAATAAAATTTATGAACAAAGTAAAAAGGTTTAATTCAAAAACTTTTTCAATATGAGTTACTTATATTGAAAATGTCATTTTTCTTTGTATTACATGATGAGGTTATAAGTAGGTTCTATACGAAAATTGAAAAGTTGTTAAATATATTTTAAAACAATAGTGTATTGCCAATAAAAATTAGGTACATGCTAGATAGTAAACCTTTCTTGTTAAAAATATTCTTATTAATTGAATATTTTTTTTTTGTTTCAGAACCGGAATAACAATATCGAGCGAGTAAGTGCCTTCAATTTCCTTTTGTATCCTAAATATAATCGACTTCCTGTTCCTTTATTGTGGCTCGTAAACTGAAAAGGAATCATACCGCCAGAGGTCTTGTGTCTTGTTTTACAATATTAATATCATCGAATCGTTTATTTATAATAGAGCGCGCACTCACCTGAGGGAATGGCTGGTGCCTGTGTCGAGGAAGGAATAACAGTGCGGCCAGTGTGATAAATTATATTCCCTGCTTATAAACCGTTATCATACTCTAGGATCTTTCCATTCTGTGATTATGTATATATTACGTAGGATTTTTGTTTCGTTTCAAAGCGTATTTATAGAATAAAGGGCACGCGACAGTTCTTGGTAAGTTTTTAATAATTATTACCTTTTGTATTACCCGCGCTAGATGTTATTATAGTTGATAACCTACCTTAATAATTAAGTTTTTTTTGTATATATACGGTAATTAATTATGGTGTTAACTGTTAAAATATTAATGCCTCGGATATCGATATGAAACATCGAATTTTACCCGATGTAACATAATTTAATTCTTCTTGTTGTTCTTTGAATAGGCCTGCTAGTCTGTAGTTCCTATTGTGTTGTCCTCTTTGAAAAGTTGGTGGACGTCCTCGAGGTCTGCTGCCCCGTATAATCATGTCTCTGACAATCTTTGCTGGTCTTTTGTCGTCCATCCTAGAGAGAGAGAGTTGTTCCATCTACATTTCTGACTTCCATCCTAGAGAGAGAGTTGTTCCATCTACGTTTCTGACTTCCATCCTAGAGAGAGAGTTGTTCCATCTACGTTTCTGACTTCCATCCTAGAGAGAGAGTTGTTACATCTACCTTTCTGACTTCCACTCTAGAGAGAGAGTTCTAACTCTACCATTCTGTCCTTCATTCTAGAGAGAGAGTTGTTCCATCTACGTTTCTGACTTCCATTCTAGAGAAAGAGAGAGTTTATTCTAACATCTACCATTCATTCTCCCCAATCTTGCAACATCTTGTGTGAAAATGGAATAAACTATCTTCATCTGCAGTAAAATGGTCAATAATTCTAGATGTCGTCTATATATTCAACCAACTCACACTTATTATTACAATTTCATGATTGTGCCTAACTAACTATGCACAAAAGCCATGCGGGAGATACCTGTTATTGGAGCACTGGAGATTCATTGTTTTTATTTCCTGATTTTTTATTTGTTTGTGTTGTAAATTGTTATGTTTAAATGAATTTGGGCTCATCCGAAATGAACACCAATACACTTTCAATATCTTTCACATAAAGCAAAGCTTGTGTTGTTGTGAATGTGGAATTGGTCGGTAAAAGTCAGAGATCCAAATTGAAAGTCGAACTAAATACAATCATAGCTTTGAAAAAGGACTCAAATAGGGAATGAAGTTTTGCTCAAAAGTATAGGTACATAAATCGTTTGATTTATTTAGATCTTCCTCGGTATAGGTACTTACTTCTGATAAAGAGGCCCCAAGGTCAATTCCCGGTAGAGTAAGAATTTTTCACCTGAAATTTCTACCCGGGGCTGGACGGTCTCGAGATTGGACGGGACCGGTTAACTAGAAAATATACCTCTGGAAATAATTTTCGCCAGCTATATACCGAATCTCTGTATATACATAAATTTAACGTCAGTACAACACAATGTACTGAATGTTGACATAAAATTTATATGAATTGAATGATCGTCAATTATTATTATTGTGTGAAGTGCAGCGATCAAAATGATACATTGTAGTTTTCCTTTTGAGATCGTGAGCGAAATGTTAGGAAAACTTTGTAATGCATTTGATAAGGCAATGCGCTAGGCAAACGTGGTGATAGTTATTGGTTTTAATTCATACAACTTATTTTATAAAAAAACATAAACTGCATTTAAAATACATGTTCAACCAAATACAAACGCTGGTATGAAGATAAATTGTGTTGCTTTATTTTTTACACGATTGAAACGTGTGTCAAGCCGTTAGCGATCTGAGAGAAAAAATCATAGTATAAACACTGATTGACATGAAATTCGTTAAAAAGCATTCGTTTGAAATGAGATTGATTTGAGTTAAATTGTATTTTGTTAGTATCTCTAGTGTTGTGGGGCAGATTTTGAGTCCCTGGCTCGTTTTGTTGATCGTTAATTTGTAATTTACAACACGTGGCTCCGTGAAATTGGAACGTAATCACGTCGAAATGGATGCTGTGCTACTCGTCTTATTATAAGCGTCTTGTCATTAATCATTGTCTAGGGGACTTCTACTCTCATTCCGAGATATGTATGACTTCCCGTCACTGCATCTTCGTTAAAAGGGTACTCATTTGTGTGGACAAAAGATTCTTTGCTTCTTCTAACGACGTTCCATTTTTCACACAATTTCGTTGGCCTATATAGCTTTCCTTGAGGAAGGAATTGATCTACGTCATTCTCAGTTGACCAAGCGCTATGTATTCTCTTGACATCCATATTTTCAATTTGCCTAAACCATCATATGTATTTTGTTAACCTGTGTCTTTATTGCAACGTCAACTTCAACACCAAATTTCAAGCATTGATCACAATAATTCTTCTTCATATTCTATTTAATGACCTGCCTTTAGAAATACGAAAGACTCCAAGAGGTGACGAACTTATAAAATTAATAAAGAAACGGTACAAGCCGCGGTCATGAATGTATGTGTGTGTGTCTGAGAGAGGATGGTGTTCATATATGTATGTGTGTGGAGGAAAGTTTTGATTTGTTTTTGATTAATATAGTTTTGTAAAAAAAAAGAAACATACCTCCGCTCAAGCATTAAGTTGCTTATGGAGGAATACTGTGTCTTGTGTTGTGTTGTTTAATTGATTATTGTATTTTAAATGTATATTTATTAAAAAAAAAATATTGTCGCTTAAAACCCCTTTTAGGCTCTTCGAAGCTAAAGCTATACTGGACCATGTAGTACGTCTAAAAGTCCCATTTGTTTGAAAAAAAGTTAGTCATGAAATGATAGACTTTTGTAGCGCATATAAAATTGTGTTATTCATCCTCTTTCCATTATAGGTCAATATGCGCTCGGATTTGTTCACTAAAGGCGATTGAGATAGTCCAGGATATTGGATTGAAGTTTGTAAAATGTGATCATTTCAATCTACATCTTCAAAAAATGTAAAAAGCATGCAAATTTAGCTCAATAACAAGATAAGAGAAAATTGTAATTGATATACTGTCAGTGTCTGATCATTGGATTTTCTCTTATTTATTTTGACATCGAATCGATATAAAATACGAATCATTGTATCTAATAATTGTAATTGTACTTTTATTTTAATGTATGTTTAAATATTTTACGCTAACCAAGAGGGAGAAAGTGACCATACATTGCAGATGCATTCTCGTACTTTAATTTCCTACGTTTAATGCTACTATTTATATCAATATTTACTCTCTCCGTATATGTGTCTGGGCTGTGTAATTTACTGTCACAGATTGTTCATGTTCGTATTGATCTAGCGTAATTTACCGACACTTTACTTTCCTATTCACAAACCAAGAAATGGCTACATCTTAACACATGAATATAGCAAAAAATCTGCACTTGTTCTAGTCTAAGTTATCCATAATAGGGATTTGTTTGCCGATCTTCCATCGTTATTCGTAAGACTAAAATTGATCGTATACACGTTGTATAAATTATGTTTTTTGTTTCCCCAAATTTGTTACACTCGTATTTCAAGTACAGTAATTACCAGTCTCTCGCAATGTTGACGTGTGTCTATTATACATTTTACTAAGTCTTGCTCTATGGTTTACCGTCCATCCTGAGCTACCTGAGTCATTACCTTCCCTGGCCTGCCAGACCCCATCCTGCACGCTGACTTGTACCGGTGGGCCCACAATTTAACACGCCTGACAGACCCCAACTAACGAGCGTACAACCGAATCGGCTATTCTATTGTTGTTGTTTTTGGATACTTACTTGCTTTGGTATAACACAGGTGTGTATGTTGGCTGTGGCTCACAATTCAAAGGGAAGCAACCACAAAATATTTTTTTTGTCCCGTGACTAGGTCCTCTGCGTATAACACAATTTGTCACCCTTTGGTGATGTTGTGAACAATCGGTACCCGACGTGTTCTACTACGCTAAAAAATATTGATTTTTTTTCATAGTTTTATTGGTTTGAAATAAAATTTGCATTATTATCATTCTAATGACACCGGTTTCGGAAACATCTGTGGATGTTTTAAAGTCTGTAACTGACATAATAATTATGTCAGACATTATATGTAGAAACATTTTTACATTATACATAGGTATTCTTAGTTAGAAGATTTTCAAACTAAGCTGGTACCCTGTTTGACGTTGAGCTAGCAGGCCCTAGCTTTTTTTTCGTTGAATAAGCTACCGCTCAATATTTAGCTAGTACCCTGTTAGTCGTTGAGTTAGCAGATATTCGCTTTTTTTTTTTTCGATGAATGCGTTACTCCATTCTGATACACTACCATCCCCAGGGCGTAATGAAACGGCTTCCAATCCAACTCGAGTGCGGCCTGCGGTTAGATTATGATAGAGTCTATTATTAATCGTCAGTGTATTTTGTAGCGCGCGTCACGCAGTCGAATCCTCTCCGTGGAACAGATTTCCGAATGCGATGACGAATAGTGACGGTGTGAAGCAGGCATGGCTCCTGATTATCGTCTCGGTAAAGAAACCACATGAAAAGATGTTTGTAATCATCATCCTGCCAGGAATTAAACACTAATGTTCTGGTGAGCATTTTCCAAGAACTAGGACAGCTATGTCTTTGGTACTCGTATAAAACGAGTGGTATTAAAAACTGATTCGAATTTACTACGTATTAGATACGGAATTCGGAACGAAATTTTCAAAATGTTACGTCACTTTTTTGTTTATGAGGTATGGAGGTGAGGAGACGTCGAGGGCAAAGAAAAGTAGCGCTAACGTCTAAAAAATATCGCAGATCTTAATTATTTGGAAATAATAAGGTTTCCAAACCGAAGTCCATTATCTATATATTAATACATGAAGGAAAAACTTTGTGTCTATTTTTACGAAAATTGCGCGGAGGAGTATGAATTTTCGCACACATAATTTTTGTAGAGAAGGGGTGGCGAATGCTAATATTTTTTTATTATGCATAAAAATAGATTAAATCAATAATAAAAACCAACGCACACTACTGTAATGTTGCCTATGTATTTCATACTCACACACTTCGATGTATTTGACATAGATCTTTTGTTTATTTGTGGTCAAATTCAGAATAATGATTGTAAGTGCTACTGGAATGGATTAATAATCTCTAATATAAATTAAAGTCGGGTTAGTGCGAACACTTATAACTCGAGATTGGCTCAACAGATGCTTCCGATGTGTGATTTATTGGATTCTTCTCCGCTCCGGATAACAGAATAACTAATAAAAAAGTTAAAAAATGGATAAGAAATAGTATAAATTATAATATTAAATAAAGTTAGTATGGAATGAATTTCATTCGACGCCATCTTTAAAAAAATCTAACAACAATATAGTCTTCTGCACCGGCACCCTCTCATTCTCGCATACGTAATTGTCCCTCTTACAGTAGCCCATTTCGCTTACTCCACCGTTTCGGAAGTTTTAGAATTTTTTCATACAAAGTCAACCAAATTGGGCGCATATTTATCGCGTTGATCCCGTCTGAGCTTTGAAAACGAATGAAATATGGACGTTTTAGAAATAATATTTTAATGTTATTATTAAATTAGTTTATTTTTGTTTCTGGAGGCGCAGTGCACAATGAACGGGCCGCCTCTGGTTAGGACCAAAGGGTCCACAGGACAACGTCTGTCGGGAAAGCTAGTTTTAAATATATCTACACAAATAATGTCTCATATATTATATGCCTAGATTTGAATCTAGTCCCTATTTCTAAAGCTATTAATTTTTTTAACAAGATTCTAGGACAAATTGTTAAGTCTAATGGTTTTACCCTTGCTTCCTGGATAATTATGCATAGCCATGTATGTAGGTACATACTTGAAAAAAGGATAAATCGAGTTGAATCGATACAAATTTTAAACAAGATTTTAAACCTCTAACTAAGCCAATGGCTACTCAATAATATAATATGGGTATTGGGTATACTAACAATATACCTTTTTCTAAATTTGGACTAGAAAGGGTGTGCACCATAGACAAACATACATCCGATACCATCGACGTAAACAATTACTTACTCAAGTATTAATTGACATGTTAAATTCCCTCATTATTTATTTACATTCTCTAGAATAAATAACCCTGTACACTGACTGCTGTACGTACAGTATATTATTGTTGAATTTCTACATGTTTCACAACACCTTGAGTTAATAAATGTTTTAAACGCGATGTCTTTTGGTTGTTATTCTAAGAGCAATTCTGTGAATACCAAATTTGAATTTGACATTTTATTCGAATGTTTAAAAATTTAAATGAGGAAAAAGAACACGCTTTATGGAACGTTTTTGAATTTCAAATTATAGCGTTCAGATCCGAATACTATCTCTGGTTGTTTGAATCTTTTATTTTGTGTAAAGTAGATGCCACCATAATGTATTATTTGTCGCAAAATTTTGATAACCCTTTCCGAACTTATTTTTCTTCTCGAATATTACTATTAAAATATTCATAGACTATCTCAGCTCTTTTCATAGAAAGTATCTTTCCAGCATGTCGGGATTAGTCAAGTTCGTCACACCGTTGATGTTTTCTAGGGCCTGAGATTATCTATGGAATATCATAGAAGTTGTTTCTGTTCATTATTTTAATGAATACATCCAAAGTTTTCGACTTTCAGATTCGTATCTAAATGTTGATAAGATCGAACACTTTTGAATGGGCGTGATACCAAAGACGTTTGTACCAAATCCGGTAGTCTATTGCTTAAAGTTCGTTGTCTTCTCCCCTAGACTTTGCCTACCATTCTTGTGGCCATTTTTCAGGACTAGATCTTAACGAATATGTAACAACTAATGACTCTAACAGTTCATTACTGATGTTCGATTTTTAAATGGAAGAAACCCCCACGGGCTTACGACCATCTTCTACTGTTATTTCGAAGGCTGCCTTAGTGTGATCACTTTACGTTAACAACGTTCGCCATTAGGTGGTAATGTGTTAGTCTCCGAAACTTCTAATCATGAGAGTTCTCAACATGTCGAAGGCGTCCAAGGCTTTTTTTACCTTTTGTGATTCAATGACATGAGTTTGTCAACCTTACGATCCCGATTTGATTTGTCTATTTTCTGCCTCTTACAGGATGCTTGAAAAATTAACAAAAAGAGCAGAGTTGCTACTCTTAGGCGTCAACCCCGCGGCACACGGCCACACCTTAAAGCCATATTTATTAAAATGTTTATGGGTACTACACGACCTGGCTGGTAGGTACACTATATCACCTACATTCTATGTCTATCTACTTAATTTCCAGTTACCCACAACCACAAGAAATAACCATCCTTTCTTCCTACACATTCGACTGGTAGGAATGCTTTGTATGGGAAAACGAAATAGTTTTGTTTTTTTACACGGATATTTCGGAACCGAAGCGAGCCACATCGGTCTTCTAGCCTTTCCCAAGTTTTAGCGAGTCACACACACAGCTTTTATAAGAAGTTTAAGGCTTGTAGGAAATATTTGTATTTTTGAAGAAGGGAGAAGTAAACGTATAGGTGAATGTTATGAGTGACATTTCTTTGCGGATTATTAGAAAGACGGTAATAGAACAAACTGTGGGTGGGAACTCGGGTGAATTATTATCACATGTATGTCTCTGTCGTGAGACGAGATGGGAGGTTCTGATCATTATCTTCCCTGCCTCCTATCTCCGGAGGATAATTCTATTTCGTATTCATCACGACACAACATTCAATTGCTTGCTTATCCACTCTGAGAATCGTTCTATATTCTACTTTCGCTTCGATCGTTCGAATAAATTAAAAAATAATAGAACTTTACTATTCTTCGCGATAAAAACATAGTCGTTGATATTATTGATTTTTTTTCGGTTTTATTCCCCCTTTTTAGTGTTCTCAATCAATCATACGGATGCAACAAGAGCTCGATATCACGCAGTTTCAATGACGTCCTCCCACACCTTACCCAAATCGCTCAGTTCTGCCTCGAAAAAAAAACACGGTATGTGAGAAACTCTCGTTTCGGAAACCCTGATGGAAGGAATAACAGCGATCAGTCATCAAATATACATGTCCCATATTTCTTCTCATCAATGGTAGGAGGGATGGACCCGCGCCGGATTTCGTTTCAAAGCCGGAGTTTTATTGTGCCTGATGGGCTTTGGTCAGGAAGAATGGCCAAGACACGCGCATCAAACAGTTTACATTTCGCCTCGACACTAAACGCCGACGCTTTCGACTTCTTGATAAAGGCGCCACTTGCCATACCGATACGTGCCGAAAGCTCAACCCCAGGTCACCAGAGGTGTTAGTAGGGTTGCCAGATGTCCGGTTTTTGTTATGCTTGTCAATTGAAATTTCAATGTCCGGACCTTTTTTTTTTTTTTTTAGGAAAAAGTCATGTTTCCAGATACCAAATTTTAGAAATGACCTTGTTTTTAGGAAAAGTTTTTTAGGACCCCCAGTCCTGTCCGGTTTTTTTTTCAACACATCTGGCAACCCTAGGTGTTAGTAGTGGTTACTCCCAAGTCCCAGGTATTCACCATTACTTTTTTGGAATGGTGTTACTAAAATAATCATAAGTTGGCTCATTATTTTGTGAATAAATAATGTTTTGAGAAGCATTCCATACAGCTAGTAAGTAGCGTTTAGTTCTGTCTGCGCTCTCCTGTAAAATGACAATTATTTATCTATGATCTTGTTCTTGCCTTGTACCCTTCAAACGACATGCTGCCAACTTATTGACGCTAACCTTACGTTCTTCGATGGTTACATTCGTGTGTTCCGGGAAAAGTTAACCAAATTAAGTTTAGCTATTTGTTAACACTATCCAGATACAATCTCAACTGAACTAGATAGTTTTTACCATCACCATTCGGGATGAATTTTCTCAGAATTGTTCAAAAGCACCGCTTGTTGCGGGTGTTCGGAAACGCTGTTTTAAAAAAAAAACTTTTTTATTACTATTAAATTATGTGGGATTACGTAATATTATGTATGCATCTTATTCACAACAGACATGGACTGGTCGATTGATTCTGAAGAATGGCGTTTTGAAAATTTTTCGAAGCGAAAAATTGTTCTTCATTTTTTTTCTGGTAATCTACCTGTATGGAACGATGATAATTGATAACGTGTATCATTTGATGTGCTCCTAAAAACGAAAAGAATTTTGTCGAGTTTGTAACCTATGATGTTTGATCACCCTCTTAGGTTCAAAATAGAGAGGAGGTGGACACAGGTGAGACATGTGTTAAGGATGCTGAATGGCAGTTGGCCGAGAAGAGCACTGTTCTTTATCTCATCAGGGTCTCGAAGAAGAGAAAGTTCCAATCATACTGTGTTCCGCTCCTTCGAAGCAGAGCTGAGTAAGTTTGACATGTTGTTGGAAGAGGTCATAAACATCGCGCAATTGAGAGCTCTTGTTGCCTCTCTGTGCCCTTATGTATGTAGGTATTTATAATATTAGTTCGCCTATCAGCCCATTCCAATAGTTTTTTGATAATAGTCGAACCAATAGAAAACTCATTCCTTAATATATGTATAAACAATAATTGAAGTTTATTTGTTACGCCTCTAAACCAATACAAAAAGCAAACAACAGAAATGATTTACAACTGTTATTGTTATAGATGGGGCATTCAAGGCAGAAGGCTGAAACGAAATATTTCGATCATTGCGTTTAATAAGAGTGTGGTGGATCCATTGTGGATCACGGAGAGCAGAGATCTATTATTAGCCGTGGATTGATCAGTAATTATGTGGTTTTTAGAGGCGTCTGTCTGTTGGATCATTGCTACGTATGTCTGTAGCAAGCTTGGTGTACCTGAAGCTCCAGAATAGGTTATTTGACACAGTCATGATGTTTATTCTGTCTCAATCTATTCGACAGTCCGAAAGTTTGTGGGGGGAAAATGTATTCCACCCATTTCCCGGAAGAGGTAATTTTCCGTTTGTATGCGAGTATTCCTTCTATGTGATTAATCCACTTCATTCGTAGTCGGCCACTTCTTAAAACGTATCTCCATACACCCTTATAGGACATATTTTGCGATGCGAAATATCAGAGAAAATATCAGTCATGGATTTAAGACCCGAGCTGGGGTGTAGATCCCGATGAAGGAATCGAAAGAAGTAAATGAGAAAAATATAAACACTCTGGGCACCTTAAGGTCTATATTAATAATATAACACTTCTATACACAGGTATTAGTGTAGCCGAAGGAACTTATTGCCAGAGGCAATATTTTCCAGTCAACCGGTCCCGTCCAATCTGAGACAGTCCAACCCCGGGTAGAAATTTCAATTGAATAAACTCTGACCCGACCGGGAATCGAACCCGGGACCTCGTGATCTGAAGTCCACGCCAGTACAACTAGGCTACCGAGGTCGGCATATAATTCAGTTCAGTCAAAGTTCTGCTTTATCTTTTCGGTTGTACGACAATTATTTTACTAGAGAGATTCAAAAAGATGAAAAAAAGTAACACGATTTCAGTTTGTTATGAAGATATGGTAACGTGTCGTACATATGCGGCTGTATGTAAATAAACAAAATCTAACGTCTATCTACCTAATCGTAAATACCAGAATAATTGGGGGAACCTGCTCAGAGAAGTTGCCTTCAATCGGTTTGCTTGGAAGGGTGATTTTTATAGAAATTTCCATATGTGATCTTTGTTTCCAAACTCATCGGATTCGAGCGAGTTATCGTAGAATTTATCAATATTTAATTGTATGGATAAAAATGGAGCGTTTTTTCTTGGCCACCACCACATCGCGCGTGCTCGGCTCGACCAACTTCGCTAATTCTTTTTTTTTTCGTGTTGTATGAAAGAAAAAATTAAAAAAAGTCAGCGGACAGTTAGAAAATTAAACTAAAAGTGTGGTCCACCTTCTTAGTGCTTTTGACAAAATGATTTATTCCAATTTTGAAATGAATTGGCATTTGACAGTTGGTGCAATTGACAAAATGCGGATGTGAAATACAGTACTGTATGTGGTTTATAACCGATGCATCGGCATCGGTAGGAATTGGTTAAAATCTATTTTTTTTGTATACAAGTGGTTCATTTTTATGGTTAGGTCCACAGGACAGCGTCTGTTGGGAAAGCTACAGTATCAATTTAATATTATGCTACAAGGTGTCGTTACATCTTCAAATGACGGCCATCTCATCAAAAAATTTACTAAATTTATAATTAGGTATTATTGCAAGGCTCATCGATGATTAAAATCGAAGATATAATCTTCTTCATTCTACATCGAATCTCAACTTTTTATCACACATCACTGTAGATTTAATTAATATTAGGTTTTTGGTCATTATATCGATCCAATTCCATTGTTCGCCACCCATTCTATCCGATTCAGTGCTTTTCTTAATCAAATCAGGCGTGAGTCCTCGCGTCGCCTTCATACTAATACTGCTAGTATGGTGATACCGCTATTGTTTTACGATCGATATCACAATAATTACGGAATACTTCAATCTATTTCTTGTACCTAATGATTGATTCCGATGATCGATAATACAGATGGGTGTGCTTCTAGATGCGCACACCGTCTAAACTTTAGCTTCCTACGCATGTGTTTAAGCTTTCAAAGCATTCTAGTAAAATTTTATACTTTGCTTATTGAAGAAGTTGTATATTGTTTGAAATATGTACGCCTTTCGATCATTTTCATTAAAATTTAATTAAGGCTTTGTTTCTTATAGACAAGATTGATCCATGTGAGATTTTATGATTTACCCAGCTTATTTTATAAAAATGTAAACCCGGGAAGACATATCCAAAAATGTCTGATATAAATAACATTTATTATAGATCTACCTGGATTGATTGACTCAACACGAGTTGATGAAAGCTTGTGTTGATAAAAACTGTTGAAACTTTGCCACAGAATACGATTGTCAACTACAATCTGTTTTATTAGTTGTAAATGAAATATCCTGAAATAGCTTTCATAATAATAATTATGTGAAATCCTGCCATCGATAAGACAATTCATAATTGTGATCCCCTCTTTCTTAGCTGAACACAACCTAGGAACCTTATAAAAATATTACACCAGTGTCACCACCACCACCATATCTGCTTTTCTCTTGGTGAGGATTTGAGAAATTTGAGCCCAATGCCCTTTTTCACATACTTCATCCATACATTATACGATGAGTTAAACTATGTTGTATGAAATATTCATAGCTAATTTTCTGATGTAAACTTATTATTAGCTTTTGTTTACGTAAAGTTCATAATATCGTATTATTTGTTTATTGGATAAACAAAAAAGTCCACAAGCGAGACGTTTCCATCAACAAAACGTTCCTTACGAAGAACACGTATTATTTCTATAAACAACGCGTTTTTTTCTCAACTACATTCCCTATATTATTACGATGTACGTGTAAAACAACATCAAGCTTAAGTTTAAATATTTCTTACTTCGTTCTGACATTTTATACATACGAGAATGTGACGAGCTTGTCTTAGAATAGGTATAGGTAAACCATGCAAAAATAATAAATTGATTTTTAATTTAGGCCTTGTGGCCTGTAATCCAAGAAGTGAGGTTAGCCTCCTGCTGGGTCGATTCCCAGCTGTCCTTCTTGGTGGTCTTTAAATGAAAACTCAACCATTGGAATTCACATAAAATGTAGTCAACTCTGTCCACACTGGGCGATATTGCCAATTCGAAACGTGATGTACAAGCAATCTCTTTAACTGGTATCCATTCAATATGTTACTTGATTTCAGCAACGTAGACTAAATCACCAGGTTCCTATTCGGGAGCGGTCCATCATCTGACAAGACGGCAGTCTTATCAATGTTTTTTCTTACTACGGCAACAATATTGACAATGTTCTAAGTTGACATTCACCGCTACTGCTATAGCAGTACCGTAGTCCTAGGAAAACAGATGATAAGCATAACGATCAATATATTAATTATGTATGACTCCAGAGCTAAAATATCACTCAGCTTCGTTCTCTTGTCTCCTCTGGTGAAGAATGCGCACTTGTGAGAAACCTGGTGATTAATATTCCCGTGCGCAGTTAGTTATGCAAGTAAGTGGCTTCAAATTAAATACAGTAATCAAAACACCCATTTAAGTGTGAGGGTACCATTATCTTCATACTACGGCGATTACCTGATCCAGTTCTCGTGTCATGTCACTCTACTACTTGCCTACGCCACTTGCATTGCAAAGGAACGAGATTAAAGAACGATGCTTTTGTTGGTATAATTTTTTTTTTTTTTTAAATGAATCTGTGCTCACTCAAAGTGAACACAAATACACTTCTTGACTCTTTCACAGTAAGCTACTTAAAGCTTGTGTCGTGAAAGAGGAAGATGGTCGGCACCTGAGATCGAACCACGACGTCCGCACCAAACAGTACGAAAGCCGGCGTTGTAACCGCTAGGCCACCAACCACTTCCTAATATGTTAAGTCAAATAAAAGCCGTAACAAGCCGCATCGAAAACCGTGAATTTTTTATCAGGATAAGTTCAAAAGAACACACAGCGGTCGGACTTAAAGACTGTCAAAAGTCTCTTAGACAATTTCTACGCATTCGAGTTTCACATTTCTTTTTGTGACATTGGGTCTGTGTTTCTTTTAAACTGATGGATGCTAGATGGACGCGTGTTATTGAGGCACTGAAGATTTCATATTTTTTGTATTGTGATTTGATTTTTTTGTGTTCTTTAGTGTTGGAACCTTTAAAATTATTCAGCATTACTCTATGGCTTTATAACCGGATCGTTGCCTGAAGAGCTTGCATCGGTAAATGACGATCCAAGGCAGCGCTTCAGCCATCGAACCTTCGGTCTCCTATTCTTCTATCTCCCGTCCGAAAATTAGATTCAAACCTTTCATGTAAGCTTTCATCAGAAAGCGATCATTGATCCACACTCCTCAACGCACAGCAAATCAATTCCTGTATGTATGTGGATAATGTCTTGTTCAGTTATTTCTCGAAGTTAAAACGGGACATCTCTAATGATTGGTATATTTTATAATGGGTTAGTGAGTGTGTGTGCACGTCGTAAAGTAGTCCTTTGGTCTATGCACGTGCGCTTTAGACATGCGCAGTAGCTGCGTGCATGTATACCACCTCGCTAGACAAATGACCGTGCTTCGAGAAATCCAATTTCTTTGAATCTGCACCGTCATTTCGATCCTATTATCTCTTTCAACTCGACCGACCGACGGCATTCTATGTGCATACATTATACCTACTACATGCAGTCTATTTTGGGTCTATAAATAAGGTTGCTGTTGCATGTTTTTAGTCTTTGTAAGATAATATCAGGCTCAACATTTTTGTAACAAAAATAATGAATTCAACGGCCAGCGAGAAGTGTGTATGTTGCATACTTCCACAGCTTAATGGTGTATGGTGTTATGTTCTGGGGTAAAGCTGCTGACTCTAAACAGGGTTTTTATTCTGCAAAAGAGAGCATTGAGAGCAGTTATGGGTATGAAACCCCAGGGTACCTGCCGTGGCGTATTGAAAGCTCAGGGTATACTAAAAATGGCAAGTGCTTTTATCAGAGTGTTTACTTTTTGCTCGCACAATACCTCAATTAAATGTTGAGTTTCACAATTATGGGACCCGTCATAACACCGACATAAGGCCAATAAAATACAGACTTGCCAAGATGATGAAAAGCTTCATTTGTATCAGCATTAGATTATTCAATAGATTACCTCTCGACGTAAAACGAACGAAAGTGAGGACAAGTTTTGTGGAAGAGTACTTAAATATACGCTCAGGGAAATACAATAGTATTAGTGTGAAAACAGTAGATTTCTATGCACTGATTAGCTCTAAAGCAGACAACGCTCATTGTGTAATTTGGATTTTCTATTTTTAGACCGCGATTGCTTCATATCTTTAAAGGTCATAATTTTAATAAAGAAATTCATAACAGTCCAACGGTTTGATCATGGTCATGAGTCATAACCTCATGTATTATGTGTACACGATGATGTGTCGTGTAGGTGTCTAATCCTGACGGGAACGAATTGATTCCAATGTGCAAGGATATGGGGAGGAGGCCATTGTATCTGGAGATTGGTGCGTGATGTAGGAAGCGTCCAAGATATTATTAACTCCAATACATGCTTATAATAAGTGGAGTAATACGGATGCATTCAGAATTAGGACCACGCAGAAAGGCGAAACGACCTGTATGTAGAATACGTATATTCTATTGAATTACTAGCTTTCCCGACACACGCAATGTAGTGCTTACTATGAATATTGATTTCAATTTTGTAATTTATACAAAAATACCCAATAGGTAAGTTTCAAGCTTTACGAATTATTTTTTAAGAAAAAAAAAAATGTTATCCTGTTCTCATCGATCCAATTTATGTATTATTTACTTACCTTAATAATTTGATAAATGTTTTCTAGAATATAATATCGAAACAATTATCCACGTACCATAATTAGATGTAAGTACATATTTACATACATACGTCCACTATTCACTAACATTACAATGGTATCTATTCCAATGTTGAATAATTTATCATGGGATGCTTTTATTTTTGGAGGGAAAATTACTAATATATCGATTAAGAACCTACTAAGGAATATTGTTTATTCATTGTACTATACGAATTACGACGTTGTACATTAAGTACTTTTATAAACAAAAAATGTATTAGGTAAGTACTTATAGAAAAAAAAACTCTTATTTGATTATAATAAACGTATTGCATATTTTATATTCGTGAAAAATAAAAATGGTCTATATACTAAATCAACAATTCAATTTCACTATAATTCAATTTCAATTTCACTATAGTATCCCAGGAATGAACTGGCAGCCGGAGCAATAAAAATTTAGGGATCCTTATCCCTTTCCAATCGATGTAAATATTAATAGCAGTCGATTATGACTTTTGTATCGGTTTATTACGCCGGATGCCAGTTCATTGTCTCTCAAATATGGTGAGAATTCATTGAAAAGAATTTCTAATTCAAATTTCCTATATAACGCACTTTGTTATAACATTTTCTCGTCGCCAGGGTGGTTACCAACTATGTAGGTATAAAGTTTGTGTATTTTAAAATAACAGCCCCAATTCTCTGTTTTTTTGTGTTTTTTTTTTACGGTAGTAAAGTGAGTATTACACGATATATTTTGTATGGGAAACGTGTATAATAGCGGCGCCACAGAAATATTTCTATAGAAACAAATGCTATTCTCGCATTCGATACGTATAGACGTTTTTCATGCAAAATGTATCGCCTAATAGTCACTTTTTTCAAGTGACTACCCTACACTTTCTACAGAATAGGGGTACAGAACTCACGCACCACTACGTGTGGCCTGCGAAGTAGGTGGCGTTAGTCAATCATTCAGTCAGTTTCTGGGCTATTTTAATATTATACCCATTCCTTATGCGTTGAAAAATTCCCACATCTTGATTCTTTTGTTTCTTAAAAGTTGTTTGTTTGTTTTGATTAGTTGGCCTTCGTTTCAATTCGTATCGCGTGCGGTCTAGTGTGATGATGATGCCTATGTAACGGGTCATCATTATGAAGCATGGACAGTGCGTGTTGAGAATATTCTTACAACTATTTTGTTACAGATGTGTTTTAGTTTAATTATTGTCTTTTGGACATGTTTTGTTTTTTTTTACTAGCTGATACCCTTCTTCTGGTATCAGCTAGTAAAAAAGTCTGACGTTGTTCAAGCGAGCAGTTAAAGAGATGATGATCTCCTCAAATACAGTCTGTGTCCTAAAATCCCATATTATATCCTTTCCCTCTCTCCCACCCCATCCACCTCCCGTAATAAGATCTTTTCATTTTAGAAATTTAGTAATATTTTGTACGAATATTATAATTTCTAGGTTCAACGACGATTAAAATCGACCGTAAAGTCTGCAGTTTCGCGGGGAAATGACGTGATAAACTAAATTCATAACTGAATTATTATGTAATTCATAATTAATAAAATGAGCAACAATATGCTATGCTATAGTGAAATTTTATAAAACTTTTTTTTTATTATTATCCTGATAATTTTTGTCGGCAAATCCTAACTGGTTACAGGTTACAGGATACCTCAAAACTAACTAAGATAATAACAATATCAGTGATACTTTCTGAAAAATATCTATCAAGAACGTTAAGTTCAAGGAGTAGATTTTATCAATTAATGCTTCAAAGGCCAAAAATAAACAAACTTTTGACAAAATAGCCATGTTCTTCTTTTTCATATTTGATTGCATCAACGGTCAGTGAGTGAAAGTCTTGTAGTCTACGCGTACATAGGGAACTCTTTAATCAGATCATCGATTGATTGTGTCATCCCACATGCGCATGCTGTTGCGTTAATCTACCCTCGTTTATGTAGGCTTAAGACTGTCCATGATTGTCACTATTTCTTTAATCGAGCAATCCATGCGGAGTTGCAGCCGCTATCCAGTCTGCATTTCTAATGGCTTGAAATTCGCCATACGGAATATGAATACGTCAATTCTATAGGTGTCAGATCAGTTTTGCGATTCGATATTGAATAAAAAAAAAATATTTAAAATCACGACTGGAAAAATCGCTGATTCATTCGAGTTTCAGACAAGTGTATTGGATTTAAATTGGATCTTGTCGTCTCTAGGGAGCTTCGCGTGCCTCCTGCGACAACCACCCCTATATTGTGTCTCTCCTAATAGGTATAAAGAATCGCAGCACAAGATTAATAATTCTAGTCCGTCTAGGGACACAACACTCTAATCATTTTATTTGCTCGCTTCTGAGCGATAAATCATTTCGGAAAATCATATTCTTTGTATGTAGAATGAAATAATTTGCGTTTATAATGATATTTGTCGAATGATTTCACTCCCATACATCACGGATGGTATCAGTTGAGGCACAATGCAATCCTGATACCATCCACGATGTATGGGAGTGAAACTTGGACATGGACGAAAAATCTGGAAGTTGGAATAAATGCTGTAGAATATGAGATCACTGCGTAGAATAAGCGGAAAGAGACTGATTGATAAGGTGAGGAATGATCATATTAGAAAGGAATGTGGAGTGGATGTTAGCGTAGTGACTAGAATGAAGGTGAATAAATTAAGGTAGTTTGGGTGTGTAGAGAGAATGACTAAAAGGATATATAAATCTGAAAGAATGGGTGCACGCAGACGAGGCCGACCTCGAATGAAATGGTCCGACCATATCGGTGCCGTCTTAGAGGAGGGCCAAGTCAGGAGCAAAAGGAATAGAAGAGCATGTATGCGGAATGTTATGAGTTTGGAGGAAGCGATTTTGATACAACAACGTTCCAAATATTAATGGATTATTGTTTAGGTTACTGAAGATGGACGGCAGTCTGAAAACGTTATAACCAATATACCAAAGTTTTTGTTTATTTAAATTCGTTTACTTATTAAAAATGTTCTACGAAGTAGCTCACGACAGAAAGTTTGAAGATCAATGGATTCTTGTTACTTATTTCAGGACTAGATTTCAACATACTGTATTATTGAACAAGATCTGATGCTATCCTTAAATTAATTAGTGTTCAAATTTGGTAGCCTGATGCTCGTGTCCAATCAATACTGCATTAATATAATGTACTAAATTGAACGAAAGAAACTTTTGAATATATAGTTTTTCCTTTGTATCGTTTTATATTAAGTCCGGTTGATATTATTGTTAGGTCATAATTATTATTCATTCTATTGTAAATCTGTACCTATTTTTGCACAAATTTTGGATGAGTTTTTATTTTATTTCATTTATTTAGGTAAACAGACAGTCATTAACAATACATAAATATCAAACAGGTATGATAACAATAAGTGGACCAATTATTGTTAGGTCATAATTATTATTCATTCTATTGTAAATCTGTACCTATTTTTGCACAAATTATTCTAGGATGAGTTTTTATTTTATTTCATTTATTTAGGTAAACAGACAGTCATTAACAATACATAAATATCAAACAGGTATGATAACAATAAGTGGACCAATTATTAAGTTGCCGTAAAAAAAGCTCCGCAAACCTACAGACTTCTGAATAATTATGTATCATTTCTTAGTTATATAATTTTCATAACTAATTAAATAATTAGGTATTCAAAAGAACTATCACATGATAATTTTAAGTACTTTCATTTTTCTGTTGATCTACGTTCAATCAATTCTGAACCGTGGTTTCGAAGGCAGTTTCTCTTCGTGAATTTCTCTCACCATTACTGGAATAACGGCATATTTCAATTAGAATAAACAGTCACATTGTAATTATTCTAATGTTAGTTTATTTGCATTGTAGTTACCGACTCGATTAACTATATTATAGTTACTATTTGTATTGTTGTCAACTATATTATTTTACTATATACAGCTGAATATAGTTCGTATAAAGGTAATACATAGGTATATCTAATTTGTAGCGAGCTATTGGCATGTCATAATGCTCATCTTGTGTACACCATATAGGGAGACGGGTGGTCACACATATATTCCAAAATCAATATACTCCATTGATTTTAGAACTACACGGGAGTGGTCTATAATATACCAATCCTCACAAATCGTCCCTCAAGGGATGGGATGCCATAAACATAGAATACCAATCCAGCGAAAGATATTTTGGCTTATAACGAATCTTCAGAAAACATTAGTGTAGCTGTAGATAATCCGACGCAAAGCCAGTTTACACAAAGCCATACCCTCGACCGACGTTTTAAACTTTCTAACACGATACCTACTTTTTATTTGAAAATCTTACCCGAAATTGATGTTTTAAAGTTACAATGGACAAGTTTGTTTTAGAAAAGGTGCGTAGGGGTAAGGTCGACAAATTGCCCGGGTGACATAAATGGCAAAGTTTTTGATTTTGAAAACCGTTATTGTCTCTTGTTCAATATTTTACCTACTTTATGCATATCTTGGTGGGTGATTTTTTTTTCTTCTTCATTATCCATAACGCAGGTATTTTCAAAGATTTTATTATTTTTTACACATTTTTAAAGTGACAGTAACATTATATTTCTTTTATCCACGATAAAAGACGACCTTTTCAGCCTCGCCTACGTATTCATTTGTCTATTTCGTTGTGTACTTTTGAAGATTGTTTCATGTGCGATTCTTGTTTTTTTACTATTATTTTGTATCATTTTTGTTTGAATTCATTAATGTAATGTTTTGTATCATTTTGACGACTACAAGTGCCTGAAAAGGCCTAGGGATGAGAATGATAAATAAATAAAAATAAAAATACATAAAATATTTGGGGTAAATCACTCGATACCTATCGGGTGGATTGCCTTTAATAAAAAAATACGAGTACTTTATTTTTCGATCTTAATTCTTTTGCACTTGAAATAACGAATATGTAAATCAATATTTTTTTTCAGTAAACTGTGCAAAAGTAAACATATTATTAATATTAGGTTAAAGTTAAAAAATCTGCCCTGTATTGGAACGGAGCGGTTGAATGTTAGAATCCCTTCAGGGACCCTAATCTCGGATGTCGATCAATGAGTTTTCTTATAGAATTTTATGACTTTCTTATGATTTTTTTTATGAAAACATACGAAAGTCATAAAAAATTCTATTAGAAAACGCATCGATTGTCATTCGAGAATAGGATCCCAGTACAGTATTTTCATCGTCATGAGTTTGGTGTATCGCATGAACTATTTAAATATTTGCACTTACTTCTAATTTTGCATGCTCTAAAAGTCTAAAACCTACACATGAATCGTATTTTTATTCGCTGCGACTAGTAATCAAGAATTTTTTTGTAATATGTTTTTGTCTAGTCGTTAAAAGAACATTAGACATTTTGTCCTGAAAGAGAAATGAAACGGTCTCAGCAGACAGACAGAGGTAGCGATTATCTCAGCTAGTGTGCCAGTTCTCATGGTAGCAATGACATTCAGAACACGTTCAGCGGGATCATCTTCGTGAAGGATTACAATAATGAGAAGACGCCGCCGCCCCATTGTGTCCAGCGCGGCGTGTGTCACATATTGTCGCGGGACCAGACGGCCTTGCTTGGAGCCGGTCACCGAGACCGCGAATCAACTACAGTATCATTATGAGTGTGATTTGTACGATCGTCCCACATTAATTATTGTGACATTCTATTATTATAGTCAGCTGAAACATTTCACTCTGTTTTGGAATAAAGAAAAGAAATAATATACTGTCCTTGTCTTGTCTCCCTCTCTCAACCTCTGCTTGCTTCTGACCGCGTTTTCTCTATTTTTGACTCGCACGCTTTTTATATTCTCATTTTGCCTTCTATCGCTATATTATATTTATTTTTGAATATTGCGGTAGTCAAAGAACCGAGGATTATAAATACACAAACCTTAGAAAAAAATCAGTACTTCTTTATAATATTTTATTCATTGACAATCAAAGCTAAGCCCGAATACTTAATTTACTTGACTTTCTAGGTATATGGGGATATTTTATTCATCAACCAATCTAGGCTCGAATTTTTATTCTGTTTGACCATGATATGGGGGAAACGTATTCAAATGCTGGACGAAGCCAAGTTAGTGCAGTTTTTAAGCCGAAAACTACTTTTTCCAGGTACTCGGGTACTTACCGATATATAAAAAAAACAAACTTTGCAGTATTACTATAGATTTTATTTCAGAAATATATTTTCGGCCAACTATGCGACCATCTTCAGCTGAGATTTTTTTTGGTTTTTTTAGTCCATCTATTGTAATACCTACTGCAAAGTTTGTTTTCTTTATTGATCAATCAATTCTCCCTTTTACACCCCACTCAGGAGCATAGGGAGGCAACAAGAGCTCTCGATTTTGCGCAATGTTTATGACCTCCTCCTACACCATGTCCAAATCCCTCAGCTCTGCTTCGAAGGAGCGGAACACAGTGTGAGAGGGTCTTCCTCGTCTTCGGGACCCTGATAGAAGGAAGAACAGCGCTCTCCTCGGCCAACTGTCATTCGGCATCCTTAACACATGTCCCAGCCAAGTCCATCTCCTTCCCACAATGGTGGAGGTGATGGGCTCACGCTGGGTGCGCCGGCGTATAGCGTCGTTCGTGATGCGGTGGTACCAACTTTTACCCAAAATTCTTCTGAGGCACTTACACTTACAAAGTTAGTTTCCTAGTTGATTTTTTTCTCTCTAAATTAAATTGATCAGGTATGTTGCATTTAGTGAAGTGGTTGTAGATAAACAAACTACAAGCTTTCAAAATGTAGTGAGCAACGCTCATGTCTGCAAAACCCTCATACGGAAAGATGAATTCTTTCACTGTTGATCCTCTTAAAGGTTAAACCGTGCAGGCTGTTATAAAATACCAATTACGACATAGTTAAAGATTGCCTACTTCATAGACGTTACACATTTTCAATTAGAACTTGGGATAATAGTGTGAAGAATCTTTTTGTTTTATTTTCATTTTTTGTTACCGACCGTATGATTATTGTTTAGCTCGCGGGCTTATAGTTACATGTTCTGGTATTACATACCTATAAGCCCCGTAATAACATGACGAATGATGCTGCTCTTTAAAACTGACCCCGGTACATTCCACACTTTTTTTGTTTATGTGGTGGCGAGTCTCCTAACAAAAACATTGCGTGTTACTCCGAAACAAAAATAAGTAGATGTTAAATCTGTGTCTCTATACATAATATTATATCCATATTTGGTTCGCTTTTTTTTTGTTTTGACTCGGTCGAAGAATATTAACATTGATTTAGCTTCGAACTTGCACAATTAATGGGATAGATGGATTCACCAGGAAATACGTATGAGATGATACGAACAACTTTTTTACCCATACTTAATGTTAGAGGACCTCGTAGCCTAACACACTTCTTTGGCTTCTTCTATACCGTAATTGCCTTTCTCATAAAACACATTTTTCTGTCCTTCCTTGAAGACGGAGTTGATATTGTGTTCAATCCACGTCGGTTGCACGACATTTAATTTCAGTCTTATAAATTCATTCTTTCGACATGCCCAAATTTGGTATTTCAATCTTCCATCTTTAATTTCCATACCACGTCATATTCCCTTTTCTTTCCACATCCTGCTGAGTCTTTCCACACATCCTTCGTAAAGGATTTCATCTGTACTGTATGTAGGTATTCAATAATTTCTTCTTTTTTGTCCATGTTTTACATAAATATGTACACCTATCATATATAGTAACAGGATTAGGTTATGCGCTAGTTCTTTTACCATGTAGTGTGAGACGTTGTTGTTTCTTTCATAATATTTGTGTACCGCTCACCCTGCTGCCAGCCATTTTCCTACGTTTCATTACTTTTTCACCATCCCAACTAAACATGCTTCTTAAATTAAAACTAAACTCGATGCTTGCTCATTTACTCCCACGCTATGCGGATAACCCCATATGTCTATGCTACATAGATATTGTTATACGACAAGAGTACATTTATAAGGTGCCATCGATGATTGTCAGCGCAACATAGCCTAGTCTCACGCTATGATCACAGTAAATCAAATATATGCCACCGACCTAGGTAGCCTAGTTGTACTAGCGTGGACTTTAGAACCGAAGGCCCGGGTTCGATTCCCGGTCGGGTCTGAGTTCTTCTAAGTGTTTTTTCACTTGAAATTTCTACCTGGGGTTGGCCTGTCTCAGATTAGACGGGACCGGTTGACTGGAAAAAATTGCCTCAGGCAACAAGTTCCACCAGCTATACTGACACCTTTGTATAGAAAAGTGTTATTATTATTACCTTAACGGCATTCTGTTTCTAAAACAATTATTTTTCCTAAATATTTCAGTGAAGTGTTAATTAATTTAATTAATATGGTAGTCGTGCAGCAGGTGTACGGCTAATCCAGTGCATTGTTATGTAACATCCTCGCTATGTTCTCCAACTTGTAGAACTAGTTAGTCTGGACCAGTTTGGATTCTGCCTCCTATAATTATTATAATCCCTCGTCTTTATTAATTATTGTAATTATTTTTTTATCTCGTATGTGTATTGGGAGCTTTTTCTATCAACGCTTTCATTGACCATTGAACATTATACAGACAGATCTCACCTATCTTTAAGTATACTGTTAAGTTCATTTCAAAATAGTCTCCCATTTATTTTTCAAACTTGTTCTACTGAACATATATACCTAGGTACTTCTTCCTCACAGGTCTACGTCTACATATTTTCTCCAAACGTTATATAATAAGGTATCTGCATTCGAAACGAAGTGCCTCAGGAGAATCTTGGGTATTAGATAGTACCACCGCATCACGAACGGCTCTATACGCTGGCGCATCATTCCCACCATTACGGAGAGTAGATGGACATGGCTGGGACATGTGTTAAGGATGCCGAATGACAGATGACAATATCTATCTCACTTGTTAGCTCACATTGCAAAATATGCCATGGTACATAGATTCAAGAAGGTGTACTATTTTTGCGTCAAATATTCTCGCTGTCTCATTGTTATTATTACACCTAATATGTTGGCGGTATATCCATAGGATTATATTGTACATTGCTCATACTTGTTATCTAGTGTATTTTGTAGCAGCTTTTAGATATCTAGCTTTTATTTTCTGCGGTTCGTGTGGTGTTTTCGTTTTAATAGATCTCCCGAACCAGAATAAATAGCCACCGGCAACGTTTGGAGAATCCTTATATACCTACAATATAACATAACCAACATTATCGCTGCCTTTTAAGTTATTCACAATTTAAATTCCATCACTATACAAACCGACCTCGGTAGCCTAGTTGTACTAGCGTGGACTTCAGATCCGGGGTCCCGGGTTCGATTCCCGGTCGGGTCAGAGTTTTTCTAAGTGTTTTTTCACATGAAATTTCTACCCGGGGTTGGCCTGTCTCTATACTGACACCTTTGTATACAAAGAGTGTTATGTTATTATTAATCGTTAATGAGGGTTTCTTGAAATAAGTTTAAGCTTATGTCTTATTGCTGTGTTGCATGTATTAGATAATATATAGATAGACCAACAAAGCCAATCTCTAATATAAATTAAAGTCGGGTTAGTGCGAACACTTATAACTCGAGATCAGCTCAACATATTTTTCTGATGTTTGATTTATTGTATTCTTCTCCGCTCCGGATAACAGAATAACTAATAAAAAGTTGAAAAAAATAATGGATATGAAATTATGTAAATTACAATATTTAAGTTAGTATGGAACGGTTACCTAGAACGCGCCCACGCCATCGCGGGTAGTTCCCTCTCATTCTCGCATACGTGATTGTAGTACAGTAGCCCATCACACTTACTCCACCGCAAAATTTTCATACAAAGTCAACAATATTATCGGGCACATTTTTATTGCTACCTTCTTCATAGGCGAGGTAGGGAGTGTGCGCGAGCGCATTATTCTTACGTTGTACCCGCTAGAGCTTTGAATACGAATGAAATATGGATGTTTCAGAAATATTTTAATGTTATTATTTTATTAGCTTAACTCAATCGAATTAATTTTGTATTGTTTTATGGGGGCGCAGTGCACATTATGTACATATTATTAACGGGCTAGAACCACAGGACAACGTCTGTCGGGAAAGCTTGTAGGCAATAAAGATGAGACATTAATAAAAATTGATATAGTCATATCCTAGCGCCAAATACATAACAACAGTTCTGTTGCCGTCTTTAAATTTGGTTGCTCTCTTGTCCTCGATGATTTCCAACTTTTATCTCTATTTCTCATTCATTAATATTATATGTATATATAATATATATTATTATATAATATATCTACTTGTTGTATACATGAGATTTTTTGATGTGTTGAACAATCGACAATCGACGTTGAATGTCGACAATCTCATGAGTTTCGGAAGCTTAAACATTGCCACCTAATGGCGAACGTTGTTAACGTAAAGTGATCACACTAAGCCATCAGACTTCGAAATAACAGTAGAAGACGGTCATAAGCCCGTAGTGGTTTGTTCCATTTAAAAATTGAACATCAGTAATGAATTGTTAGTCATTAGTTGTTACATATTCGATAAACCGTTTAGAGACCAATGGTTCTTAAACTTTTTGGAGGCATTGAACCCCACCAGTTTCATATGCAAATTAACCGAATCTTCCTTAATTTAATTTGAAGAGGGGTTCAGTGATAAGTTCTTAATATGAGTCGGGTGTGTGTCTTGACCTCCGCCGAACCTACGAGACTGACTCACCGAACCCCTGGTGTTCGATCGAACCCAGGTTAAGAACTACTGGTATAGACTCTTCACATTCAGTTTTGGCTTTGCCATTTAATACCTCTTGCCAAACCTTGCGTATATGTCTAGAAAAGTAAGTGCAAATCCAATTTTTTCAATTCAAATACTCGAGTCTTCAAGTTAGATTCGATTCCCCCCTGAATGTCCCTAGACATACCTGCTGGATTCATCAATCTCCGTGACTGTCGAGTGTTGAATCAGACGTCGCATCCCATGTGGTCACCAGCGTTCCTGCGGTTTCATTACTACAAACCACGTCTTTATCATCGACTTACGTCCACCGGATTTCCTGGAATCGAGCCGCGCTGTCTTATCCTTCGCTCCAATTGCTATTAACATTAGAATCTTTTACTTTTGAATCACAGACCCCTCATTTGTTTAGAATTGCTTTGTATGTAGGTATTCACACGGATGCGTATCACCGATATAGGTAATCTAAGTCCTAAACAGTCGAGTGCTATTTTACAGAGAGCTTTATTTTATAGGTACTTTGTACTTACAACAGTATGGTTACGGTAAAATTGTTCGAAAATCAATTTTATAAATGACAATTATTGTTCGAAGATCAATTTTTCGAATGACATTTGTTTGATTCGCAATTTTTCGAACAATTGTCGTTCAAAAAATTGGTTTTCGTATAATTTAATGTAACCTTACAATATGAGGTACCTATATACTTTTGTTTAAAAATGACTTCGACCAATGAGTGTTTGACAATGTTTTTAGTTATCAGTTTTATTTTGAAACGAATTTGAGTGTACCAAACACAGTGTGGAGAACGAAATTACATCTGCATATTAAACGAAGCTTGTGTTGTGGGAGAGAAAGATGGTTCGAACCATCGACTATAATAGTATGTGGTTGTTAGTCAGCGACCCAAGAATCAACATACAGAGGGCGAGCTTACCACAACCAAGTTTTGGTTTCTAACAACTAACCCCAATATAAAGAAAAAAAAAGAATACCAAATATAGAAAACAAACTCAAACAAAAAAAAAGGAAAGGGAGGTGGATGGGGTGGGAGAGAGGGGAGATAGATGGGATTTAGGACACAGAGACTGTATTTGAGGAGATCATCATCTCTTTAACTGCTCGCTTGAACGACATCAGACTTTGGGTCAGTCTAAGGTTCGATGGGAGATTATTTCAGCAACGAGCACCCTGAACTGCAAAAGAGTTCGAGACGAAAGTTGAGCCATGTACCGGAATTGAAAGGATGCGCTGGTTGTTGGACCTCAGAGGCAAACCGTGACTCGCCAGGTATTCAAAAGCTTCCCTAATATAATAGGGGAATGAAGCTGAATATAGGGCTTTGTGCCCAAAAGTGAGTAAATGGAGTTCACGCCTTTGCCGTACAGTGGGCCATTTCAGGTCATTGGGAAATGTGGTCAGATCTATTTAGGTTAAAAATATATCTTATTCCGGCATTTTGGAGTCGATTCATTTTGTTGACAAGATCCCGATTCATCTCCACATATACGTACGACATCAGCGTAGTCGATAATAGGCAACAGCAAAGATTGGACCAATAATATTTTAACTTTTGTGGGTAAGAACTTTCGTAGCATTTTTAAAGTGTGGAATTTATAGTAAAAAATTTTCTTCAATGAATTAATATTCATGACCAAGATATGGAAAGCGTCGGCGTTTAGCGTCGAGACGAAATGTAAACTGTTTGATGCGTGTGTGTTGCCCATTCTCCTTTATGGGTGTGAGTCCTGGCACCTGACTCTGGCCCAGGCACAAAAAGTCTCAGCCTTTGAGATGAAGTGCCTAAGGAGAATTCTGGGCGTAAGATGGTACCACCGCATCACGAACGACGCTATACGCCGGCGCACCCAGCGTGAGCCCATCACCTCCACCATTGTGGGGAGGAGATGGACTTGGCTGGGACATGTGTTAAGGATGCCGAATGACAGTTGGCCGAGGAGAGCGCTGTTCTTCCTCCCATCAGGGTCCCGAAGACGAGGAAGACCCTCTCACACTGTGTTCCGCTCCTTCGAAGCAGAGCTGAGGGACATGGACATGGTGTGGGAGGAGGTCATCACCGTTGCGCAAGATCGAGCGCAATGGAGAGCTCTTGTTGCCTCCCTATGCCCCTAAGTGGGGTCTAAAGGGAGTTTGGATTTGGATTGGAATTAAATTGATATTGCCAAGAGAGTTTCTGGTCAAAGATTACACCCAAATTCTTAACTGTCGCTGAAGATGGTATTACTACGGAATTCATTACGGTAGGGGGTAAGGTCATGGTTTTTAGTCTAGATATAGGGTATATTTATTACTTTATCCTATATAATAATTGTTTAGTGCGTCTGTAACTAGGTACTTATTTTCGTTGAAACACTTTACCACCACGCGAAATATTTTCCATACCTACTTTATTCGTTTGGAATTCGGACACCAAGTCCTCGGGTAAAACGTATTATGTCGATCACATATCTGTGATATTTTATCAGAGATTCCTACATACAGCTGTTGCTACGTGAATATATGTCAAATTAGCCTCAGTTCTCACAGTGTGGTAATGTAAAATTCGGACCCTTTAAGTAACCGATTTATAGGACAATCACACAACCTTTTCTATCTGCCTATCGTCCCACAGACTTTGCTACCCTTGCTGATTTTATGGAAGATATCATAATATCCTTTTCCACTTTAAGATTTCTATTGTAGTATACCTACTATACAGTGCAATATAAAAAAATATTATGCGGTATAAACAAATTATAAAGAGTACGTACTTATGTCATTGTATGGTGCGATGATCTCACTGCCGGCAATTAGGATTGTAAAGTTTGACGATGTTTTTAATTATAATTGTTTATCCAATAATTAAAAGCAATCGCGATTGATTAATGAACCCCCTCTCCTCTTTCTTTCACATACTATACCACCGTCTTACCTACCACCAGATACATTCAATGTTCAGAATAATTGAAGTTTGAAATGGAGTTCCGTATATAGGTAAACCTTCGCAAGATATAAATTCTTGCCGTTTATAATATACTAGAGGTCCGCCCCAGCTTCGCACGGGTAGATAGATACTTAAAAATAATTTAGTTTTCATACAGATCCCTAACTTTTTCAAAATATTTTATAGCATATTATGTTAATCTGGAATAATTGCATTGCAATGTATCGTGTCACGTCACTTTACCACCGTGACTACTTTGCGCGGTATTTCTACTAACCTTGACCCCTCCCCGCTCCCGTACGCACTCTGCATCGGATAAGTTGAGATGATAAGAGACTATGCTTTTTTTTCCAATACTCACATTTTTAAACTCGTGATAACTTTCGAATGGAATGTCCGAATTGAATAATTCAAAAAGTTATACAAACATATTGAAGCAGACTTGAATATGAACTAATTTATTTTAATAAGGAGTAATACCAAGACACCAATAAAGAGCCTTTTCTAGAGGTGACATTTTATTGATTTTTTTTAAATAAAAAAACACCTATTTTGGCATAACTATAATAGTTAGACATATGCTGTCGCGATACTTTTTGTAAATAATGATGTCTTCTACAAAATTGTAGAACATTGTTTTATTCTATTATCATTAGTTTTCACAGCGTTCGCGATAAAAAGAATATTTTAGGTAAATTTTTTACACCTTGGGTTACATTATTGAAGTTTTCGTAGGTTACCCAATTTTTTTTGGAAATTAAATATAGCCTATGTTCACCGCCGATATTGTAGCTTCCCAAAAGTGAAAGAATTTTTCAAATCGGTTCAGTAGTTTTGGAGCCTATTCGATGCAAACAAACAAACAAACAAACAAACAAACAAAAAATCAAATCTTTCCTCTTTATATATTAGTATAGATACTTGACAAATTCGCAATATGTCTGAAAATAATACCGCCTTATTTATTTTATTTATCTATATTTTAAATAGATTACATATTTGTCTGTATCACAGTAATATTCAGCGTAAAGGAAAACTATTAACATTAATAATTTTTGTCAGTTCCATTTCTTTGCTATATTATTTTGTATGAATATTAGGTATTGTTTCACATTATTATGCTGATTTGACTCACTTTTCATACATTTTGGAGTTGTATAGTATTCAAGTGCTGGGATTCCTGATTTTATGCAAAAGTACAAACAATGGTCCTTCAAGCCGGTTAAAAATGTATAAATCTTACTTCTCTGCATAATTTTATTATTATTAAAGTATCGACTCTAAATAATCAACTCGAAGCGTTCGTTCGACTCCGTCCTCCCGTTGACAATCGCCCCTATCTGACGGAATGCTCTCTTGATTAGCGCTATTACGGGATCTCTTATAATGCGATCGACTGAATTCCTCCTTTCAATGAACCTTGTGATTTATTGACATCCTTGTTCCAGCACTAACCCACCGCTACGCTCACCCAACGCGATGCGCCATCTCCAAAGCTTCTCTATCATCACCCCTGCTTGCTCTATTAGGAATTTATCTGATTATACAAACTTTAAAACGTCCATTTAATTAAACTGTGGAGATGTTAAATTCTTGCTGTTTACGGTTTCATCTTATTTTCTCATATTATTATAGAAATGTCTTGGTTTATTTTTCCTATTTTTTTCTGCTCTAGGGACGTTAAAAGCCATCATTCGAGTAATCGATAGCTTGGTGTTGGTATCTCGCCTAACTTTCGGACCATCGAAGATTTTTAGTTCAAATTAAGTTCCCTCACAGTAACCCCTCCCTGGATGGTAATTTTTCTTTAATTGGAGGTGGTTTAAACTTTAAAGTATATACCTAACATGTTCATTGAGAATTTGCTTTTTTCGCTTCTTCTTTTCTTTTATTATTGACCTGACTTTTCTACAGTCGCTATCTTCGATATGCGCCTTTTATTTATTATTATTTTTTATCTTGCTTATTTTTTATCCTCCTCAGACCTGTTTTACTCCTACACCATATAAATTTATTTCTGTATATCTTCATGCCTTACCATGGCCACATTTCAATGGAAAAAGTTCATCCAAATACTTTTTTCGGAACATCATGACCTCTTAGAGGTGTTCCCCCTCCCTATTTTATATAACAGTATGATTCCCAGGAGGATTGTTCAGGGCGTGATTCCTGATTCAAATCCGGAGGTCAATAATTTGATTAATCTTTCGCCCGTACAATGCCGTATTCAAATATCTAAACATTTTGATCAGTGAATCATCGCCACTTGATGGGGAGAAGGGGGCCGCCTTGTGATTCATCGAGATACCACCTCACAATGCAACGCTTTTTACGATGATTTTTTAAATATGTGTCACAATGTCTGTAGGCATTAAAAACGAATGTAATAAAAAAGTCAATAATGAAACATATTTCCCACTTCTTGAATCTTTGGCATTGTTTTGATACCACCGTTGGTTGATCACTCAACAATGTTTGGTTATGCTTTTGAAAACATTGATTAATTTTGCGTTTTTTTTTTGTTCGCAGGTCATATTTAAACTGCTTTCAAGATGAGTGAAATTATAAGCGACATAGCAGCCGCTCAGGAGGATAAGAAGAGCTTGGATAAAAAGGAGATTGAGGATGAGGAGAAAGAGAAAATGTTAAAGGATGAAGAGACCAAACCAGAAAAAACAGAAAACAAAGATATTATTGTTGAAGAAAAAGCCAAAGATCAAGAGGAAGAGAAGAAAGATAAGGGCAAAGATGAGGTTGAAAAGGAAGAGTCAAAGGATAGTATCACACAAGAAGGAAGAGAGGTCAAACCAAAGTTTATTCCTATTGGAGGAATCAAAATGCCAGGTTTCTTCACCAGAAGCAAATCTAAGGAAAGATGCAAGGTAACTATTTGTAAATTGTAAACCTACTATTTCATTAATAAATCCCGTTTTTTTTACATCGTGATGTAAAGTTTTTTTAATAATTTCAAATAGTTATTATATTTTATTTTTAAAAAAATAGGATGATGGGGCTGATGGTGAACTTCTTGAAAAAACTGGAAACGAAGATGTTGAAGCCGGAGCTAAAGAAGGCGAAGATAAGACTGGAACTTCTAGTGGTGGAAGAGTAGGTGCAGCGGCAGCTAACATTAGAAATAGACTGGCCAATATCAAAATGCCAAAAAATCCTTTCAACAAAAAACCAAAAGCTACAGAAACTCCTGCAGCTGCCGAAGGAGAGGAACAACCCAAAGAAGGAGGTATTGATCATCAAATTTTTCCAAATATTTTTCTCATTTGATGCTCATTTTTGTTTCTTTGATTTTCTTACTGAGGCTTCATCGTTTTCCAGGTGAAACTGTGGGACCAGTTGAAAATGGGGAACCTCAACAAACTGCTTCTAAAAAGGGTTTGATCAATGCTATTAAATTACCCATAGTGAATATGTTGCCACGAAGACTTCGAGGCGGTGGTGGTGGAGATGTTGAAAGCGGCTTGGACAGTGACAAGCAAGCGGGTCTGGCCTCTATGGAGACTCTTGATGACAACAAAGATATGGAAAAAGTGGAACTGCAAAGTAACGAGGATGGGATGGAAAATGTCAAATTGGAAATAGAGGTATGTTATGAAAAGATTTAAGCACAATGAACTTTTTAATACTTAAGTAATTAATAATGGTTGATTTTTTTAGGAGAAAGCTGATGATGGTAAAGATGTACCCAAGGAAAAACTGAATTGGCAAGAGAGGATAAGACAGCAGAAATGTATCATTGGTATGTAAATTATTGCTTAAATTGATACTCTATGTTTTTTGAGGACTGTATTGATTTTTAATGACAACTTTATTTCTGTAGATGACTGGGCCGTGGCAGGTGGTATTCTTTTGTTCATCATTCTGCTGATCATCATTATAGTTGTGACCTGCTCTGGTGGAGTTATTCGAGTGGCACCCATCAAGGATGGAAAATATGTGGATGCTGTAACATCATGCGGTTTGGTTGAAGGGTTAGTGTTTCTCTCATTTAAATTTACATTCATATCTGCTCCCAATGATCTCAAAACTTATTTGAATTTTATTTTTGTTTCTGTTTTTAGGGTTTTGGAAGATGGAGCTTTTGCTTTTAGAGGGATTCCTTATGCTGCACCTCCAACCGGAAATAACCGTTGGCGTCCAGCACAACCACTGGACAACATCGCACTCTGTTGGAATGGAACTCTTAAAGCTCACAATGCCACAGATGTCTGCAGCCAAACTTACCTCAATGGTACTTACGGCGGTGTTGAAGATTGCTTGACTATGGATGTGATAACGCCACATGTCAGATACGACAATCCCTTGCCTGTTATTGTATTGATTGGAAGTGACACACTACTCGGAGGGTCTCCTGGCAAACTCAGACCATCCACCGTGTATGCCCGATCTAAAGATGTTCTCTTTGTGAGGCCTAATTTCAGATTAGGTGTTCTTGGATTCCTGTCTATTGATGCTATTTCCAAAACTGCTTATCCTCCGTCATCGGGTAACTATGCTCTCTCTGATATCATCACTGCGTTGAAGTGGGTTCAGTTGAATATCAAGAACTTTGGAGGTGATCCAAGATCTGTAACAGTGGTTGGACATCGTGCCGGTGGAACTCTTGTAACAGCATTACTCAATTATAAGAAAGCTGACAAACTATTTGCCAGAGCCTGGGTGTCATCTGGAGCCTCGCTGTTCCCTGGAAAACCATTGAAAGAATATGAACTATCTAATGCTAGATACATGGATATTGTTAACTGCACTAATGCCAAATGCCTTAGAGAGAAATCTGTTAATGAGTTGCTGGAATCGGTGCCAGATTTGTGGAGATCAGGTTCGTACGATCTGCCTACAACTTCTGAAGAACCCAACAACAGACACGAGTGGCTGGTTCTTGATGGATCCTACCTTACTGATCACTTTGCCAATGATTTCCCGACTTCCAAGATACCTGTTGTATTTGGTACCACAGCTCATGTGGCCGCCTCTGAGAAACTGCTTTTGCGACATACAACATGGACACCGGAATTGGTGGCTCAGCATGTACGAGACAGCCATTTAGGAAAAAATAATTTAGCCGATGAAGCTTTGAGACGGTACAACGCAACATATCAAGGATTAGCCAGTATGGTTTCTGACATAAGGACGGTTTGTCCATTATTGAGTATTGCTCGTTTGCGTCCCTCGACTCCTTTCTACATTGTCACACAACCAGGAGGTGAACTCAATATATCAGATGTGGATTCTGATATTTCAGCCATACTCGGAAGGTACGAACCAAAGACACCCGAACAGAGAAGGTATGTTTCCGCGATGCAGCAACTGTTCTATCATTACATTTGGCATGGAGCCGTACCTCAATCTGACGGAAAGAGAAACCTTGTGGTGTTGCAGGTTGGCCAAGACGTTTTGCCCCAGACAGATTATCCCAACTGCGACTATTGGATACAAAACAATATTGTGCCATTGTATGCGAGACTAGATTAAGAAGTTTCCCACTAAAGAGTAACTAACTTTCAATGGTACAAAATCATGTGAAAGCGGACATATTTTGAGGGAATATCTCATATCATTTAGCTTTTGATGTTTGTGATATCCAAATACATAGAAAATGTGAAATGGCTAAGATTAATTTATTGCACTGAGAATTAATTACCTATATACTTCTAAACATCATTTCAATTTGAAATTGATTCTCAGTGTCTTTTATACAAAACATTATTAAACTGATTTGATTGTCACACAGCTGTTAATTTCACTTGATTATCCACTTTTTTCCCCGTTTCGTATGATTAAGATATGTTGCGTTTATCCAAAGACAAAATTAAAAAATATGTAGCTATAATTTTTAATGACCAAATTTTTTATGCCGTGAATTGTGCATTTTTTTAAAAGTAAATCCAATGACATGTAAATATTTTTGTATGTTTTTTATTATGTATAATTTTGAGGCTGTACCTTTTAATCTATGTACAGATTATTTTTAAGCTTTTTTATTGTATTTCTCCATTAGAATTAAGATCAAAGAATTACATAAGCGCGTTTATTAGTTTTGTGCTCTGATTATTGGATTTTATACCTTTGCTGATGAATTTGATAGTTTTCTTTTTTCATGAAATGTTTGCTCAAGATAAATACACAAAGTTTTGTGTAGCACCCTTACAGAGAAAGGGTGCTAAACTAAAATCAATGCATAATTTTCCTTATTTGAAATATGACGTCCCTCCGCCATAGCAACTAGTAACCATTTTACTTCGTGAATTAGCCGTTTTTTTAGGTTAAGTGGTCAGCTTTGGTTCGGCTACTTTCTGCAAACAGGTGTTAGTTAATTTTGCAAAAACTAAACAGATGTCGCTATCCATTACATTTAAATAATTTATAATCTACCTCAGCTTCTTAAAACCATAATAATTTTCGTAAAGGTAGTAAGTGCAATGTTTGCAATAAAAAGTTGACAAAGTAAGATTATGGTTTTTTGTCTTTCTCTCAAAACAATTCAAATCTTTAAATAAAACAAAAATATTGACTAGTTATTTTAAGAATGTATTTTTTTTTAAATGTGTTGTTTTTTGTTGTAAAATTTCTTTTTTTTTTTTTTTAAGGGAAGTATTTATTGCTTTAAATAAGTGTATTATTTTATAAGTTTCACAACTACTGACATTTAGAAAAAACTCATTTTAAAATTACAGTGTAATTTGTGTTCACCAATATGTTTCATACGGAACATACAGCATAGGGTTTTTTTACAAGGATTAATTAAATATTATACTGTGTTAAGACTGATATCATCAATTTATTATATTATTATTGTGATTTCTGATACATTTCTAAAAATTAATTTAAGTCAATCCAAATCTGCTTGTTTCTAACCTATATTTAGACTTTTTAGCATTATAATTATAACATTTTTTTCTCACAAACTTTTTCCGAGATCTCAATATGTTATAACAATGATAATCTTATCTCTGTAAATTATTATCGAAGATCTATGTTTAAATGTGTTTGTAATTTTCCAAATTATAAAATTAGTCTCTTAAGTTTAAAGTAGATAGTATTACATTTTATTTATGAGATGTGTAATATTTTTTTATAATATTTTCAAGTTTGCATTATTAGGTGTAATACGTTGTGGTCATAGAAAGTAACGAAATCAAGACAAATTATTTATCACAGTCCATCTCAGTATAACAAAAATGATGACAGATTGTTGAATCCATTACAAAGTTCATCTCGGTATAACGACATTTTGACAGATTGTTGAATCCGTTATAACAAAGTCCATCACAGTGAACAAAAGTCCATCTCAGTAATAACAAATTTTTTGCCGGATTTGCTTGTTGATTGTCTCCATTATCTTGTATGACCATGAATTTTAAAGAGTATTTTTCTTCTGCTTGTCGCAAGTGTACAAACACTGCTAGTACCTAAGTCTCCATTTAGAAACATGGGGATGCAACCCCTTGCTTATATGGGTCCGAATACCCAATGGAAGGCCAACAGCATCTTTAATGAAGAGTTGATAGCCTACACCAGATATTCTAATAATAATATATTGTTTTAAGACAATACCATACGATTGATATTTTTTTTAATAAATAGAATATATTTTTTATCGCTATTCCATGACATTACAAAATAATATTAGCAATTTTGTAATTATTAAATTAAATTATGATACATTGTGTTGACTGTTTGTATGTGACGTGCATGGTATTTTATTTAATTTTTTGAAATATCTTTTTACACGATTTGTGTAACACTGCCATTTTCTACTTTTGTATTTTACAAATTTTTGTATGAAAATTTCCTTAATTGTTAGGATATTCAAATAACCACGTTTTATATAAGGTCTGATTCCCTATATATATGTCTAAAATCGTTTTTATCGTGTAGATTTTGATGTACAACCGCAGCTCGCCGAAGATTTAATATTTTGTATTTTATTTGTATATAGTTTAGTTAATATAGGCATGTGAACATATTTTATATCTCTTAGAATTATCTATATAATAATTCAGAAATAATTGATATTACCACAAGTACAACATTCAGTTAAATGTTTCAATAAATTTCTAATATGGTTGCCCTTAATAAAATGGGCTTTTCGAAAGGAATTGTTTTTGTTGGGACAATAAACTTTGTCGGAATTTGTCAGGTAATCAATTTCATTATATGAATAGAAATTGGGTATAATATTGTGTAGTTAAATTTCAACAATGTGGTAAAGAATGTAATTTTGTCCGTAATAAACATATTGACTCAATCAAATTCAATTATTTATTAACCCTTGATACACCTTCGTTTTCTGAGCCCCTTTGCTGCAGAAAATCGAGAGGGCGCGAGGGACTTTTCATCATCCGGCTAGCTCACCGATGTCGGTATAGTCCGCTCGCTGCATCAACAAACAATATAATCCCTCTCTCTTTCTATGGCTCCTCGGCTTTGTGACTTGAATGGGAAGAAACATGCATGATTTTAAAAACGCAAATTAATAAAATAATAAAATTTATTCATTTATGTAGAGAAACATAATTTAGGGCAAATTCAAATAATGGCAAGGACGACGTTAAAATCAGTAAAAATCATACAAAAAAATGAAATTAATTAATTGGCATGTCGTGTACGGATATGGTGAAATTTAATAATTATTCTACATTACAAAACAACACATCAAAAGGCTTAAATGTTAAAATAAAAATAAAAATAGCTATAATTTTGGGATGGCGGGTGGCACTAAACACTGTATCTTTTATTAGGCACTCACAGTCCATAAAGTCCATACACTAATTATATTGTCATTGTCTGTTCCCTTTGTCCTCACTTTGTTCTCGTTCGAAGTCCTATCATCCGCATCCACTTCCTGAGTATCTCCACTTGCCGCGGCCGCGCAGGCAAGGAGTCCTCTCGTCCATTCTTCCCGGAGACCCTCTGTCCGGTTATGTGCGGTCCCATCTCTGCATTCGCTTTGTCGGCGCCCTCCAGACCTCTGGCGAGACGTCCTCTCATTGCTCCCCATCAGGCAGACTCCCACCTCACATCCATCGTCTGGCCTTCCGGCACTGTCAGATGTGGGTCAGCGCGCCGAGACGCTGCCCTTGAGGCAAACGCGTCACTTGACCGTTACATACAGTTGTTTTCGCAACCCAAAACACTTAGATTCTGACAATCTTTTTCTCTCGTCTTCTCTGTTTTTTTTCTTCTCTCTGCTGGCTGTCGAGTACCTGCTTTTATAGCAGGGTCTCTTGACCACTTCTCCGTCCTGCTAGGGCGGACCGTTCACATCTCTTACTGGTTCGCATCCCTTCGTTAGGCCACGCCTCCTTCCTTGGACTTATGTTCCTACCATCCCACCATCGCCAAGTAATAATATTACAATAATTATTGTTTAAATTCTGTACCTACTAACCTAAACAATCATCCTTAATGAATCCACCATTTTTTAATCCGTACACGTTGCCTTTTACATAATTTACTAACAATTAATATGTCAATATTTTTATAGACAATATGGTATGGTTCACCTTAAATCAATCCATACACGCTTGTAGGTACATGCCTTTACAAAAATCTTTTTTTGAGGATTACAAAAATTTATAGTTTGAAAATAATAATTAATTACATCAATGTTACATAGGTACCTGTTATCATAATTTGCAAATGTCATTTTAATTCGATTGTCCAATATTTATTTAAATCATAATTCTGAAAGTCTCTACATTATTACATACATTTTAAATTGAACAGCAAGAACCATGATTATTTTTATTTTGCAATTAGGTACATATTTGTCAAAGAATATATACCTACCTATCTTTACTGCTTGAAAAAAAAATTACGTTCGACGTCTCAAAGTGAGAGCCGCTTTCTAAACATCTATATTTTTATTTGACTTCTTTAGTTAACAATAGGTACAATATTTTTTTTCACGAGGATACGCTACACAGCCAAATTTACACATGTTGATATTTGGACGCACGTGTCAAATATCTGCGCCAAGATTCCTTCCCGTTATTTTATTTTTTTATAACCCTGGACCTTTTGAAGAAAGGACTCTATTCAAAACAATATTCGTTTCATTTATTTATTTATTTCTTTACAGAAAACAAAGAGTCGTCCCTTGCCATTATTCGTATAACATAATTTTTCAAGGCCCACTATAAGTCAAAGCATCCAAATACTCTTAACTTAACAAAAAATCGAACAATAAGCACTTTGGAGTTTTGCCGCCTACATATCGACTATATCACCCTTTACATTCCTAAAAATAATGCAGTTCTTGTTCTATGTTTTAAAGCACCAAGCTCTTTGATGTCTACCAGGATATCAGCGTAGTCAGGTTCTCTAAGATTAACAAACTGTACTGGCTTGATCACTTATGCGGTGTTCAGACGGGGCGATGTAAGGCCAGACGATTTCGCTTGCATAAAAAAAATATCGGTCGGTCGCCCATTGATCGTCTGATGTGTTCATACGAGTCCACCGACATACATTCAATCTGTCAGGTGCGCTGATTGTTTTAAAAATGGCGGACGTCGAGGTAGAAGTCGCGGAGTAATTGGAGTTAGTTGAAAATATTGTTTTAGACGATATAAGGAGACTCCTAATTGAGGAAAAATGAAAAAAAAAGGCAGATATTGGGCGCGGAATTGGATTCTAAGGAGAAATAAATTTAGAACAGTGCTGTCAACTGTCATACGGAAACAGAACATACGGACGCCGCGCATATCTGCATCGTTCCACCAGATACAAAAGGTGAAAGGCGTTCAACTTGAGGCGATATTGCTTTCAACCATTTTTATCGCTTCAGATTTATTGACAATCTGTTCACACGGTTCAATTGGCTGGCGATTTTCGCCTCGTCTGAACACCGCATTAGATCCTATGGAGGATCTGGAGCTCCCATAAAAGGGTGTTGTATAAAATGACTGGGTAGAAGAATTGTCGGCAGACCTAAGCTACGATGGTTGGATGATGTTGTCACAGACTGTCGGGCTCTAAGGCAGCGTTATTGGAAAATGACAGCCAGTAATAGATCAGGATGGAGGAACTTCTTTGACCAACCATGGGATTTACATAATGCTATAGATGAATGCACCCTCGTTGTGTATTTGGGTTCACTTTAGTTGAACTCAAGTAATTTTTTATTCAAAGTCTCAGGTGAAAAATAATCTGATGCAAAAAATAATCTGAATCAAACTCAAGAAGCTTTGTTCAGAAATTGGTAACAATAAGACTGATGTAAGACGCCAAGAGATATTTGGGGATCTCCTAAAAGTACTAATTCTGTTGTACAGCATTCTAGAATAAAATCAGCAACAGAAGGAAATTATGAAGAAATGCGTTTTGAGGTTTGAGATGTCAAGTTGATAGTCAAAACAAGTTTTGAATCAAAATATTTTAATAATCTATACAATAAAAGAATAAATTAAACATATAAATCAATCATTCAAATGATCATTAAGTACAAAAATATAAATAATTGTTTGACAAAAACCATTCCTAACAATGAATACAACAATATTATGCAATAATAATAACTGACAGTCAGTAAAAATACAGTACAGTCAAATAATAAAAAAATGGGACAATATTATTGTAATAATTAACATAATAAACAAATTAACTATAAAATCAAAACTTATTTAAATAAATAATTTGGTTTAAAACTTGTTAAAATAAAATATTTTATTGACTTGGGTTTAAAATATAATATCATTACAAAGAAAATTTAAATTTTAAAATGCGTGAAGCTGAAAACACAACGGAAAATATTTAGAAACTGGAAATGAATAAAATTTAACAAATAAACAAACACATGATATACAATAGCTACAGTTTCTCCCAATCAACCCATCCTGACCAATCTGAGACTGGTTGTGCTTAAACACCCAAAATAATTTTAATTGAGGCAATAATATAGATGCTTGTTCAATCTAAAAAAATATTAAAAAAAAACAAAAGTATGAATTAATAGTAACAAAAATGTTTAAAACTAATAGCTTATTATAACATTTTCCTACTTACTTGCTACCAATTTTGTATTAAATGGTGTCTCGCTCTGCGAGATCGTTTAATGCAGATGTATACTGTCGTGGGCATTGAATATTTAGACACCTAAATACTAAAGATTCCTTCCATGTGTCAAGGGATTAAAATTTTACTTAATGGTCAACATTAGAATATAAAGTCAGATTTAAAAGTGCAGTTTGTCGAAAAATTATTGGCTAAAATTATATTAACCATTTAAATTTAACATTTTAAATGTTGGTAGTTTTTAAAATAAAATCATGTTAGTTAAATATAAGTATGGCAAGAAACATTTATAAAAAATAATTCGTAGAATAAATAACTTTGGTACATAATGTAAATTTGTGATTATAAATTGATTTCCCTCAAAGGAAGGTGAGGTCTTTCCGGCGGTAAAGGACTGCTGCTGGCAGAGAATTTGGGAGATTTCCCCAACGGGCTGTTTTCTTTGCCTTTGCCCAAGAGTGATCTCCTTGATGGTGAGCACGCCTTCAACTTGTAGCTTTCCATGTCTTTCTTATATTTTTCAATTTGAGAAGCTTGTTTTTGTATCGTATGTTGTAATTTATCGTTCTCCTAAAATTATAAATTTATCATAATTAATTATCAAAAATATAAAACTTTTTTTTAAATCTCTAACAGGAAAAAAAAAAGTAATGAAATATGTACCAATAAAGTGCTAACTGTTATTAAAATGCAGAATTGATGGTAATGTTTTATTTAAACTGAAAAAACTATATAAGTAAACAGAGCAATTGGTTGATGTTTTTAAGAGCTAGCTAAATCTTATAAAGAGAGTTGAACATCAAGAAAAACAAAAAGACATTCAAATTTTGAACAAAAAGAAAATTCACACTTCCATAGACAACAAGATCATAATTTTTAACTAAGCGTGACCATGAGAAAACATCTTTATTTCAGGATAAATGATATCCGCCTTCTTGCTTTACATCTTCTAAAGATGATTTTATTTTCAAAATATAGCTTATCTCTTTTGTTAAAATTTACTATACAGATCCTAGCATTTCATTAAAAACTATAAAAATATTCGAGGAAAGGAAAAACATTGCTACAATTATAACAGCAATTTTAATGATAATTAAAATCTACCATAAAGTCTGTGGTTTATAATAAAAAGATGCTAACCTAGGGTAGCCCAGAACTCATAGTATATTATAACAGCCTTTTCGTGTAAAACATATTATCTTTGCATAAAAATTCATAATTTTACGATTAAAATGAATTTATCCTTGGAATTATTATAGAAACTTTAAAATGATATCGACTATTGGAGCTTTTTATTATCTGCTTAGAACTACATATTCAATATTAATCGGTACTTTAAGGGGGACCTACTGAAGTTACGGACCTCAAATTTTACGTGCTTGTGTAGGAGCATAAGACCAACCCGTATACCAAATTTTATGAAAATTGAAGAAATTTTTTTTTTCTTTTTTAGCCCTTTTTTCTAGAACAAGTGAAATTTTCTTTGGATATTTTAAGAGGGTTCCCCTGAAGGTACAGATCTCAACATTTTACTGACTCATCTACATTGAGGGACTAACCGTTCTACCAAATTTCAATCAAATCGGATAAGAATTACTATGAGTTATGGGTGCGCACACATTTTTGGCCTACGCGTACATTAAAAAATTTTTTTTTGCCTTTTTGGAATCTACACCCTCGAAAACGTTGAGAAAATTAATTTCAGCGAAATCTTTTTTTTTTTTTTTGAAATCCGATCACAAGACTCATGTATATTCCATATACTATGAGTACTATATTCCATATACTATGAGTAATATATTCCATATACTATGAGTAATATATTCCATATACTATGAGTAATATTATATAAAGATTTTACTTACCTCTTTTAGATGATTGTTTTGCACTTTCAAATCAATTACGTGTTTTATTTTTTGTTTATTGTTTTGATGTCCTAACAAATCTGTGTATTTCTTATTGATCTCGTTGAGATCATTTTCCAATTTTTCATTCAACAGTTCCAATGATTTGACGTTGCACGACTGCATATGTTGTTCAAACTCACCAACCTGTAAAATGGTCATTCAGCTATTGATAAAGTTTACATTCTTCAAAATCATTAAAAAAATAAAACGTAACGAATGTAAAGTTTATATATCATGAAGTTGGTACTTTATAAATAAGTCGAGGTTAGTGTTGATTTTTCACTAACCTGTTTTTCAAACTCGGATATTTTATGTTTCAAATCATCGAGATTGTCTTCCTTGTCCTGGAGTTGATTGTTGAGTTTCTTGATATCTTCCTGCAGTAAATCCTTCTCGTAGGCGTGCTTCATCAGCAACTCATCATTCTGTGCTTCGTACTCGTCCAGTTGCAAATTGATTTCCGTAACTCTGGCTTGCATGTGCTCTTTCAAATTGTTCAACTGAACCGTTTCATCTTTTAGTTTATTATTCTCACTCTCTTTTTCTTTAATTATGAACTCTGTGACTTCCAATAACTCGGATATCTTTTTCACTTGCTCTTCCAGTTCCGCTATCCTGTCGCTGTTGTTAGAGTTGGCTTCTATGTATGCGTGTATTTTCTGATCTTTATGATGGAGCAATACGTTAAACTCCATCAATAAAGATTGCAACTCGTTTCTCTCCTGTTCAACGGCAGCCAATGTCCCGGTCAAACGATCATTTTCAGTCTCCAGCTCATTTATTTCTTGGTCTTTAGTTTCTAGCTGGCACTCCACGTTAAACATTATATTTTGACAATCATTGATTGTATTATAGGCCTCGTCACATTTCTCTTTAATTTCCAAATACTTTATTTTTTCGTGCATATTTTTTTCTTCTAATTCATTGACGAGAATCATGTATTGAGATTTTAGTTTATCAACATCGGAATGGAAATCGGTTTTCATCATTTGAACTTGTTCCACAAAGTCATTTTCCATGTTAGCCAGGGATTCGGCTAATTCTTGATTTTTTGATAAGATTTCTTGCTGACTTTCATCAACTGCTTTCTTAGAGCTAATAATTTTAATTAGCAACTGATCGTACTCACTTTTGTTGTCTTGTAATTTTTTCTGGGTCAGCTCTAAATCTACCTTTAAATTTTCAACATCTTGGTAGGAATGCCTGAGTCTCATGGTCAACACCTCCACTGTTTTGATGGTCGTATCCAAAGCCAAAGATACATTATTTTTTTCAAGTGTAACAGAATCAAGTTTACGGTTTAAAGCACTCAAATCTTTTAAAAAAGTCTCTTTTTCATTCTGCCACTGATTATTTACAATATTCAAATCCGACTTGACCTCCTCCAGTAGTACTTCTTTTGAATCTATCTTACTATAGGCTTCGTTCAATTGTTTTTCTTTGCTGTCAATTGTTTTTTGTAGAAAAGATACATTATTAGACAAATCTTTGACATTTTTGCTGCTGACTTCCAACTGCTGCTTGAGATCTTGAATTTGAATTTCTAACCTATTTATTTCACTGCTAGCTTCATCTTTGTGTTTCAGGAGATTATTGTGCCATTTCTGCTGCTCTTTTTCAAACACAGAGTCCGTATACGCTTTCAGCTCCAGAAGCCTTTCTTCATATTGAATTTCAGTGATTTTAATGTTTTCAACGGAATTCTCTTCAAGCATCTGAATTTGTCCTATATAATCATCTTGCATAAGTCTTATTTTATTGCTAAAATCAACAGTTATATTTTCAATGTCTGATTCATGGCGCTTGTTCAGCTCATCTATTTCGTTTTTGTATAAATTTATAGTAGATTGAAGATCTTCTTCATGTTTTAACTTCAAGGCGTCTATCTCCACCTTATACTCATGCCTGATGCTCTCATTCGCTTCCAGGGCCAGAGCATGATGACTCTTCACAAGAGCTAAGCTTTCTTTCAATTCATTCAGTTTCCTCTCTGGGGATTTCACAGAACATTTAGTAAACAATTCTTCCTCCAATTGTGCGCAATTATCTTTAAGTTCAGTAATTTGAATATTAAGTTGATTGATTTTATTGTTTGTTTCTTTTATTTGTTGTTCGTATTCCCGAATGGTGGCATCTTTATTTCTGAAACAACAATATGAATGAAATCACAAAAAAAAAATCCTATAATGGAAATCATAATATAATATTGAAAAAAAAATAGCGTACCTTATTTCAACTTCCTTGGTTTTAACGATATCGTCAATGACATTCTGATTTAATTCACATTTTAAACTACTGCACGATTTTGTTGTGGTTAGTTTTTTGGTAGCCGAATTTAAAATGTTTCTCCGAATGGTTTTGGGCTAAAAAATGAAAAAAATTCACAATATTTTACCATGTACGAAAACAAATAATTTTGTACTGTCCCTAATAATTTAGCCACCCACTGTATTGTAAGTTATTATAAAGTAAAGTTTATAGATTAATAAAAACCTTGTAAAAGGAACATTGGAAAGATTCAAAGGGTGAACTTATCCGGATGAAATAAATCGTTACTATTGCATTTCTTTACTTCAGACATAAAATGAAGGATAACATCGTGAAATAAATACTTTAAGAATTCATCTGTATTCTTAGTACCTACTTCTAATTATTAACTCTAAGCATGTTCCATGATTTGGAATTAGAAATGCTGAAGGCTCTATTCATGTACAGTAGGCGCAGGGTATTATGATGTTTGTCCCAGTGAGTTTTGATTCTATTAAACGGCGGCCATATAGAAAATAGGTACACAGTACATACCTATATAATCATTTAGCATTGATAGATCATCATAATATGTCTAATTGCACACCTCCAACTGTTCAATATACTTTTTTAATCTTGGAATGTTTTATGTAATTGACAAAACTCTGATTTGATTGAAACCCTTTACATCTAAATAAGAGCGGCTATAGGACAATGTATAATTATTGTTGTTCTCTCAATTACTTTTTGTATATAATTTTATTCGAATTGTGATATTTTTGTAATTCTGACAAACCCAAGTGCCCGTAATAGGTCAATGGAGGGATATAAAATAAATTAATATATTTCACACATAAAAGAGAAAGGTTTTTATGATAAAAAAAATCGACAATAAATTGAGAAAAAAGAGTATGTCTCATTGTTTCAGATTATTTTCAAAGACCTGTGACTTCATTCAAGCATTTGTGTAAAAATGTACCTACCTACATCACTAGCAAGTGTTTCATGCCTTTAAAACATCTGGAAGATTAGCTCTTTTTTTTCTAAAAACTAATATGTAATCAGCAGCGCATTTTAAAAGTACCCACGTTATTCGGTCTTTTATAATTTTGCCTGTTCCAGGGTTCGAATTTTTTATCACCATACAATAAACAAATCCATACACAGATAGAAACAGTTCAAAACTGACCTTGACTATTAGCTATAGGTAAATCTTTTCTAATGTGCAATTGGTCTATTGGATGGAGATTGAAAAAAAATATATAAGAATATGTTGTTTTTTTTTTGAACAATTGATTCTATTAAACCAAGATGTGATTCTATTATCCGATAGACATTGTATGAAATTCTTCATTTTGAATCGGTACTTGGACTTTTGATTCTATTAACAGGCGCCTACTGTAATTAGGTTTAAAATACAGATGATTTTTCAACAATTATGAAATTACTCAAATAATTTTGCATTTACACCATAGCCTTTGTCAGCCTGGAGAATTGTGTAGCTAAACATATTATCACCACAGCATGATAACTTACAAATAGAGTCAATAAGGAAAGTCTCCCTTTTTTAGACATGCATGACCAAGGAAGAGTTGCTTCAGACTTCTGTGATATATTTCATAAAAACTTAGTCGTCCCTCAAAACTATAAAAACATGTGTATACAGCAGATGCTATGTACAACAATGAAGACAATACTTGATATCACCCTCCATAATTTATAGTTAACATTTTGATGTTTCTTAAGACCACCATTATGATTATTGATGCATGACGCCTATTAAAATGTTAAGGGTATTCCAATGTTATTTTCATTGCGATCAGATTAAACTTTATAAAATAATAAAAACGTACCGTTCTAAATACTTGCGAAGATTTATCGCTTTGAAGCGATTCAGTGTCAGACTTATCTGTTTTGGTGCTTTTGATTCGCGTCTCCTTGGGCGCGATATCATACACGGCATCTGCCCCACAGCCCACTGAAACATTGTATTCTAGTATCATTTCAAATCAAGCATATCAATTTCTTAAGCCCGAATATGCTCAACATAACTTATATCGAAGCAAACAAACAAAAAAGCGGAATATTGCGGGTCCAAAATTAAGAAATGTATTTAAGAGTAAAGAAAATATAAGTGTATATTTCTAAAATAGATAACATACCTGGTCGATCTATAAACCTTTTTGATTTGCAAAACATAATGAATGGTAACAAAAATAATAATTAAAAAAAAAATCCCGAAAACAATAACGGCCTACCCGAACAAAAACTTTTCGCGCACTATTTCAATTCTAACGAACTTTTTTATAGAACGTTAGAACCACAGACTATAAAGAGTGGGGCAAAATCACAGACAACGAAAATTATAACGACGTTTAAAATCATAGACAAAGTATTGACATCGACTAATCCATAGAATAAGTACTGACAAATCGTTTCACCGTGGTTTCACCCATAGATAATATAATATACACGGTAGTGAAACTTCCATACAAACCATAGACAATATATTTGACAGATAAGTTTGACACCTCATGGTCCTTGAGCCAGAACTTTTTTTTCGGAAATTATTGGAACTACAGCCGCGCAGCCGCATGACTGCTGTTATTGAGTTGCTAAGAAGTTGTTGATTGTTGCTAAGAAACTGTTGATTGGGTTACTAAGAAGTTGTTGATTGTGTTGCTAAGAAGTTGTTGATTTAGTTGCGCGATTTTATATTTTTTTCACCATGTGTCAGTTTCTTTATATTTCGAAGCTTGATATGATAAGTTTTGTGATTTCATTTTACGTAAATATATTATTTGTATCGTTGTGTGATATTTGGACGCTTTATTCCCTGTTTTCATTCATGTGTTGCGATATAGGTCGCTTTGTTTTATTTTCATCAGTGCAGCGATGTTTGAACGATCCGTCTCGTAATTTAATGCAAAATCTGTGGTTAAATATTGGAATATCTGAGTGATGAACAAATCTCAAGAAATAGGAGGTTTTGTGATAATTTTCTTTAAGTCTTCACTCGTAATATAAATTTTATTTTAAAAAAAATATTATGTCAAAGCATTAAGTATAAAAAACAAATAAATGTAATTTATTTTATTGGATTGTTTTATTAATGCATTATAACATCTCAAATTTTAATTCCTTTTCATAAAATATATAGTGTAAAATATTCATCAACACACTGACATAATATTCAATTTTGTCCATAACTTATGAATATTTATAGTTTCTTTAAGTGACTTATCCTATTTCTAAAATGGATGTATATTTGTTTTAATTTAACATTTTAATCTTGAATGTGTAAAAAAAGTTTAAAATGTTACGTTAAAATAAAAAGATATTTGCTGATGAAATAGAGTAGGTCATTTTTGAAACTATTTATATTCATAAGTTAAGGATAAAATTGAATATTGAGGGGTATAAGATTTGAAAGCACGCATGCGCGTAATTTTAGTACGATGAACAAAATATGGCGTTGTAATCCCAGTCTACAAAAAAACGCTCGAGTTGCCACTCTATTTTAAGTAGTATTATTATACTCTATGATAATATATCGATGGTTAAGTGCATAGATGTTAAATGTCCACTTTACATAGTTTTGAGAAAACCGAATTTGAAAGTTCGCGACCCCAGGATATTTGCAACATAATGTGTAGCTACATGAAACATACCATTTTATTTTCCTAATTTAATTATCTGTAAGAATCCATTATTACATTAGTCTCAAGTTTTGAAGTTTTTGCATAAAAATGTTTTTTCTAACATGGTCCGTGGACATTTGACATATGTGCACAGAAAGCATTCTAGGACTGGACAAATAACATCTGTGCACTTAACATTTATCTACAACTCTTTGATAATTGTCAATGTAGAAAATTCAAATAGGTTTGTAATAAATGTGCTTATTTGCTATAAACCTATCTCAAGTTAATGGGGTAACCACCTATGTACTTACGGCATGATAATAATTTACACCAGCTCTATTTACCTACAAACAGGCTTGTTATGCCGATATGCCTTGGCATTGTTTCTGCGTTCGTGCTTGCTAAAAATGACTCAACCCTAATTGGAAAAACACATTCAACCACATGGACATGCCTCTGTGTTCCCGTGTAAAACTTACTTACTGTAGTACTTGTTAGGTAGTCATCCGAGCCATCATTTAAGGGAGACAGAATTAGAAATACTTAACGTAATTTACAATGCGACTCTTCACTTTAAGGCATTTGAATGTAGTTTAGCAATTCCCAGAGGACGTGAAGAAGCCTTTACACGCTGAACTTATTGGAAGACGATTTGTATACAGGAGAGAAAGCGGATTTTCCCAGTTTCGTCTCTGTCTACTTCTCTTTCCTTTAGCCACATCAATTAGGTATATTGAAGCCCTCAGATAACTCATATGTTTCTGGTGTCTGTTTCTGGTGTTGTATGTATGTACTTCTTCATTGAGAGTAATTATTGATTGCTTGGTTTTGATCAGCTATTTCTTTATTTAAAAAAAAAAACATCTTTGCCCTTTCGAGCGTCGTATGCTCCTCCAAATCCAGCATACCGGTTACTTCGTATACCTCTTTTGTATCAGTCAATCTGTCCAAATATGACTTTCAAAGCTTTGTTCATAAGCCGTTTTATTTTGTCCCTGGTTTTTTGACTCGACTGTGACCACACGGTTATGCCATATGTAATACATGGAACAATGTAGGCATTACATATCAATTTCTTTGTTTGGGTGTCAAATATATCAGCTCGTCTCAATACACCTATCATTGGGGCAAGGTTTTTTAGTATCATCTCGATGTGATAATTCCATATGAAAGTGAATCGTCCACCAAGAGTCCTAAGTACTAAATGGTCTTAGTCTGGTCCAAAACTTTGTGATTAATCCGTATAATGATATCTACTGGAGGTTTATTTTTTGATTTAGGATCATGTACTTCGTCTTTTCAACATTGATTCTTGATGTTCAATCAATCGATATACTTCTGCAGATCATAATTTACACACTGTTGCAGATCTTGGCCATCTTTCCCACTATACACTATACAGGTGTCATCCGCGTAAACGAAATATCGACCCCTTATTTGAAGATGTTTTAAGTCGTCCACATATAAGAGAAACAGCAGTGGACCAAGTATCGAGCCCTGAGGAACGCCTATGTTCATGCTCATAGGATCACTTGTTTCTTCGTTGTTCAGTGTCATCTGTCCCGCTTCAAGAGGTCCAAAACTCCCCCCCTCCCTGATACGGAGACGATGCAGATATTTATCCAAAATTATATGATCAACGGTATCAAAGGCCTTCGATAAATAAATAAATATTATATAACATACCTGCTCTGGTCCATTTCTAAATTAATGTACTCCAACACATCCACAATAGCTTCAGTAGTGTTACTTCCGCTCTGGAATCCATACTAGTTTTCATCAAAGCCCCGATTTCTCAAGATAAATGTGGTTAGACAACAACTACTGATAACTTTTTCAAAGACTTTTCTAAATGCACTCAGCAGACTTATGGGCCTATAGTTGCTAGTATCTGTTTTTTTCCTGCTTTGAATAAGGGAATAATTTTTGCTTTTTTGAGACAAGCAGGTAATACGCTTTCTACCATACATCTGTTTATTATTCTAGATAAAGTCTTGGCTATAATTTTTCCAATTGTTTTCATATCAATTGAAGTCACTCCGTCACACCCGGAAGACACGCTATTTTTAAGGTTCAATATTGTATCTCATATTTCGCATACATTATTCGGAAACAGAAACAAGCTACTCAGAGATGAGATCGAGCAGTTCTAAGGGGGCAGGTTTGCAGTGCTCTTCTTTGTATTTTTCGCCAATTCACTTCCAATATTTACAAAGTAGTCGTTAATATGGTTGCAAATAGTTTTATTATCCGTGAGAATGCCTTTATTCGTTTGTAACTCTTCTATCCCAGATTTATTTTTTCGTTTAATACCAATAGTATCGTTGATTACACCCCAGAATTTTCTTCTGTCTCCCTGTGCCCGGTCAAGTCTTGCTTCCACATATCTCTTCTTCGCCTGTCTAATTTCTGTTGTTACTTTATTTTTATAACTTCTGTATCGATCTTTGTCGTCTCTAAATGCACCAGGCATTTTCTGAATGCGGTATAACTTATTTCGCGAAATTGTTTGTAGAATAGCTGTGCTAGCTTTGATATTTGACATTATTTTCTGTTCTTTTTTTCTCAAGGTATTATCCATTTTTATAAACAAATTAAATTAATTGATAAGCCTTTTTATGTTAATAGATTTATATTATTTACCAATTTATGTGATATGCAACCACCAATTCCAAACGATTTTATTTTGGCGGGAGATCATCGCGTTTCGTGCATACCTGTTAAATGTCCGGACATTTTACACTTATGCACATAACTTAACCTGGAACTAAATGTAGATATGTTATAAGTGACTTTTGACATCTATGCACTAAATAGAATGCCATTAGGGACTTATTACGTATCTATTTTGTCGAATATCTCATGATTGGCTTATTATAGACCAATCAGATTTAAACAGAATATTCCTTACCCGCGGCAGAATCGCGTGCGCACAGTAACTCAATTTAGGTAAAAATTGGACATTTAACATCTATGCACTTAACCATCGATATATGGTTTCACCGGCGTAGACGAGACGTCGTTAGAGAGTATATGTGTTCTGTGATGTGTTCTGTGACGAGACGTTTGCTTGTCAAAATATTGTCTGCGTGGAATAATTTTAGTTGATAATTATAGTTAATACAAAAATTTGCATAAAACTACACAACTAAAAATGATTAACAAATTTAAAACACTCTTAATATGTACTATCATAATTTATTTTGTTCATAGTGCCCTAGCACAACCTAAAGCCAAAGCTGTAAGAATATGTTGTTGTTTTATGTTCCTAATTATATTTATAACGGCGCTAGTTTTTTTTTTCATTTTGAACACTGCTGAAGTTCTCTCATGTGTATATTACAATTTTTATTTTTCAGGCTTCGAGTTTGGAGAGTAAAATTCAACAATTATCAGAAATGGTCAGCAAGAAATCAATTTTGAGACTGAATGGCAACAAATTCCGGGAATATGTTAAATCACCACCAAGAAATTACTCAGTTATAGTAATATTCACAGCATTGGCGCCTGCCAGGCAATGCTCCATATGTAGAGGTGTCCAAGATGAGTTTACGATAGTTGCTAATTCATTTAGATATTCACCGGCTTTCTCCAATCAACTTTATTTTGCTATGGTTGATTTTGATGAAGGTTCCGATGTTTTTCAAATGGTATGTTCTTTTTTAAATCTTATTGATATTGAATACATTATAATCATACTAGGTGTACTCTCCGCTTCCACAGTCTCTACTTAAAACTGTTTTTCTTACAGTTGAGACTGAATACTGCCCCTGTTATCATGCATTTCCCTGCCAAAGGTAAATCCAAGCCAGGTGATACCATGGACTTCCAAAGGGTTGGCATATCTGCTGAGGCCATTGCTAAGTGGATCCAGGAAAGAACCGACATTCAGGTACTAAATATTATACAACTTTACTGGATATAGCCAAACGTGTAGAAGAGTTTTCCAACCCAATTCTCTAAATAAGGTGTAATAAATTTATTATTTATAGGTATTTAGAAGATATAAAACCTTCCTCTGTTTCTATTTAGCCATTTTCATGTCTCAAGAAGTTACGTGTTGGATTATCTTGAATAGTTTCTTAGGCATAGTTAGTCCGACATAGTTTATGATGTTTCTCAGAAGGAAGACAAAACAAATTGTTACTCTTTATGCTGTACATTCAAATTTTTCTTTTAAAATATATAACATAGGTACATGTTCTTATAATGGCAAAAATAAAAGGAAAAATAATCAATATACAATTATTTTAAATTTAAAATGATCTGCAAACAGTTAACTAATTAAGAACAGAAACAAACATTATTGTTATGATTTTTTAGGTTATACATAATATTTTGTCACATTTGATTTCCAGATCCGTGTGTTTAGATCACCAAACTATTCCGGAACAATCGGAATTGTTCTTTTAGTCTTACTGTTTGGTGGATTTCTCTATTTGAAACGAAACAATCTCGACTTCTTGTACAATAAACAAATGTGGGCGCTGGGCGCTATAATATTCTGCTTCTTCATGGTCTCCGGACAGATGTGGAATCAGATCAGAGGTCCGCCGTTTGTGCATAAAGCGCAGAATGGTGGTTTTGTCTTCATACACGGCTCTGCCCAAGGACAGCTTGTTTTGGAAACTTATATAATAATGATTTTAAGTATCCTTTTACATTCTTTCTAAATGCTAGTAAGTATAGATTTTATACAATTTCTATCAGATGTTGGCAAGGCACTGTTTGAGAATACAGTTTAGAATTCTGTCAGAGGCTTTGGATGTTTCAACTGATTCTGATTCAGGCTCCTTGATTGATAACAGCTCTTGCGGTTTTTTAAATATAAATGAATCTGAACTCACACAAATTTTGACATCTTTCACACTAACCAAAAGCTTGTGATTGTAAATAATTGGTTGTGACTTGACTTGAATCCTGGATAGCCCAATATGTTACTGGGATGATTGTAGGTAGTAAATAAGTAGACTTTCTATAACTCTACAACAAATTGTATTCTTGCTCAATATGAATTACTCCTGGCGCCAAATACATGACAGCAATCGCAGTCTTTGAATTTGGTTGCTCTCTTCTCAATAATTTCCATCTTTTATCTCTATATTCCATTAATTATTATTAAATATTATCTACTTGTTGTATACATGAGATTTTTCGAAATGTTGGAACATGTCGAGAATTCTCATGATTAGGAGTTTCGGAGACTTGATCATTACCACCTAATGGCGAATGTTGTTAACGTAAAGTGATCACACTAAGCCAGCCTTCGAAATAACAGTAGAAGACGGTCGTAAGCCCGTAGTGGTTTGATCCATTTAAAAATCGAACAACAGTAATGAATTGTTAGAGTCATTAGTTGTTACACATGAATTACTTATCTAGATTTATCTAATTAATCCTATTATTTTGTAACAACCAAGGAGCTCCCGGGTTTGATTCCTGGTTGGTTCAGAAACTTTTAAGTATTTTCACTTGAAATTTCTACTCTAAGTCTACAAAAAATTTCAACTGGAAAGGAGTTTTGCCGGTTACACTGATACCTTTGTATAGAAAAGTGTTAGCTTGTAAGACTGTAGTGGTTGGAATGCAAAATTCCCTACTACATTAAGTAGTGTAACATTGAAGTCAGTTGAATATATCCTTAACCAAAATAAACAGATGCTGCTATTGTGGGAGGGATGATCATGTTAGCTGAAGCGGGCGGAGGCTTTAAAGTTGACAACGCTACAACGTGTGAGAGCCCCAAGACTAAAGATGGCAAGAATCAGCCAAAAGGTGGCAACGGCATTAAGAAAATCTCAATGGCGGTTGCCGGCCTTGTGCTCATATGTTTCTTCTTCTCCTTGTTGTTGTCTGTGTTCCGAGCCAAAGCGCAAGGATATCCTTACAGGTAACTAACTTTTTTACCTATATTTGTCACATCTTGATTAAATTTTTTTTGATCACCCCACGTTGTTGAACAATTGAAAATAATCCTGGTCGAGTTGTGTAAAGGGCTTCCGCAATTTCTTTAAACCTTCTGAGAACTTGCTTCATTGAATAGTCAATTTTCATATTAAATTGTAACGATTTTGCCTGTTATACATACATACTCCCTTTATGGCCCTCGCACAACGCAAGCCAGCCTGGAGAAGACCAATCCACAGCAAACCTACCCGCACGCAACCGACCCCCCAGCTCGATCAAAGCAATCAAACTGAAAAACCGGCCCCACACAAATCAAGCCCGCCGCGGATCCCCCCCAAACCAACCCACAATGCGGGAGGCCTAAGCCCCAATCAGGAGCATAGGGAGGCATCAAGAGCTCTCCATTGTGATCGAAGGCGTCTGAGGCTCATTGTGCCTAATCTAACAACCATTTTCAATAACCTATCCATCTCCTGTATCTTGTTAAAACTTTAATCTATCTTTCCGTTTTGGTGTGTCAAAAGATAAGATAGAATTGCTATACAAATTTTGTATATATTTTTCTATAGAAATCATGTATTAACCGTTTCAATAACCTATCTCTATTAGCTATATAAATTTTTCTGAGGTTTTCTATCCACCGATTTTGACGGTTTTATGTAAAGACAATTAGAACTGTTTTCTTTAAAATTGACTAGACCTTACTGATAAAATTCGCAATTTTTACAGTCAATTTCTGTCAACTCGGAGGGCTAATGGATAGGAACCCTATCTATTTCTGTTTATTGAAACGTGGTAACAGTAGAGACCTTACTTACTTTTCGAGTCCGTGTAAAAGCTAAGCCTTACCCATCCAATATGTAGCAGGAGCAATCGCCTTGTCATTCGATTTATATAAGTCGTTCAGGTAACACCAGCAGATGTTCATCATCCAGTAGAGTAACCAAGACTTATACCTGGATAGCATCTAGCAGATTACTGTGGTTATGTTTTTGAAATCAGCTGTAGTAGTATGTATGTGATCTAAATGGGGTCTATGGGAAATGAGTCATAATAATTTATTTTCTTTTTTCCAGTTTCCTGTTCAAGTGAAAGCTTTGTGATATCTAGGATGCAATCTTGTTAGTACTGTTGTTGGATTATTCTTTTTTTTTATTTCTATTCTCACATCCAAACAAACCAAATATTTGAAAAGGAAATGTTATTATTTTTACTTACACTTTTTTTATCTTAAACATTTTTTATACAAATAAAATTCATGAAAGATAATGAAACATTTTATGTACATTATTAATGAAAAAATAAATGGGGGATATTTATCAATCTTGATGATAAAAATATACTTTAAATCGTAAATTCAATTTGTTAAACTTTAGTCATCTGTGCATTGAATTATATGTACCCTCTTAATAGAAGCAACATCTCCGAAAATGTTTCAATATAAAGGAAGCCGCTTTAGCACACACTTGTGTACATTTAGCATGCAACGGTCTGTTTTTGATAAAAAGTAGATTCAAACATGCCTATTTCTGGAATATTATTTATTTTATTTATTCCTCCTCCCCGAAGCACGAGTTTTACTCATTTTCGGGGAGAATTTCAATACTTAATAGCGATTTTGTCTCAATTTTTTTATTTTGTATTATATTATACTCAGGTAATTATCAATAAAGGAATTATATTATTATTATATTATTTATTTATTCATACACAATATTACAGTGATAACAGACAACAAATGGAAATGCTGCCCAAATAGGCCAAGCCTGTACTAGGGCAATTATTTAGACATAAAGTCTCTAGACAATATCTTTTTAAAAACAAGATAGAGAAAGACAGAAAGTAAACATAGCTCCGGTTTATAATGTCCACAAATAAAGTCACTTGCAGGCCATAGTAATTATTGTGCTAAATAGAACTATTTGTGGTGATTTTTTTTATCCATGTCACTACTTCTCTATCCTTTCAATTTCCTCCTTCCTCACAAAACAAAATGTGTCATAAAATTTTGATATTTTTGTTCGAAATGCTGCTTCTGGTGTATCTGCTTTGAAACTGATATCTCCAGCCTTCATTTTAAAATTCTTATACCATAAATTTTTTCCTCATTTTGTATAATTTTAAACAAATTAATTTATATGCAATAAAATTGTTTAGGTCAATCAGACCGCAATCTATGAAGTCATATTGTGCCTGACATTTTTGAAATGAGAAATTTGCTTAAGTATATTCATTTCTTCTCATTACATAAAGTGTTTTGGTATTGATTCTTCACGTAAAAAAATTTAATGTATGTAATTGACCCTTATTGGGAATTGTAAAGCAATATTTAAAATTAACTATCAATCAATCAATCAATTCTCCCTTTTACACCCCACTCAGGGGCATAGGGAGGCAACAAGAGCTCTCCATTGCGCTCGATCTTGCGCAATGTTTATGACCTCCTCCCACACCATGTCCATGTCCCTCAGCTCTGCTTCGAAGGAGCGGAACACAGTGTGAGAGGGTCTTCCTCGTCTTCGAAATTAACTATAAGAACTACATAATGTCGTTGAGCATCAAATAAATTGCCTTGATTTCATTTTGAAAATATGGTGTATGTTTCACATTCATTTCTATTAAAATTTGCACTTGTGTTTAATTTTGACCCCACTTAACATGATAAATATTTTATGCGCAAAAAAATGTATTATTTTGTTTTCGTCTCCCCTTTGCCTTTAAATTGTAGGATAATGATAAAGAAATAGCAATAAAATGCGTACTGACATTCAGTTGGAAGTTTTTAAAGGTATTTATTTTATAAATCAGGGTTTCCCAAACTGTATGCCATATAAATATTCTTACTCAAAATTATATTTTATAACGTTCATGTAGATGGTGTTGAAGTGCCCAATTTGACAATGGCACCCCCATATTACAACTTAGTCTTAATATTTTTATACTACTATTCATAACTTAAAAAAAGTTAGCCCTGATCTTACCAACTTATAATACTAGGGATACAGAACTGTGAATTACAACCGCAACTATGAATTATTATGAATCTTGTCATTGTATTTAATAAATTTATCTCCTGTTATGAATTTGTGAGTTGTTTCAGTTCTATTATAATAATCGTGTGAGTTTTGTTACAAAATAAAAAATATTATGTCACAATAGATGTGTTATTAATTATTACCCAATACTCCCACAATGGGGCATAGGGAGGCACTAAGAGCCCACTCTCTTACACATGCTCATTGGCCTCAGCTCTGCTTTGAAGGAACACAGTAAAAGAGGATCTGTTTTGTTTATCCCGATGAAAGAACAGCAATCTACTTGGTCAACTATCATTTTGATTCCTAAAAGACATGCTGGGAGATTCTCTTTTTTTATGGTGGAATTTCGAGCCTTTATAAACCAAAGTATCTCAATCAAACCTCCAGAAGGTTTTTTTTTATTGCACAATCATTCTTGGTCAACCAAGACTTTTTGCAGCTTTCTTTCCAGCATTATAAATCCAGACATCTTTCACATATCCTTCGTAGAGCTCTCATCTCTACTACATTCCTCTTTTTTATCCATTCGCACGTTTCACATACCATACATCACTGACGGTAACAGAATTGCTCCAATCCTACAAATGATTTCATAAATCAAAGGTACAATTAACAAAATGCAAACAAACTTTTATGTTTGATAAAAATTTATTAACAATAATTAAAATTCTCAAAAAATAACAACATGGACGGAAAAATCATTTGTATATAAATGCAAGTTATGACATAATAGTAGGTAAAATAATTATGTATCCTTAAACCTAAACAAATAATTAAATGCAAAATGATATTTTTTAGTCTACTTCTATATACTGGCACTATACGCATGTGAATCATGTCAATTTGTAGGTGAACCAGAATAATTGTAATATTTCATCTACGGAGTTCGAGCTGTTTTTGTTTGTGCTTAGGATAATCTTGAAATCACTACCACACAGAAGTTTGCATTTCTGAAATTCAACCATGGAAGACCAAGTAATTCTAAAGGTAGACTCCCATGCAATGGCAATATCGCCATATATTTGTCAATTTTCTGTGATCATAGCGTGTGACTAGGCTATGTTGCGCTGACAGTCATAGATGTCATATTATAAAAATATCTATGTAGCATAGAAATATGGCGTTATCGCCATCGCATGCGAGTCTACCTTAAGAGCTTTAACAGTCAAATTTGGACAACTTGTGGCTGTGATCCGGTAGCATTAAAAACTATAAAACTTGCTCAACACAACCCATAAATAAAGCAATGTGTGATGGTTTTAGGTAAGAGCATAATGAAATGCATTTTTGAAGAAATGGAACCCTCAATTAAATACAGAGAATTAAATTGATTTATCTTAACTTATAAATCAAATTTAGAATCAATAAATTTTAATGACAAGTATCAACATTTTTCAACTTATAAAAGTTATAAATAAATTAATTAATTAACACATCTATACAAAGGCGTCAGTATAGCCGGTGGAACTTATTGCCTGCAGCAATTTTTTCAGTCAACCGGTCCGTCCAATTTGAGACTGGCCAACCCCGGGTGGAAATTCCAAGTGAAAAGACACTTAGAAAAAGACAGGGAATCGAATGAGAACAGAACATCACAAATCATTAGAAGTTGGAAGCATGTTAAGTGAATACGAGCTTTGAATATTTTAATAGGATTAGCAATATTCCCCATCTTCACACAAATGCGTACACATTTTTGAAGGGGGGAATATTGTCTTTATTAAAATAAAATAAATATTAGAAAAGATCTCTATAAAAATTAGAATAATTGAGGAAAAAAATCTTTGAATCAAAAGCCCTAATGGTGAATGTTGTATGCGTAAAAGTGATCACAACTTAACCAGCCATCAATTATGAAAGTCACTAGCCCTAAATAATTAACATTAAAATAGTATTCTTAAAAATGTGATGTTTGTTACATTATATTGAATCGTACCTACATTATCTGTCGTTTTCTATTTGGCATATCAAATACGGTGTTCCTGCCATGGTCACACATAACTATTTTCAAAAATGATTTATTACAAAAAAAAAAAACAAATATTTGGCAAGGCTTGTCAGAAATTGAACCTAATAAAAAAAAACTTTGAAACAAAAAACTAATATTGTAAAATAAATACACCCAAAATAACCGACAAGTTAAAATAAAAAACCACAATTCCCACCAATCTCCAATTGAATGATTTAATTTGATTACAAATAATTTGGCAACACAAAACATGAGTTTTCATCAGGGTTGCCAGGGTTTTTCCAAAAAAAATATCGAACCAGTGTTCCCACTTGGTATCCGAAAAGGTGAAAGTTCACAAAAAAAAGGTAATTCTCAAAATTTGGTATCCGGCAAGTTGAATTTTCACTAAAGAAAAAAAACAAAAAAAGGGCGTTTTCTAAACTTGGTATTCCAAAAGTTATAAATTCACTAAAAAATGAAAAAAAAATCATTCCGAAAATTTGGTACTGGTTTATTTAAGTGAGAAAAATTAATAGGAAATATAAATACCAAACAGCCTATAGTTCGGTATTTTTGTCATTTTGTCAACACCAAGGTCGTCGCCAGCCCGGGGCCTAGGGGGGGGAAATTTGTCCCATTCATAGGCTATTTTCTATATGAAGGATGAGGAAAATATGAATTGCCTACATTTTTAAATCTCTTAAATCCCCTTTGGCGACACCCTTGCCGAACAAGGTGCTAAAATACCGAACTGTTGGATAAAATACAGAACAACAACTGGCAACCCTGGTTTTCATAGATTGGTTAAAAGATAAAGGGAATGAGAGCCTTCCTCCTTTTGGGGTAGTTGGGGAATGTTTTTTGATACCACCAATGGGAGAGCAGGGAAGTTTCAATCTGAAAAAAAAACAAATTATGTCAAATTAAATTCAAAAACAGAAAAGTTTTTGTGTTGTCAAAAGCAAAAAGAAGGTTACCCTTAAGGTTAAGTTTTCTTAAATTTTTTAATGTTTACTTAACTTATTTTTTCCCCCTCAACATTCAGTCTTTACTATCCACCTGCAGGGTGATTCACGAGAAAGTTTGACTTCAAACTAAACTACATTATTTTCTAAACTTCCGTCATTGACTAGAAAATCTCTGTATTCTACAAAGTTTACTAAATAAATAACGACCGTTGCTATGTGTTGCTACCAAAGACAAAATAATAATATTCATATTATGTTTATGGTAATAAAACATAATAATATATTTTTAATTTGACAGTTGTAAACTGCAATTTTAGAAAAGTTTAGTTCGAAGTTCAATTGAAACTTTTTCATGAATAGGGCTGCTGCAGTCCGAAGATATATCATATCATTTACCAACCATTTAAAAGGCACAATAAAAGAGTACAATGACAACATTTTGAACTTTTATTTCTTAAATTTTAACACAGTAAGTAAGGATAAGCACTATTTAATGAACGCACACCCCTTGTTTTGTGTGTTCAGTGTTTGTACTGTTTTGTAGAACACACTATTACAGATATACTGGTATCCTGTGTTTATTATCAAACAACCATTTTTTTCAAATTGGGCATTACATCTCCATAAATGTGCATTTACATTTTAACATTTTTTCTTTCTTTATCGATAAATTCTTAATTTTTAAATTCTTAATTATTATCACTTGATTACTCTTTTATATAGGCATCCCGTTGCTGAATAATCTGTTGGTTTGATTTTTTTATTTATATATTTTAGCTAAGTGGTCCTTTGCCAGGTGGTCCCACTGAAGCTTTTAGGATCACCACAGGAGTCAGACAGGGCTGCGTACTAGCTCCTTTTATATTTATAATAGTCATGGACTTCCTGTTGAGAAAGTCCATGCAAGGAGTAAGAGGTATACCGATAACACAGAGAGATGGTCTAATGGACGAACTGTGCGATCTGGAGTACGCGGACGACCTAGCGTTGTTCAGTACGACAGTGGAGGAATTACAGCGCAGTGTTTCAAGACTCTGCGATGAAACAGCACGCCTTGGCCTTCGAGTCAATGCCAGTAAGACGGAGCTCATGGCAAATAATGCCTGCCCCGATAAACAGCTACTACCGATAACCATCGATGGTCACCAGGTCTCCCGGGTGGATAAATTTAAGTACCTGGGATAAACCATTACCACCACTGGTGACCTTGGGGCTGAGCTCCCGATACGTATCGGTATGGCAAGTGGCACCTTCCGCATCACGAACGACGCTATACGTCGGCGCACCCGGCGCAGGCCCGTCACTTCCACCATTACGGAGAGGAGATGGGCATGGCTGGGACATGTGTTGAGGATGCCGAATGACAGTTGGCCGAGGAGAGCGCTGTTTTTCCTCCCATCAGGGTCTCGAAGACGTGGAAGACCCTCTCATACCGTGTTCCGTTCCTTCGAGGCAGAGCTGAGGGACTTGGTGTGGGAGGAGGTCATAAGCATTGCGCAAGATCGAGCGCAACGGAGAGCTCTTGTTGCCTCCCTATGCTCCTAAGTGGAGTTCAAAGGGAGATTTGATTGATTGAGCTAAGTGGTGCAAGCCAAAAATAGATAGATAGATCAACTTATTTTTTACTTTCATACGGACCTTCTCCTGACAATAACAAACACGAAATTGATCCAGCCCTTCAACCACGATGTGATGACCAATAGAAATAGGGCTACATTTTTATATTTGTATTTTTACTTTATCTATATGACTGTAAATTGTTCATATTTATGATGGGTTTTTTTAATATTTGATGTCAATATTGAAGATTTTTTGGTGAATCATATCGGGTCCTTTATGATGCTTCTCGGATAATGTTGGTGGCTTAAAATAATTTCTCCATCGTTTCAATAGACGTCCCCAAAGAGATTCGTTTGAGTGAGTTCAGATATCATAAATTCAACCATCAACCTTTACCCACCAGTCAACTAGTGGTTACAGGCGGCAAGTACAAGTACACACATCGTGGGAACGTTGGTTCAAAGCATGGAGAGGTCAAAATGTGATAGTGTTAAATTATCATTCTAAACCAGCCGTTTATGTGATGGTCATAAGCTCCGGTTACAAATCCACCAAAAAATCTTCAGTATCGACTACATTTAGATACATACGAGATGAAAGGATTACCTGATTGCTGACAACCCACAGAAGTATACACCACCACGCAGTGTTCATGCCCAAGAGATATGTGAGGGCGACATACATCAAGATTTCACACAGCTGGTGAGGGCAGGATATAACCTCAAACCATCCACCTTTTGGGATGAAATGCTTTTCACTAACCACATACTTGGATTTCTTATCTTTTCTTAAATTAGCCAGGATCTGGTTGCTGCGAAACTGATTAATCCAAGCCACATAAAACAACGGTAGGGATAATAGTATCATGAAGATAGTGGTTGCATCAAATAGGGGTATTTGCGCAATATTTTCTGTAATAATAAAAAATAATGTTATGTGCAAGTAAAATGAAAAAAAAAATGCTATTCATGATCACTCATACGAACCATCTTTATTGATAAACCCAGGAGCATGCCCAAGAATAGCAATCACGCATCCAACATAATGTGTGTGCCCCAACACATACTGAGCAAGATTTATTTTACTCTCTTTAGAAAACACTGACACGAAGAATGTTTCGTAGAACCTTTTGTAGGATTGAAGTGTCAACATGAAAATGCTCAAAATAACAGCCAACGGCGTACCTGAAAAATATTTTCAAAGTTTAATCTTTTTATGGATATTTCAACTTTCAGGGTCATGAGTCAGTCCGAAGTTGAGAACTTCCGAAGTGAAGACATTGACAATAAAAAAAAATTAACAGGACAATTGCCAGAAAAAGTTTGAGAAACCGAGTGAGAGAATCCGTGAATTATGTGGCTGATGATATAGTTAGATGGAGTAGACAGCAGGAGGGACTCATATAGCTATGCCTAGAGAATGGACATTGGACAGTACCAGACTCCTTTAAACCATTCTGCACAACCAGCTCCATGGTACTTGCCCTTATGAAAGACCGCCCAAAAGATGGCGAAACGGCTGACATTCCACCTCACAAGAGCAGCATATCTATTAACCACAATCAACTATTGTCGAAACTTAATTATTCTCAAATAATTTGCTACAATACATGTCTAGCTATTTAAGATAGACAACAATATGTCCAGGGCCGTCGCGTGGGTGGTGCGACCGAGGCGGTCGCCTAGGGCGCCGCGATACGAGGGGCGCCGCCGTGGGTAAAACAAATTCTATTTTGTTTGTAGTATAGTCCAGGAATTCACATGCGAACTCATAGCTGAGAAAAGCTAAAGGAATGCAATATTTTCAATAAAAAGTTAAATACACACACATGCTAAATCATCGCGTAGAAAAGCCATTCGAATGCCAAGTTTGTAATAAAAAGTTTTAGTTGTTTTTTTTTTAAGTTTGCAATAAATTTTTAAATAGCATATCTACAGTTTTAAACCAAAACTGGAATGAACGAAATTACAAGTTTTATGAAGGGGGGGGGGGCGCTGATTTAATCCTTGCCTTGGGCGCCTAAAAACCACGCGACGGCCCTGAATATGTCACTCTGAAAATTATTTTACTTACTCTGGTGTTCCACAGGGGTCTAACCTGGGTCTTCTACTTTTCAGTTTGTTTATTAACGACATTGGCAATGTCATACAAGGTTCAGAATATCTGCTTTAGGCGGATGATCTGAACCTTTTTAGAGAGATGAAAGGGAGGCATTGACTTTGCAAAAAGATATAAACGCTTTGACTTCCTGGTCTATCAAAAACAAATTATTCTTCAGTGCACCTAAATGTCATGTTATGACCTTTGCTAGGATTCGTAATGTAACTAAGGCAGAATATACAATGAGTGACTTAAAATTAGCTAGAATGGAAGTTGTGAAGGATTTGTGAGTTACTTACATAACAAACTTTTCCTTTCGACCCCATATCAATGGAATGATAGACAGAGCTTATGCCATGCTAGGCTTTATCCTCAGGAATTCTTTGTACTTCAAACACTCTAATACACTAACGGTTTTCTACAAAATCATTGGTAAGGTCGATAATAGAATCTGCTTCCATAATTTGGTCTCCATCCGAGAAAACACATATACTGAACATAGAAAAGTTCAAAAAAGATTCGCCAGACAATTATATAGGATAAAATTCGGGTATTACCCATACATGTTTCCAACCTCATTTATTTAAGGATCCTTAGGAATGACTACTTTACAGAGACGAAGAGATGATTATCTCTGTAGACATTTTTACAAGCTGCTTCATGGAATTATTGATAATCCCGACATCCTTCGGGAAATAAAATTTTATGTACCGGACTCTTACCAAAGATCACGTCAACACAAACTTTTTTACCCCCTTGTTGTCAAAACAAATCTTATTCGTAACCCAGCTATGGGCAGGGCAATTTATCAATCAATCAATTCTCCCTTTTACACCCCACTCAGGGGCATAAGGAGGCAACAAGAGCTCTCCATTGCGCTCGATCTTGCGCAATGTTTATGACCTCCTCCCACACCATGTCCATGTCCCTCAGCTCTGCTTCGAAGGAGCGGAACACAGTGTGAGAGGGCAATTTATACCTTAAATAAATTAGGGAGCGTTCAAGTATTACGTAACGCAATATGGGGGGGAAGGGGGGGGGTTAGTCTTGTAAAACGTTACTATTGTAACGGTCCCTTATCGGAGCATATCGGTACATTTCATGTTGAGTATGGTGAATTCACTTCGAGGATTGAATTCATATAGATAGTTGTTCTTAATATTGTACATAATAGTGGAGGTATCTGTGAAATCAATCTATGTTGAAATGGTGAGTCTCACCTCACTAATTGTGACTTGTTATTTTGGTGTAAGTACAATGTACTTACTACATACTTTATTGTCACATTGTAAAATGATACCTACTGTATATTGTTTTTTACTTGTACATTTTTTCTGTATTATAAACACTGTTTAGGGCAAAGATTTTTACTCTCATGCTAAGCAGTGCCATTTTTAACAATAAATAAATAAGTACCCACCTTGTTAATAGCTATAAATTAATAGAGTAACTTACATGTTGCAGTTCTGTCAGGATTACAGAAGAAATCTAAAATGCTTAACAGCTTTTTCGGTGCTTCAAATGTGAAAAAATAAGTTTCCACAAGTATGTAGCATGTTGCCGAAAATAGTAAAACAGCTACGACATAGAAATGCCGAAATGAAGATTTTGGAAACTCGATTATTCCTGCGACTTTTGGTCTCTGCACAGCAAATTTCCCATACAAAAATGTCTGAACTATAATATTTGGAAGTCGTGGCTCTAAATAATTAATTAATATGCCCAAAATTATTACATTTTGAGCAATGAAGAGAAAATATAAATTTATCAAAGGCCACATCACTATAATTTCAAACTGTCTTAAAGAATAAAATGGTATAAGGTGATATTGTATGTACGTTAGTTCAATAAATACAATGTTTTCACAAGTGTAACTGTAAAACTGGCGATTAACATTGTTTTTATTTGACACGTCACAAAAAGGTAATACTCGTTTATGTACAAAATGAGGAAAACGGTACGAAAATCTTCATAAACTAAAATTAACGGAAAATTTTAGCCTTGACCTTAAAACTTCATTAAGAGCTTTTGCATTGCTATTGCTACTCAGAAATGTAAACAAAATGCAGAATTAATAAAAATCGAATCTAATATGTTTTACTCATTATATATTATTAAGAAATTTAAGTTGTGTTATTTTTAATCTTCATAAATGATTTGAGTTGAGCTACATATTTTCACGATATACCCACAACCCATAAACTTTTATTCAATAAAAACTAGTAAAACTACTTTCAAACTTTTTCGTTTTGACAACAAATGAGGAGTAATTTTTCAAAAGGCCTTATTTCCACTAATCACCAATTTTCAAACAGAATGCGTTTTTTTGATGTCGTGTAGTTTACCAATTTTATCTGAATAGGAAATTCCACTATTGTTGCGCCTTTTACTATAACGAATATGGTAATTGAAATGAGCTGTTGCCAGTTCCAGTTGCTATTTAGACTAGATTTCGCGATTCCGTCAAAATCTATATTAATATATAAAATTGAAATACGACCTTTTGAAAACTATTCCTCAAATGTCAATATTTTTCTTTCTTTCTCTTTCATCATTGATGCACATAACTCCCATGAACTAGCCACTAGCAAAACTGTGATGTGATTCATAAAATTGTAAAAAAAGTACATTTGATCACAACATAGAATAAATAATGGATTCTCTGGAAGCAAGACGCGTTCGCTGTGCTCGATATCAGTGTGAATATTATACAAAAATATTAAGACTTAGTATACCAATATGATTACGATTTTAAAACTACGACATACCGTCTACTTAAATCCAATCCAAACTCCCTTTAAGCCCTACGCGCTCTCCTCGGCCAACTGTCATTCGGCATTTTTAACACAATATGTCCCAGCCAAGTCTATCTGCTCCCCATAATGGTAGAAGTGATGAGCTCACGCTGGGTGCGCTGGCGTATAGCGTCGTTCGTGATGCGGTGGTACCATCTTTCACCCAAAATTCTCCTGAGGCACTTTTTGTCCCTGGGCTTTGGTCAATGGTCAGGTGCCAGGACTCACATCCATACAGGAGAATGGGCAAAACACACGCATCAAACAGTTTATATTTCGTCTCGACACTAAACGCCGACGCTTTCCATATTTTGGTCATGTTGTTAAAAGCGTCACTTGCCATACCGATACTTATCGAAAGCTCAGCCCCGAGGTCACCAGTGGCGGTAATGGTTGCTCCCAGGTACTTAATTTTTCCACCTGGGAAACGGTGACTATCGATAAAACCTATCTATCACTTATTTTTTATGACAATCTAGTATAAATTTTCAAATATCTACTTTATTACAGGCATTTTAAGAATTTAATGAGGTTTTTATACATTAAAGATTATATAAAAAGTTTTTATAGAGGAGTAAAGAGCTTTGTGTTCAAGTCACTATTCTTCTCAAAGGTTCAAGTAGATTCCAATATTATATTTTTTTTACAATTTTTCTATGCATGACAGGTTTTGTCACTGTCAAATCTTGTTGTCAAAAATTACGTCAAGTGTCATAATTTTGTGATTGTTATCGAGTCTTGAACAATTAATGTATTTTGCAATTATTACTGTATAATTGATAAAAAGCGAATTCACAATATGTTTTCTCAATAAGATTTACATTAGTTGATATTTTGTTGAAATCGTTTTACTAAACATTATGATGGAGAAGAAATTTGAGATTGAATCTAAATTGGAGAAGGTTCATATCAATTGTACAATAATTTATATTTACAGACACAATAAAATGTTGAGTTAGATGCTAAATTTATAATTATATTTACGAGCTTTGCTCTATCGACAGAGTGCTATTGTATTTAAATGTTATGTATTGTGTCATGTGAATTTTATATACATTGTAAATCTTTAATTTTAATAAAAATAATAAAAGAAAAAAAATTGTATGTTTTAGGAGTTGAACAACTTGAATTTGTTGAAAGAACGGGTTGATAAAAGTTCGCAATTGACTGAATCTGTAGTTGGAATTTTAGATTCATTTGAAACTCGGTTGGCAAAATTAGAACAGACGATTCTTCCGGTTTATAATGATACCGCTCATTTACAACGTAAACAACTGAGTATCCTTTTTGATTTTTATATTAACCTACTTTTTTGATTATGTGAAGATAACCGGTGTTGCCACCCCCTTGAAAATTTTTGACCCGGACACAAATTTTAGAAAATTAGATTGGTGAGGAAAAAAAGATCATCCCCCAAAGGAAACAGTCAGGAGCTTTTAAATTCGGTGAATTGAATGGGGGTCACTTGAAATCGCTTGTTCGTGAAAGTTGCTCGTTCAAACATTGGACCATTGATTTAAAAAATTTAGGCTTGTTGTTCAATTGAATAGTGATAAAATATTTAAATACCCCAAGTCTCCAGGATACAACTCTACAAAATACTGAAAATAAAAACAAAATTAAGTTAAGTTATTGAAAATTCAAACTACAACATCCATTCTGCACCACTAGGTAAAAATGATATTGTACAAGATAACTATCAATCAATCAATCAGCCTTTGAACCTCTCTCAGGGGCATAGGGAGGCAACAAGAACTCTCCATTGCCCTTGATCTTGCGCAATGCTTATGACCTCATCCCACACCATGTCCAACTCCCTCAGCTCTGCCTCGAAGAAATGGCACACGGTATGAGAGATAGGGACAAGATAACTGTAGGTGGTTTAATTTTGAAGCTTTTTACAGCGAATTGAAGTGTGTATAATTTAATCTGTTTTCCTTAACTATAATGTAAAGATCTTGAAAGAACTTTGCAGTCATTGGATCATGTGATTAGTTACTACTTCGTAGCACCAGAAGTATCGGACGTCATCAATGCCGGTCCAACTGACGACAACTTGAATAATTTTCTCCTGGTACGAATTCCATCGGTATTTTCTCATATTTCAGTACACTGTCAAATGAATTTAAACTGATTCTAGAATTGTTTTTATAGGCAATGAACAAACTATCAGATGCTCAATCGTATTTTAATAAAAATAATCCTCAAAGTGTGGAGCTCGAAAATGTCGTAAGTTATATTATCTTCTGTGTACAATAATGTATAGATATCCTACCCATGGAGAAATATGACAAAGTTTAATACCCTGACTAGTTTCATAAGCACAGATTCTACCTGGTAACAGGATGCAAAAAAACTTGTATCATATTTTGCTTTTCCAAAATATATGTGATACTTTTATTTCAAAATTTGGTGATGCATACTATAGTCTAAAAAATAGTTCTGGGCTTGCTCAAAGTGAACACAAATATAATTTGGACATCTTTCACATAAAGTAAAGCTTGTGTTGTAAAAGAGGAAGACGGTTAGAAAGATATATTGAATTGGTTTTCATTTATTTACCTTTCAAACTTGAAAATATTTATTGACATACCTACTGAATGTTTGTATTGTATTTTGTTTGTTTATTTTTCAGAACAAATTATACTACTCGGGTGCATCCAAACTAGAAAATGAATTAAAAGATTTACTAATGAAACACAGCAAGCCACTTTTACCAATTGTTTTGTTGGACTTGATAGCGATGGAAGAAGGTGACAAAAAATCTTTAGATTTCTTTTTATTGTTTCATAAATTACATTTCTATGGACATTGAATAAGACCCTCCACCACCCAAGTATTACAGAAGGTTGGAAATTACTGTTAACTTGCATTATACAGAGTATTCCAGAAAGTACGACTCAGCAAAAGTCCAGAGGTACAACACCTTAAGGCAGGGTTGCCACCCGTCCCGATTCTGCCGGGACAGTCCCGATTTCGATGCTATTGTCCCGCGTCCCGACGACCTCTGAATTTTGTCCTGATTTTTTATAACACGCCACTCGACAATTTTTGGTTAATCCAATCAGACTCAGATCCATAGCACACAGTGATCACACAATAACATAGGTACCTATCTATACCTACTTATCAAGATTCACGTGGACAACGGACAAGGTCAAACTCCGTTTGTTGGACTAGGTTAGTCAATTACGTGAACTTTGCAAAAAGATTAGGTATTTTATTAATAACGGTGCACAAATTAGATCGAAGAATTGTGAATACTTTCTCTTAAATGAGAAGATATTATTTGTTAATATTAATGCGAATTTTATACACGAAAAAGGTAAAATTTTTAATGAATAATTAGGTAGGTACCTATACGAAATATCACACTTACACACGCCTGAACCGCCTGAACGGCTGGTCCGATATCACTAATTCTTTTTTTTTCGTGTTTGCTTTTGCCAGGAGAAGGTTTTTATGATATAAATTAGACATTCAAACTTACGACCATACCAACAATAATAAATCAATGTGAGATATAAATTGAAATGTTTAAAAAAAGTTTGTAGCTTGAAAAATGCCCAAAGCAGATTGAATTGAGTATTTTAAAGATCACTTATTTAATTGCTTTTCGAGACCTGAATATTTTTTTATTCATATCCAGCAATATAAAAATTGATTTCAAATGACATCATTTGGTGCAAAAAAAGTTATTCGGGTTATTTTTAGGACAATGTTGGTCAAGTTAGCAAAATATGGTGATTTTTAAGTTTTCGGGCTGATTGTATTTGAATTATAAACACATATTTAATTTAAATACAGATTGATAATGACAAAACTATAATAAAAATATAGTAGGTAATTAGGTTATTTTATGGAAATTTTATAATATAAATTAAAAAAGTAATACTCAGACAGTCTTGGAAATGGGCAAAGATGTTTTTTATTATAATTAATTTTGATGAGAATATAATTCTGCATTGTTTAGGAAAAGAAACCAAATACAGTAACATGTGAGCGAAGCCACAGGTAACAGCTAGTCTGGGGGCGTCCATTAATCACGTGAGCCCAAAATGGGGAGGGGGGGTCTGGAAAAATCACGAAAGATCATAGGGGGAGGGGGGGGGGTCTAGTGAGAAAATCACGTGCATTTATTTTTCTGGTGAATTTGAAGAAAAACAATTCAGAAATTTAAAAAATTTACGATGTTTAAAATCATGTTTCGTAATTCTTTGTACTAAAAAATTACACGTGATTTTCGGGGAGGGGGGGGGTTTCCTGAAACATCGCCAAATATCACCAGGGGGGAGGGGGGTTGCATAAAAAAGTTCCATAAAAAAAACATCACGTGATTAATGGACGCTCCCTCTCCTATAACCGGCTGAATGTCCCGATTTTATTTTTTCAAAAGGTGGCAACCCTGCCTTAAGGGCTATCCATATAACTCAACATAATATATTATGTTCAGCAATTTTTTTATATAGTTTTTGAGTTATAACTATTTTAGTACTTTTTATGTCGAACTCGACTTACAGGATATAAATGATTACAGAGACACCAATTTTTGAGGTACAAGCATAATTTTTTTTTCTGGTTTAGCTGAATAGTATACCTAGTAGACACAAAAGCAATTATTAGTCTATCTGATACCATCGCGCCAACAAGATGTTGAATCTCAAAATAGGGTACAACTGAAAATTTTAAAAAAACTTTGAAGATGATTTAAAAAAAAACATGACATAACTTTTTTTCTTCTAACTATTTTCAAAAACTTGGCAATTTATCAATGTATGTACCCTGTAAATTTCGTTAAGCTATCTTTATTGAATCATAGATTGATACATAGAAAAAATCGTATCTTGTTGAAAAATCCTTTTACTCAGTCGACGAAATTTTAAATTGATATATAATGAGTGGAATGAATTTGTTTGTATTATGTTGTCCTGGGCCACCCAGTCTATAATAACACCTCCTCCCCTCTAAAGCATTTTTAAAAGCAAAAAACATTTATTGTTATTATTGCTATTATTGTTTTATTATCAGGATTTATGTTATTCTCTTATTTAACCTCTTTTGTACTTAGTGTGAAACTATAAAATGTTGTATTGTGTAGTATTTGTTGACAATTCCGAGTGCCCTATGGGGCCTATGGACAATAAAGAATTTGAATTTGACATACCTAAAAACTCTTTCTTTTTTTAAGTTTTACTCTTAGCCAAAAATCTTTCTTTTCCATTTGAAGTACAACTTTTTTGTATTCATCACTCCATGTCCCTTTAAGGGCAGGCAGAGAGAGCAGACTTCCACTTTTCTATCAAAACACACTTTTTTCTTCATCCGCCAACTTAACATTTCTCATACAACCCCTCCTACCTCTGACCTGCCTTCCTTGACGATGGAACCAATGTATACAATCTACATCATTCTCAGTTGACTACACCTTCTCACATCTTTTCCTTTTAGCCTTTTTGTTATCCTACTAACATTAATTTTTTCCACATGCCTAAACCATCTTTGTAACAACACTAACTTGATTCCACCTGTCATTCCTTCCTCATATTCTCATTCCTTTCCATATCCCACAGAGTCTTTCTACATATTCATTGTAGAGCTCTCATTTCTACACAAAACATTCCACATCCAAAAATCATTTATGGTTATAGTTTTTGTAGCTTGTAGTGAGACATTGTTGTTTCTCATAATATGTCTTAGCGCACCGCCCACCCTGCTACCAGCTACTTTCCTATATTTGATTTCTTATTCACACTTTTAAAATATGAAATTGATTCCCAAATATCTCAACAAGGCTTGTATAAAGGAAGAAATAGTAGTTACATAAAATTTATTCTCTCAGATTCCAGTGTTGAAAGTGCTCCTCCCAGCTTAGGGATGCCTGTCGCTGCTCTAGAGGATCTCCGAGCCATGTGTCAGTGGCTGAGTAACGCCAGTATGAACTCTTACACTTCCCTGATTGGTTCTGTCAGAGGTACAGTTGTGTACAAGTCGCTGATTGCGTTGAAAGAGCATCAAAGAAGTTGCAGTGGAGGAAGTATGCAGAGATCTTTTACAACACATTCTCCAATGCCTGTAAGTGCTGTCATGATTTTTAAATGTGTGATTGGTTTAGTAACAGTTGAAAATTTGAACTATTAGTCACTTTAAGTAATATAACTTTTACCACATTCCAAAAACACCTATATCCAATCCACAACTTATTTATGATACATTTTCTCTTTTAGAAATCGAAGCTTATTCATAGATCCGAGAGTACAGCAAGAAAGGCTTCAAGCAGAATTCACAAAGCGTAAGTTATATATTATTTTGTATTTTATCTGCTAGTGTATTTAGTATTTTGTGCTTTTTGTTTTCAACGTATGCTCGAAATATTTATCTTATTGCAGCTTAGAGAAGAAGGCTAACAAAATGTTCTTGAAGGCATCCCAAACTCTGGAGCATTCCACGGGATTGACATTGGGACCAAGAAGAAGCACTTCACATACTGGTATTGAAATTGTCTATTATATTTTTGTACGCCTAAATGTTAAATTTATGTGTTAAATTTTTAATGGTTATTTTCAACTGTTTTTTCAAGACAATATTTACTGCATCTCCTTTTTACTGAGGGCTGTGATCTCCTAACCTCTCTGCCGCAATCACATTTTGGACATATGTCTCTTGACACACATTCTTTCTGTTTTTCAAAATATGAATAGGTATTAATATATTTCCTTAAAAAGGGCACAAGAATATTTGAAAATTTTGAACCCTAGTGGAATAGGCATAGACTTCAGATCACGAGGTCCCGGGTTCGATTCTCATAGGGCCAGAGTTTTTTTAAGTAATTTATCACTAGAAATTTCCACCTGCGGTTGACTCAGATTGGATGGGACTGGTTGACTGAAAAAAATTGCCTCAGGCAATAGTATGTTCCGCCGGCTATACTGACACCTTTGTATAGAAATGTGTTCATTAACTAATTTATTTATAATATTATTATACTTCCAATTGGCAACTGATTTTATTTTGTAGAAGGTGAAGAGTGGACGGGTGGAGCTGAACAAGATATGGAACAATATTTAGAACTAGTGATGGGGCTACACCGTCTCATGAAAGCTGAACAAATGCTACTCGTCGGTCTCGTCCCATTGGGACAGCAGCATACGGTCTTTGAAAGTATTGTTAGAGACGCTTTGGATTTAGTTGTCCAAGATGGAGAAGTCAGTATACTTTTTACAAATCACCTAATATTTTATTCATAAATCGGCGTGGTTAATTTTTTTTTTGTTTTTTGTTCCAGAACATTGCATCTAGAGCAAAGAAATGTATGAGTCGTCATGATTTTGGTTCAGTATTGATTGTGTTTCCGATATTAAAGCAGTTGCTTGCTTTGAAGCCAGAGTTTGAGCGCACGGTAGAGCATTGTGACATAAATGTCAAATCCAAGTTCACGTCTATTCTAACAACGCTTCACACTACTGTAAGTATATTATTGCATTGTATTGACACTAGATTGAAATTTCAATTATCTTTCAGATTTTGAAAATATGTTCAGACTATCTTATTAAACTGAAATCAAATTTCCAGGGTATGAAAGCTTTAGAGGATTTTATAGAAGGTGTTAAAACAGACAACAGCTCTCTTCCAGTGGATGGAACAGTCCACGAGTTAACAACCAAAGTTATAGTCTTCTTAGACCAGTTGCTGGACTTTGCCGATACTATAGGTTTGATTATATTAATTACTAAGTACTTTTAAGGGTATTAACTATTGAATTTTTTTTACCCTTAATGGTCAACCCTTCTTTTCTATTTAAACACACTTCTTTTACTGACATTACATACCACATACAACCTCTTCCATTTTTTTCCCTTTTACCTGGCCTTCTTTGAGGATGGAATTGATGTGTTCGATCTACATAATTTTTGTCGACCACACCTTTCTTTTCAGCCTTATGTATTATTTTTGTTATCCTAATAGCATCAATTCTTTCAATATGTCCAAACCATTGCAATTTATTAACTTTCATTTTTGTTACAATACTTATCACAAAATGTAGTGTACTGGTATGAAAACGAACCATTATTGACTTGAATTGAAACCATATAGACAGAAATATTTTTTTTTGTGTTCTAAGTCGTATAAATAAGTTAATAAACAGCTTATCCTGTTTCTGAAATAACAGCTTTTTCAAAAAATGTTATGTAATGAAACAAAGGAAGGGCATCCGGATGGCAAAAAGTGGAGTTTCACTCTTATGGTGTTATGCTGTGAAATCTTTCTTTTCTTACAGGTGGAGTGTTATCGCAAGAGACGGGTTATGTGAATTCGTTAGCATTATTGCCTTGTTATACACAAATAGCAACAAATAAAGAAGCAAAGGCTAGGGCACTGCTTGCAATTTACATCAGTGAGTATTTTCTACTAAACAATAAGGGTGTATTTAAACCAAACGAACATAGAGTCAGAGCTGGTGTAGGGTATATTTTTTTGATTGTTGATATGGACACTAATCTGTCATTGCCCATCAATTATTATTATTATAATTGGTTATCCGACAGGCAGCTAAGCTGTCTGATCTTAGCACCACTATCACAACAACTGTCAGGCACAGCAAAATCACAACACCAATTATTAAAGTACAAAAAAAAAAGAAGAAGTTATTACAGATATTTTGGTGTGGCAACTCTTAGTTAAAAAATAGTTTTGTCCTTAGAGTAAGAGAATACTATGGAGGGAGCACAATTGCGAAAAAATGAAGCCTAAAAATGGCGGACAGGGCCATAAAAAGTGATAAAGTGAAGTTGGCTCCATATGGATGCCAATGCTACAGATGTCATCGATGATCAATGTATGACACAATTACATCGAATTTCATAGCCCATTAAAAACCATCGTATGAGAACGCTTATATCATAAATAGTTTTTGAAATAAAGTGCATAAGTAATTTTTTTTTGTTTTCACGTAGGTTATGATATGATGTTAATTTTGTTAAGAATTACTTCACAGTGTGTGTGTTATCAAAAATCTCACGATGCTTTGACAAGCTCAAGTGAAAGCAGGCTTCACACCAAGGCAGTAATGAAGATGATGAGTGCTTGTCGAAACGTGGCGGAATTTTTCATCATACACATATTATGTACTTAGTTTAGAACACTGATATGCGTAATGGTTGTCATTAATTATAAGGTTATGAAAAATAAAAAAAAGATGTCATTTTATGGAAATGTTTATATTCCTTTGATAATTAATGTTACAAGAAAAATCATTTTATTGTTACAATGCCAATTTTTGTATAATATATCCACTAGGACTAGGGTGGATATTTGATGGATGGAAGTGTACGGACCCGACGATATACATGAAGTATGTTTAGGTGTCCAATGTTCCCTTTTTACTGCTGCAATCCATTGCCTTTGCCCATCATCCATCATCTTTGGAAAATCTTAAAACATACAAACAGTTAGAAAATAAGACAAGTGTATCATTTAAATTCACATTCAATATTGTTTTCTGTCATGATATACTAAAATGTTTACACAGAATCAAGCTAACAAATAGCTCATTAATTTATGTCGTACGAAATTACTATTTTTTTACAGAAAGATAAATATAATATACATATACATATTTTATTTTAAATATACAAATGTAATTCAATATCGATAAGTAAAGCTTTACAGGTCAAAAAATTATCAAAAATAATTATTCGATTATAACATCGATGAGCCGTTTTGGCGTCACTACACATAAAATGTCATACACACAACAAATCATTATTTTAAGTAAAATACTATTTTTAATTCAATTTTTCAATAATAAATGACGTATAACAATAAAAGAATACATCTTTATATATCAGGTTTATGAGATATTAGAGAAAAGTTGTTATATATGATAATATATTACAAATAAACTTCGATACTCACCCTTGCATGGAAATACCCATTTTTTTATCTTTATCGCCGTTTTTTTCACCCAAAAACACTACATTTCCACATGATGTTTAATTTTGAATATTAATTCACAAAATAATGCAAAGAAATTTATGTTTTGGAGAAAAAAAAACAGCTTTTATCATGAACAAGTCACTTTGACACAACGCACTATTCAAATTGATTCAAATATCGCTCCACAGACTGCCATAAAAAGTACAAGAGTGAAGTTCGTGCAGGTCTAAAAATCGGCTTCATGCGAGAACAATAGGAAATATACCTATCGCTCCCTCCATAGTATTCTCTTACTCTAAGGTTTTGTCACTTGTTATTTTTTCACTTGTAAAAATTCTCTCTCTGGTAAAGTTAAATAAAGAAAGGTTGCTGTGTATCTGAACTCCAAGTTTTTTTTATTGCAAAACATAATCCTGTCTTCAACAGGTTATGGGCCCAGATCACATAAGGGTGAAATTGTTTGTTTTTTAATTTAAATAGTTGAAAAGTGCTGTTTTTGTGTTTTTAAATAAAATTGTGTTTTTGGCTGTAATGTTACAAGGCAAGATGGAAGTTCAGCATACAAAGTTAAATAACACAAACTGGTCTGTGTGGAAGTTTCAAATAAAAGTATTACTAAGATCAAGAAAGTTGTTAAGCATTGTCTTAGGGGAAGAAAAGCGACCAGGAGAGGAAAAAGATGAGAAAGCTAGACAGTCATGGGATGATAAAGATGCTTTGGCCCAAGAAATTATTGTCACAAGAATTGAAGATTCCATTATAATACACATTGTAACATGTAATTCAAGCAGTAAAATGTGGGATAAATTAGCAGTTATATATGAACCAAAATCTAATGTTAATGTACATCTTTACCAGCAGAAATTCTTTTCGTTGCCGTATGAGGAACCGGCTACATTGTTTATAGCTAAGTTAGAAGAATTAAAGAACCAACTTAAAATGATGGGTGAAGAGATGTCCGAGAAAATGGTGATGACAAAATTTTTGATGACACTGCCTGACAAATATAAACACTTCATCTCAGCTTGGGAATCAGTGCCATCTGAAAAACAAAATCTAAAAGAGTTGACATCAAGACTGATATTAGAGGAGCAAAGATGTGCCAAGTCGGAGGTTGAAGAATCAGCAGCGCTTGTTATTGGAAATAAATATAAAAGAAAAGAATCTACATTTAAAGGATCCTATAAAAACACTAACATAAGATGTTTTAGCTGCGGCAAGAATGGTCATATGCAAAAAGATTGCAGAGTGAAAAGAAATGATAAGCTATATGTCTGTCATTATTGTAAAAAACCTGGTCACTTAATCAAGGACTGTAGATATAAATTTTCATCAGAAAACAGTAAGAAGGAAGATGGAAATATTAGAAATGCTTATCTCGTGAATAATCTGCAAAATAAAGATTTGTGGATAGTGGACACAGGAGCAAGTGATCATATGTGCAAAGATAAGAATATATTTTCAAACTATCAAGACCTTGTTGGTGAAAAGTATGTCACTGTCGGAAACGGAGAAAACTTAAAAGTATTAGGAATCGGCGAAATAAAGTTGTCAGCCTATGATGGATTTAAATATGTACCAACAGTGCTACTGAATGTATTGTACGTGCCAGACTTAAAAGTGAATTTATTTTCAGCTATTTGTGCTACAGATAAAGGATATCAGATTAAAATAACAAGAAATAAATGTGAGTTTTTGAAAGGAAACAAAGTAACAGCTGTGGCTAGAAGATATGATAAAATACTTATTATGTGCTTCAAATTGGATGAACATATTGCTTTGACAAGCTTGAGTGTATGGCATGAAAGATTGGCTCATCAGAATTACAGATATGGTGAAAGAACAAGACAAGAAAAATGTAATTCAAAAGAGTAGTGAAATAGTTACCTTCCAAGAATACATACCTCAAGTGGAAACTGGTATCGTGGAAGAAACAACGGTAGCAGATAACGTCAATGAAGATACATTAGAACAAGTTGAGTTAGAAAGCAGTTCAGAATCTTATAGTGTAGATGAAAGTGATGATTCGGCTTTAACTGAGAACGAAGATGAAACTGAACAGATGATAAGAAGAAGTTCACGTGTATCCAAAATGCCAAAGAGGTTTGAAGATTATGAAATGAGTTTTGTTGCGTTGAACGAAGAGCAAATAACATATCAACAAGCTATAAGTGGTCAAAATTCAAAAGAATGGAAAAATGCTATTAAAAATGAATTGGATGCTTTAAAAAGAAATGCTACATGGAATGAAACAGATTTACCTAATGATAAGAAAGCCATAGAAGCTAAGTGGGTATTCCGAGTTAAAAATGAGCGAGATAAAGAACCAATATTTAAAGCAAGATTAGTTGCAAAAGGTTTTCAGCAAGACGATCATTTCGATCACTCAGAAATATTTGCTCCAGTTGCAAAATTACCTACGATGAGAATCCTACTAGCAATTGCAAATAAATACAAGTTATCGTTGCATCAGATGGATGTGAAAAGTGCATTTTTGTACAGTGAAATAGACGAGGAAGTATATTTGAAGAAACCTGAAGGTCTAAAGAAAGATGGAAAAGTGTTAAAGCTAATGAAGTCTTTATATGGTTTGAAGAAAGCACCCAAAATGTGGAATGATACCTTTAACAAGTTTATGATTAAGGAAGGGTTTAAAAGAAGTCAATCTGATTATTGTCTATATTATAAGGGTAATAATGAGAAGTTTTATGTTTTATTATATGTGGACGATTTAATAATTGCCTGTGAAGATGAAAACAAAATTATTGGATTAAAGAGATCATTAAAAGAACGTTTTGAAATGAAAGATCTTAATAAAGTGTCAAAATACCTAGGAATTAATATAATACAGAAGGAAAATTCAATTGAACTAGATCAAAAGGATTACATTTTGGAAGTTTTAAGAAAGTATAATATGGAAAATTGTAATCCAGTTGCAACACCAATAGAACCAAAATTACAGATATCAAAGGAACCATCGACAGACAAAGATTTGATTAAAGATTGCAGAATATTAATTGGAAGGCTTATGTACATAATGATGGGCACACGCCCAGACATCTGTTTTGCGTTAAGTTACTTAAGTCGACATCAGTCAAATGGAAATGAAGAGCTATGGAAAGCATTAAAAAGAATACTGCGCTACCTCAAGGGAACATTGGAATTTAAGCTAATCTATGAAGCAAACAAAGAAACACCATTAGTGGGTTATACAGACGCAGACTGGGCAGGAGATCACTCAGACAGGAAATCAACTTCGGGATTTATCATGCAAGTATATGGATGCACAGTATCCTGGTGCTCAAACAAACAACAATGTGTTTCGTTATCCTCTACAGAAGCAGAATACATAGCACTCAGTAAAGGTATTGCAGAAGGATGTTGGATTAAGAGCTTATTGAATGAAATTGGTCTACAATGTAAGCAGATTTTAATGTTGGAGGACAACCAGTCAGCTATTTGTGTTTCCAAGAATCCCGAACATCATAAAAGATTAAAGCATATTGATTTAAGATATCACTTTATAAGGGACAACGTCAGAAGAGGTGTTGTAGATGTCACATACATTCCATCAAGAGAGCAGTTGGGGGATATTTGCACCAAGGGATTGAACGGGAATACACTGTTGAAACTTTGTACTTCAATTGGTCTTCGTGTTTAGTTTTTTTTTGAGGAAGGGTATTAAAGTACAAAAAAAAAAAAGAAGAAGTTATTACAGATATTTTGGTGTGGCAACTCTTAGTTAAAAAATAGTTTTGTCACTTGTTATTTTTTCACTTGTAAAAATTCTCTCTCTGGTAAAGTTAAATAAAGAAAGGTTGCTGTGTATCTGAACTCCAAGTTTTTTTTATTGCAAAACATAATCCTGTCTTCAACACCAATGAGTCATACAAATTTTTGAAAGCGTTCACATTCAAAGAATCAACCAGCTCAGGCAGCAAACCATCCTAATGCTCAACCACTCTATTAAACAAACAATGCTTCAATGGATTCTGCTTGAACCTGTGGCCATCCAATTTATACCCATGACCCCTCAGGTGGATATTCCGGTTGTACTTGAACGTTGCATGCAATTCATGTTACCATGGAGTATTTTATATGTTTCCATCATGTCACCTCTCCTCCTTCTGTCTGACAAAGGTGTCAATCCCAGTATCCGGAGCCTCTCCTCATATTTAAAATTTTTTAACCCAACTCCCAGCTTGGTAAATCATCGTTGCACCTTTTCGATCATCTGAACATCTTTTTCAAAATAAGGATTCCACAGTTGATAACCATATTCCAACGTATATTTTGTACACTCTGAGTAGCAGATCGTGAGGAAAGTGGGAGAAGATCTTTTTTATCACATAGATAATATAATTAGTTCTTGCTTGTTTTGGTTTCCATGGTGTCCAATCAATCAATCAATTCTTCCTTTTACACCCCACTCAGGGGCATAGGGAGGCAACAAGAGCTCTCCATTGCGCTCGATCTTGCGCAATGTTTATGATCTCCTCCCACACCATGTCCATGTCCCTCAGCTCTGCTTCGAAGGAGCGGAACACAGTGTGAGAGGGTCTTTCTCGTCTTCGGGACCCTGATGGGAGGAAGAACAGCGCTCTCCTCGGCCAATTGTCATTCGGCCTCCTTTACACATGTCCCAGCCAAGTCCATCTCCTCCCCACAATGGTAAAGGTGATGGGCTCACGCTGGGTGGGCCGGCGTATAGCGTCGTTCGTGATGCGGTGGTACCATCTTACGCCCAGAATTCTTCTTAGGCACTTCATTTCAAAGGCTGAGACTTTTTGTGCCAGGACTCACACCCATATAAGTGAATGGGCAGCCCGATTTTTAAGCTCTTGTTCCATAATCGAGCCGTGGTCAATACAGGGGGGACACCAGCTGCCTGAACCCCCCCCCCTAATGGGGTCCAGGCGTCCGAGGCTTAATTCTGTTGCCTTTTCTGACCGATTAATTTAAGGACGTGAGGTGGTCGACCCCACGGTCCTGATCTGATTTTTCGATTTCCTGCCTCTTACAGGATGCTCGAAAAACCAGCAAAAAGAGCAGAGGTGCTATTCTAAGTCGGCAACCCCACGGCAATATCAGCCATAAAAGAAAGTATGCTCTGTTTCTAGATTCCGGTCTATGTTCGTTTGGTGTAAATGCACACTAAAATGTAAATGTTTTGTCCTTAGGAAAAGTTTTGGCCCAACTGAACTTTACTCTGCGAAGTAAGAGTGAGCAGTACAGTGATCCGGCGCTCAAGGCTCTCTTCAGGCTCAACAACAACCACTATCTGCTCACGGTGAGGCTTATTGTTTTATCTTTTTAATTTTTTACAAAGGCATTAACTGTTGATCAAGAGGTCCTGAGTTCCCAGTCGAGTCAGAATGTTTTTAACTTGAAATTTCTACCCGGGCTGGCCCGTCTCAATCATGTATTTTTCATAATAATTTAGATTTTTTTTTTTTTTTTTTTTTAATTTTTTGTAAACCAGGGCTTACAGAGATCTCAACTGCTGGAAGTATTGACTATGTCGGAGCCCCAGTGTGAGAAGACCTACAGAGATATGATCCAAGATCATAAGCAGAGCTACTTGAATAGGTGATCAAATAAAATATCCAATTTGCAGCTCGACAAATCATTCATGAAATATTAAAGATCTATAACCATTGTTACTTTGATTTGTTAATTTTACAGTTGGAATAAATTGCTCTCGCACATAAGCATCGGAGATGAGGAGTTGTCATCTTCTAAATTAAAAGATAAAGATAGAGCTTCAATCAAGGAAAAATTCTCCGTAAGTCAGCATGGCCATTCACTCAGTACATAATAACCCCTACATTAAATCTGCATTTCACTAGGTTTGCAGGACAAGGAAATGAATGTTCAATGTTCAAATGAATGTTTCAGAACTAAAATAGTTAGAATTATGTATCTAATATATTTCCAATGTTGGGTTTATTTATATGCCAAAAATTGATCGTACTATTTCACTTAGTTTTCTAAAAAGTGCACATTAGATAGATGTAAAAGTGTGTTAAATCTACCACATTCAACGATTTATATTATTATAACTAATAGGAATGTATAGTCACTTGCTTTTATTTTTCATGTCCTCAATACGCATGCTTGTTGCGAAATATTATCCATAAATTTTTATTATTATAACTTGTAAGAATATTATATTCACTTGCTTTTATTTTTCATGTCTGCTCGATACGCATGCTTCTTGCCAGCTTTTATCCATGTTTTATGGATTATTATTAGTTTTGTCTATTATAAGAGTTTTTCATGAATTTTAATATGCTTTGAGATTTTTCTAATGTGGTTGCATTTGTAATATCGTTGACTGTAATTGGCCTGGAGGCCGTATGTGATCAATAAATAAATAGATTTACTTCGTAATTACTTAGAAATATTTGCCTTGAACACTGACTCACTGACTGACTGACTGACTGCCTGACTGACTGACTGACTGATGTCATTAACGCCGCTAGATGGCGCGCCACTCGCAACTAAAGACAAAATAATATTGTTCTTCTAATACAATATGGCTGTCAGCAGTGACAACTGACAGTAACATAATGATATTATTTTTATTATGCCTGGTGGCTGAGCACTTTTTTTAAAGGTCTTGACGTAGAGAAAACAATTTTTGGGTTATTAAAAAACTCACATGCGAAGTCAGCCATAAGAAAGCAAAGTGTACCAAATTAGGAAACTTTTACGCACAGCGGGACTTCATAGTGATGAAAAGCCTTATTAATGCCATGAGTGCAATAAAAAGTTTGCGGTTTCAAGTAATTTAAGAGTGACATGCGAACTCATAGCGGAGAAAAGCCATACGAATGCAATAATTGCAATAAAAAGTTCAATCAATCAAATAATTTATACAACCAATGACATGCTAAAAGCTATTTGAATGGTAAGTTTGCAATAAAAAGTTTAATTTCGTTTTTAAGTTTGCATAAATAGTTCAATCAACCGTGTGCTGTAAAGTATCACTTGCGAATTCGGCCAGGAAACTTTTACGCACAGCCGGACATCGCTTTACTAATGCAATGTGTGCAATAAAAAGTTTGTGAACTCATAGCGGAGAAAAGCCATACGAATGCAACCATTGCGATAAAAAGTTTAATCAATCAAATGATAAAATAATGATAAAAGCCATTTAAATGCATATTTTGTTAGAAAAAGTTCAAAATTTGTTTAAAGTCTTACATATGAATTCGGTCAAAAGAAAGCATAGTTTGTATGAAAAAGTTTACCAAATCAGATCTTTAAATCACAGACGCGATTTCATTGCCAAGAAAACTCTTACTAATGCAATGTGTGTAATAAAAAGTTTTTTTTTGCATTTTTATAAATAGTTATAGTATCATGAATAGTTATAATCTATCATCGAGTGCTTTACAGTCACACAAATGAATTCGGCTATAAGAAAACAAAGTTTCCATGAAAAAGTTTACCAAATCACGAATCTTTAATCCACACACACGAGATCATAGCGGAGAAAAACCATACGAATGCCATGTTTTCAATAAAAAGTTTACACACCTAGAGTAATTTTTTAAAGATTTTCATGTGAATTTGTAGCGTTGAAAAGCCATTCATATGCAACGTTTGTTATAAAAAGTACAAGTTTTTTAAAATTTTCTTTGAGTTCTATTATCAAGTGGTTTAAAGTCTGACATATGAAAATTTGCATGAAAATTTTACTAAATCTTAAATTTATCCCATAGACACGATATCATAGCAGAGAAAAAGCCTTGCTAATGCAATGTTTGAAATAAAAATTTTGCACACTAGCGCAGAAAAGCCATACGAATGCAACCATTGCGATAAAAAGTTTAATCAATCAAATGATAAATCATGATAAAAGCCATTTAAATACAATGTTTCCATGAAAAAGTTTACCAAATCACGAATCTTTAATCCACACACACGAGATCATAGCGGAGAAAAACCATACGAATGTCATGTTTTCAATAAAAAGTTTACACACCTAGAGTAATTTTTTAAAGATTTTCATGTGAATTTGTAGCGTTGAAAAGCCATACATATGTAAAGTTTGTTATAAAAAGTTCACGTTGTTTTTTGAGTTTTCATGAAGATTTCAATTAATCAAGTGTTTTAAAGTCTCATATAAGAATTCGGCAATACGAATGCAAAGTTAACGTGAAAAAGTTTAATCAATCAAATCGGTAGATAAATACCCACATGCCAAAAGCTATTTGAATGTACAGTTTGTAATTAAAAGTTTAAGTTGTAGGTATTTGAGTTTTCATAAAGAGTTGAATCAACCAAGTATTTTGAAGTCTCACATGTGAATGCTCACAGCTATGCAATGAGAAAGTAAAGTTTGCATAAAAAAGGCCATAGGTGGGCGCCACGGGCGCCTTTAAAAAACTAGTTACTTAGAAACGTTTTTTCGTATTTGCCACTTTCGATTTTATTCATTGTGTAGTTTTTGCAGATTCGATCTTATTGCATTAAAAAAATACAGAAAACTAAAATTTTTTTTATAGTTTAATTGTAAGATGTACTCGAAACCTGCAAATTTTTATAATAAAACCAGATTTCCTTCCAGACGTTTCCCTGTAGTCATTGTCATTACTAAGAACATGTGTAATTTATACAAAAATACGTTTAAAATATGTTTGAATGTTACAAAATTATTTCTGAATTGCTCCAAAGAAATTCTATCAAAAATCTGCGTACCAATGTTGTGCAACTCAAAGGTTTTCAAGTGAATAAAAATTGTGTTGTTATGGAATTTTTCACAGATGGCTTTGTTGTCAGTAAACCTATTCCATACTAACTTTAATTTTGTATTATTTCCTATCCCTTTTTCGATCTTTTATAAGTTTTTCTATTATCCGGAGCAGAGAAGAATCCAATAAACCAAGCATCATAAAAATCTGTACAGGCGATCTTGAGTTATATTTGTTGGCACTAACCCGGCTTTCTTTTATATTTTAGATGATTTCACTTTCCATTCTCTTGACGATGACGATGTTTAATGATTTTTTCTTTTGCAGACATTCAACAAAGAAATGGACGAATGTGCCAAAGTACAGAGAAGCTACTCCATCCCGGATATTGAACTTAGAGAGTCTTTAAAAAGGGACAACAAGGAAATACTCTTACCAAAATATAACCTATTTTACGAGACATACTCTTCAGTACCTTTTTCTAAGAATCCGGAGAAGTATATAAAATACAATTCCACACAAATAGCAGCCTTGCTTGATAGGTTCTTTGATGTTGCAGCCTAAATATTATGCAAGTTTTAGAATGGTCGAATAACCGAGTACACTTTTATAGTGTTTTTTAAGGCTTTGATTTCCTAGGATAATGATACCATCGTATAGCGGTCGTAATATTACGGACACAAAGTAAACAATTACGGTGTCCATTACCAGTCTCTAAGGAAACCACCCCATTTGGAATAATGTTCAAAGTGATATAATGTAGCGCTGTATTACAGTATGGCAGCATTGCTTTTCTAGGAAACCAGAGCTTTAAGAGTGATAAAAAAAGTGGAATGTATATTTCAATTTTAAGTAAAATTATATTCTTAAGTCAGCTAATTTTTGGAAATGATCTTTTTGGTGCAATATTATAACAATGACAAAGAAATATTTGATATGCCACAGATTTTACTGAAAAAACTTCATAAGTATAAAACTAAGCCAGTCTGTCAGCCTTGATAATCAATGATTGTTTGAACCATTTAATTGTTATGGTTGCATTAAAAATTGAAATAGCTTTTTTCTGATATTCAATTTATTTTAATGACATTAAAGAATTTTTGTTATTATGTTATTAGTGATATTATGTACACTCACAAATTTAATAAAGAATCATATTTATCTTAATGTATTTTTATTTACTGTTTCTGCACTTGTAAACTAGATTATATTAGTGTTTTTACTTACTTCAAGTTCAAATACCCGGGAGCAACCTTTACTAACTCTGGTGACCTCGGGGCTGAGCTTCCGATACATACGAAGTGGTTGGTAGTCTAGCAGCTTCAACACCGACTTTCGTACTGTTTCGTTCAGAGGTCGTGGGTTCGATCCCAGGCGCCCACCATCTTCCTCTTTCACGACACAAGCTTTAAGTAGCTTACCGTGAAAGAGTGTATTTGTGTTCACTTTGAGTGAGCACAGATTCATACTTAAAAAAAAAATACCTGTATGGCAAGTGGCGCCTTTATCAATATTTCTTATTCTTTAGGCGAAATTTCGCTCATAATAAGAGATTCAGCTCTACTTATTATTGTTTCCCACATTCCCATTTTCAACCCTCTCAAGGATACAGGGACACTTTTTAATGAGGATGTCGGCTTTTTGTCCTTCTAACATGTAGTTGAAGGTGAATTAATAAAAATAAAAACAGGTTTTATAAGAAAATATGAAATTTTTTATTTTTTCTTCATGTATAGGTATAATATACCTATATATTTATAATAAATAAAAATATAATAAATAAAGAAATTTACTTTTTTTTAATTATTCAGAAATAAACTAATTAATCTGTGGGTCTATAAAAATTAATCACAACAAAACACAATAGTGGCAACAATTTGAGATTTTTTTTTAAATAAAAATACCTAAGGTAAACACGTTCATGAGAATGAGGATATTAAATATCCTCATTCTCAATAAATAAATTTTATCAGTGTTACAAAGCACAATATACTCACAGAACAAATATACTAATCAAATGGGTGCCTACCTACTTGATGAAAGAATAAAATGATTGGATAATAATTTGAATTTGGAACACTTCAATAGTTGAACTGTAGTCTTTGGAACAATGTTTTTTCGCTCTGTTTTTAACCCACTCTAATAATAAACATATGTATACTAAAACTTCTGTTTTGATATTTATTAATACTACCAACAATCAGAAATCAATAACCACAAGTTTGCATAAATATATTGGCTACCAGTGCACACAAGTCTAAGAATCTACAATCTACATTACAACGATCAAAATCATAAAATATACTTTATTACAACCGGGCCGTCCATTAATCACGTGAGCTCAAAAGGGGGAGGGAGGCGTCTGCTAGAAAAAAATCACGAAAGATCACGCAGGGGGAGAGGGGAAAGGCCCTAAACATTTCAAAATGCATTTAGGGCTTGCGGCTTATATTCTTATACTGTGTTGAGATTGTATTTGTTGTGAGTGAATTTGAATATTGGAGGGAATTTGAATCTAAATTATGAGAAATACTATTAGTCGGCCATCTTTTTTTCTCGGCCAATAAGAACCATGGACGTACAAAGGACCAAGCCATTGACAGTTATCTTGAAGCTGCGCGGGGGGGAATCAAGTTTGCGGCGGCCATCTTAATAAGAGACCCACGTCTGTTTAGTGTGTCCTGCATGTTTGTTGACAAATAGTCGAAATATTTCTAAATTTCCCACGTTTAGTGTTTTATTTATAATCTAGAATCTAAGAACTCATATTTTAACCTTCCGTCGGGCGCAACCGATCTAGCCGGCACATTCAAATTGTTTTTGTCTGTATTTTTTTTCGAACATGTGTATAGTACTCAGTACCTTCGCTTCTTTATATTGTGCACGATATGCACACATTTAGTATGAAATTGACATTCATGGGGAGGTGTTCTGTCACTTTGAGATCAAATAGGCTCATTGCGCCCGAAGTCGTTTCAAACACAAACTACGGAATTTATATATTTTTTTAATGAAAATATAAAAAAAAAGTACATTTAATTAGAATATTACGATAAAAATATTTTTTTTAATTATTGCGTCTCTTTTATCAAGTGGCCTGTTAGGCACATTGCGCCCGTTCATGTTATACATAATATATTATTTCTTTATATTGTATAGAGCTTTTGATAAGAATAATCCCGAAGACTTGGATAAAATAATGATGGCCTTACGGCCGGTTTCAATAACCTATCTATCTCCTATCTATGGTTGAAAATCTATTTATCTTTACACTTTGGTGTTTCAATAAACAAAGGATAGATAGAATTTCTATCTAAACTTTCTATCTATCTTTCATTATATGATTTGTATAGAAATCGGCGATAAAGCGTTTCAATCACCTATCTCTAGTAGCTTGTGATTTGTGATTACTGTTTTTTCTATGGTTTTCCTAACCCCCGATTTCGGCGGTTTGTTTTTCCTATCCCCCGATTTCGACGGCAAGTGTTTGGTATAGCAACAAGTTTTTTTGAAAATTATGGCTTTTTCAAGTGACGAGAGCGATTTGGAGTTATTTGAAGACGGAGTCTTCAACTCTCACGAGGACGAAGGATCCCGGATGTTATATTCACGGATAAATTTCATGTCGATATTGTCGAACAAAGGTTTTCTTGTCAGCTTTCGGTTAACCAAAACCGTCGTACATGATTAATTTTTTATAAATTATTTTCTTATATATACGACGACGAGACGAGAAAAATAATGGTGGGCGAATGTTGCGTCTATCTGACGATTGTTGATATTGAAACTCTGACGTATTTGCGAAAATTGACATGGACGAAGTATTGACAATTGGCCAAAACATCCCCCTTGTGGATGATATGCCAAAAAAGTAAAAAAAAAAAATTGACAATGTCTATGATCAAACGCGGATAGTTTCCATGGTAACTGACATAAATACTATCTATCTGTTGTTTGTTTATTGAAACACGGATAAGGATAGAATATTAACTGCGGTTAATTGACGGATAGCGTTTAACTGATTACTACGGATAGGTTATTGAAACCGGCCGTATGATCCAATTCTAAGAAATGATTTTGACGAATAGAGTGACATTGCTTCTGAGGATGAGGTAATGAAAATTCAGACACGGAACAAGACGATGAAATTGATGAGGATTCTATACGTTCAGAAGATAGTATTTTTTTGGGAAAATGAATGTAACCAAATGGAAACGAAATGTACCATCTCAGAGACAACGTACAGCTCCTCACAATATAATCATGCATTTACCAGGGTTAAAAGGAAAAGCGAAAAATGCTACGAGTAGGTATTATTGATTGTTGGAATTATCTTTTTTTCTGAAGATATGATAGAATATTATAGTCAATGGTTAATTATACCTATCAATATTATATGGATACAATAAAAGAAAAATATTCTAGGGAAAGGGATATAAAACCCATTATATAATTTTATTAATATTTTTTTCTGAAAAAATATTGTAATTAATTACACAAAACTTGAAAGAAAAACATAAATCATACACAAAAAATGATTTTTTTTTATGATTTTTGTGACAAGCTAAAATTTATATGATAGATTAACATAGGACAGTTAACCTCGGACACCGTGTCAACTGGAAATTGCGTCCCTTCAGAAGATGTTAAAATATTGCATTTCAGTAAACCAGAAATACAAATAAACGCATCCGGCATCGTGTCCGCAGTAGCTTAATACCAGAGGAAACTAATGGAACTGCTGATATGCAAAGTATCATGGACGATCCTTCATACATTCTGGACAATAGTTTGAGTGAGTTTACAATTAACATTGTCGCGTATATAAGCGGATTCATTGTCAAACATTTGTATAAATCAATACATTGTGAACAGTGCCTAGACGCACTTACAGTTTCTGTCCCAGTTATTGAGGAGTCACCATACTCTCTCATACATAAAAAGTAATGGTGGTTTACTATACCCTTCTTCTGACGTAATTAAAATCTGCAAGATTACTGAGAGGGTTGTCAGGCAACGGTTTTCAGAGACTTCTAGTAAATGTATGCCCAAGAAATATAATACGGATACTATTTTGAATATGGTTTTGATGTTATTAAAAGATTATACTTTATTTTATGATCTTTCGCATCATGTAATAGAACAGTCTCCATTGGACAAAAATATTGGTTTACTGACACGAGCTATTGCCTGAAAATATCTTGATATTAGATTGCATTACATTGCTTAAAGGTATATTGATAGTTCCCTTTCTGTTTGAAAGTCACTCAACAAATTAATTCTTTTCAAAGGATTTTGAGTTTGTTGCATCTGGTTTCCTTTATAAATTATTAACAGTCATCAATTCTCCATATTGTGTTAGAATAATTTTAAATAAATATATTTAAAAATAAAATACATACTCTTGTATTATTTACTCATTTTAATACAAACCTATTCCCTATTTCATCAAACATAAGAAAAAAAAGTATATTTTGTGACAATATAATCATTTTAAGAAGAAAATATAATGTTTTCTGATACTAGGTGAATAATTTTCATATATTGTCCATACAAATTCACAAGTATGTGGGTCTTCCAAGATGGCCGCCGGCTGATTTCCCTTCCCCACTTTTTGGCTTCACTGTCATTCATACAAAGTAGTATAGACGTTCCATCCTCTTACATCCATGATAAGAACTTTATATTTTGTCTATGAATTTGATTGCTATAAAAATTACTTCACATGTGATCTGTTAAAATCACGTTGAGATTAATAAAACCAAAATTAAAAACAGTTTAAGCTTTTATTTTACTAAAAACCTTAACAGGTTATGGGCCCAGATAACGTCTTTTGTAAAATAAAAGCAGTGGTAGTAAAAAACGTGAGTAAAAGTTGCAAGAAATATCAGTGCCTATCTACTACTGGTGTTGGAACTTTTGATGCCAAAGAGTGTATTCTTTAAGATTGCTTGCTTTATCTCTTGACAGCAATCTCATATCAGTTGGAGCCATAACTGAAAATGGTGGTCAAGTACTTTTTACCAAAGAAAAAGTTATAATTTCTAAAAATGACCATGTTCTACAAGGTGAAAAACAAGCAAATGGTTTGTATGTTTTAAAACTCACCCAAGATGCTCCTAAAAAACTTAAATGTTTCCAAGCACAAAATTCAAAAAAGAAATATGCTTTGTATTGGCATAGAACTCTAGGACATCTTAGCTATAAGCGAGTGTGTGTTTTTTTTGTTTAATATACCTAAATATTATGAGTTTCCATCGTCGTTTAATTCTTTGTCCCGCTGTTTCAAGTTATATCAATATAAACTTTAAACTTTAATAGGTTATGGGCCCAGCGGGAAAAACACGAGTTGTGTATTTCGTTGTTCGGTGTGTGTCCGCAATACGAAATAGATGGAAGAAAAGATATATTTTCAGTTGAGAGATTCAACGGTGAGAACTTTCGCCAATGGAAGTTCCAGATCAAGTGTGCAATGAAAGCGAAAGGACTAGATGTAACGAAAAAGAAACCAGAGGAAAAAGATGGAGTTTATGCCGCACGGTTAAAAGAAGACTAGCAATAATTATGGAAGAAAAAGACTTTGCACCGGAAATTCCTCAAGAAGACTCTGAGGAAGACATCATTATTGATGGTGGTGATAGAAGGAAACGACTTTTTCTTAAAGGAATCTTTTGGAAACACAGATGAATATCTCCCATAGGGTAAGAACACGTAGAAAGCCGATTCCGACCCGCGCCGACCGGCTCGAAGATTGTTGTCTATGGTTTCAATGCATTTGAATGGGCATGACGGAAAGCGGTATCTTCTTTTGCTGTGCGTATCCCCATTCAAATGCATAGTAACACTCTTTGCGCGGGTCGGAATCGGCTTTCTACGTGTTCTTAACCATATATAAGATAACAGAAGTTGTCGAGGATCTTACGCTAGACTTGTATAATCTATGGTTTTGGGGGGATGAGCTATGGTATAGGAGGAGCGATCTCACTTTGCCGGTTACGAGTCAACAGTCAACTAAATACCAACACCACCTATATAAGAAGGCCTTAGTGCTACCTCACAGCGTGAGGCCCAGCATTCACTCTCCTATGTACTTAACTGTACGCTATGATATCTGTCTACACGCCGGCGGCCTGCAGACGCGAGAGGAAAAATGGCCGCCAGCGCTAAGGCCTTCTTATATAGGTGGTGTTGCTAAATACAGTTCATAAATATTGAATACTAGCTTATACCCGTCTTGCTTTACGTTTTTGATTCCGATTGTCAGGCTTGATCGGTAGGTAATTAAACAGGTTCTAGTCTAGCTTCCCATTGCTTAACAGACCTCTATAACTGACATAAGCACAGGAAAAGAAGAATGACACTTTTAAAATTTTTGTTTCACCGACCTCATAATATTATACGAACCTACCGACATAATTTGCAAGTTTTCATAGAGAGAGAGATAGCTCTGTGGTTTGAATCTTAGCTACATTCCCTAATGTGTGATAATTAATTAGGCTCTCCACCCATAGAGGGTGATTTGCGCTATCTGTCAAACTTCAAAACGGAGGAATCATTTTGCAAATTTTTTCATTAAATCTTTATTTATTGAGAATAATAAGATTTGAATAACATTTATATGTATAACAAATCAATCTACAATTATTTTATTACATTTTCATACCGTAATACCAAGATTCCATTCAACGTTTACATGAGTAATTTTGTTTCCAAAAGATGGCTTACTGTCTTTTTGAGAAATTTGTATGAAGATCCTAAAAAAATAGAGTTTTTTAAATAGCTCTAAATATATTAAAGTTAATGCAGCAAATTGTATTTAAGAACCTTCTCAAGCAAATTGCACCGCTCTGCGCAGATTCATATCTGACGTAGCATTTGTATTTTGAGCGTGATGTTCACATATACGATAGAAAGCACACAAACATTTCTGAATTATTATGTAGACTAGCCTTTTTACCCGTCCATAAAATTATTGATAAAGTTTGTTGAGAAAAATGGGAATTATAGAACCTGATTTCTGGATAAAATAAAAGTACCTTTAAAGTATGACCCTAAGTAGGGTCAAAAAAGGGAGAATAATTGATTGATTGATCTACTTTAATCTTATATTACTTATATTTAAAAAGTTTGAGGGTTTGAATTGGTAAATAGGTTGGTATAATTAGATAGTAGGCGTGTCTGTATGAGAAATATGTAGAATTGCTGTGGAGGCAACAAAAGTGAGTCACAAATATAGCATTTTTATCTATTTACCATACCTTCCCCATCAAGGACATTAGACTTGATTTCTGTAAATGCTGATCTTATTCTTCTGTAACAACATAATTATTATGTACCTACAAAGTTATATTTATTCTTAATATCAAATTTAACAGGTAGGCACATAGGTAATTATTTTAGTATTCTAGACCTCTACCGAGCCAGTGATTTTGTACATGAAAATCTTTTGTATGAAGAATTTTCAGTATGTACAGCCAGCAAGAAACATTGCATAAAAAACTATAAAAATTCAAACCCATCTGGGAATTGGAACCAGAAATTCCTTATCAGTAGTGGGCAGATAGTAATTTTAATGTTGTGGCCATCATTATTATGATTCGAACCTGCACCATACTTCCTGCATGATGCCATCCTTCGTGTAAGTAGAAAAATCATTGTAGATTGCTTATTTCAAACAAAACTGGATTAGGGTAGTAATAAAATTTTCAAATTATTATGGCATCCCATCAATTTATTAAAATATTTCAAAAATTTAATTTGCTTACATAAATAAAACAATTAATAAAATTGGTAAAGAAACACTCTTTTATAATACATAACTAAGGGGTTTTACAGTAGCTGTTTAAACTTCATTTTTACAGGGTAAAACTTTTATAATAATTTTTTAATAAATGTTAATTTTGAGTATAAATATTTACTTCTAGAGGATTAGACCTCTCATCTATAGGTGCTTAATATATTAAGCTTATAAGTCTTATTAAGCTTATAAACTTATAAGTCATACCAAGAGTTGACAATTAATAAGAGGTATACAAAAGTTAAAGTGAAAGTTATTGTTAGAGAAAATATTTTAAAAATTTTGACACACTTTAAAATTCTGTAGACATCTTGGCATTGCATCAATGATAATATATAACTCTAGGAATCCCAGCTCCATTGAAGAATTATTGAAGACATAAAAGCATCGAGCCGTTGGCCCTATGGCTAGCGTCTTAGCAGATTGTTGAATTTGTCGAATACTCAAGGATTTCAATTTGACCACCTAAATAAGGAAAGTTGTTAACGTGAAGTAATTACACAAAGCTATTTGAAACATCAGGAGACGAAGGTCGTAATCCAGTACTGGTCAAATTGATAAAAATATAGCATTTTAAAATCGACCATAAATAATGGTGTAATGTTGAAATATTATATATCAGTCTGTATAATATAACACTTTTCAATGTTATAGCAAAAAGGCCTGATTTTAGATTTCAACATAAAAAAAACATGTTGTTTACAATAATAATAATTCTGAAATTAAAATAATTGTCTCCAAATAAAAAAAAATTAATGGTTTAGAATATAGATTAAACTGCTATAGGCTTACAATAATTATTGTCCTCCAAGGCAATCACTTGTAAGTTTCTTTTAACTAATCTATGAATGCTTATTTTTACCTACTTAATACACATAATCTGCAAATTAAATATAACATAGGTAATCTTTATATTCATAAGAATGATATTAAAAATTCAGTAAGTAGTAAAATAATGAAAAAGTCAGTGCGCGACGGTTGGGTTTAGAGTCACGCTGACCATCACCGCTGACATGCGAAATGTATAAACTTCTAAGAAGCGTTTTAGAATAACGCGTAGCTGTCAGCACGGAGAAGTTTATAAGTAAATTAATATAAGTAATAATTTTTTAATAGTCCAGGCGTTGGTTATTATAACATAACATTTTGTTAAGATTATAAGGCCTGTTCCAATTAAAATCTTCTTTTTCCGATGGTGTTACAGCCCAATTCTAGCCTTGTGTTCCATAATTCGACTCCTCCAGACAACCCTGTCTCTGTCCTAATTTCGAGAGTCAAGAAATTGCTCGCATCCTTCCTGACTTTATTCGCACATCGCAGCCAAGGTCTGCCAATTCAGCATAATTTTCTCTTTGGTGCCCGCAATGATGGCATTCTCTGTCCATATCTGGCCCACCGTAGCCTATGATAATTAACCAATATTAGGATGGGAGGTTAGATATCTCAAAATTTCTTATGCAAAATTTAAAAACATATAATGGGATTACACTTTATAAATAATAAAGAAATGGATATAACATGAGTTTAAAAATGTTGATATTGATAAAAGTAATATTTACTTACTTACTTTGCGTTTCCGGTCTACACTTTGCCACACCAGTAAGCAGCGACAGTCATCGCCTCGTTCGCAAGGATAAGGTGTTTGCAGGTTACATGTTTCACCAATCAGCAGGCATGTCAAGAGGTGATTGTCATCCTGGAGCTCACCACATTCACATTCAGTTTTGTCAGCAGAGAGGTAGCCCCATTTATGTAGGTTTTTCCTACACTTGGTGACACCAACCCTAAATCTATTGAGGGCAGTCCATAAAGTGAATGGTAGGTGTTCAACCGTACTGATGCCTTGTAAAGTAATATTGAGAAGATGCAAGACTTATCTGCAAAAAAAAAATTATGTGTGTTGAAAAATGTTTTTATTGAGCCCTTTAAAGTTGCTGCATTTAATGTCTATTTCTTTTTATTATTTTTATTTATTTTATTTTATTTAAAACATTTATATACAAACAGTGAAATTGATACAAAAATAAGACAGTACATACAATTTGCAAAACATACACCAGTGAAGTATATTATACATTTAAATCAAACATGTAAAACTGTGAGGTAAACATTTTTTTTTTGAAATAGGTTACATGATACATACCTGGAGAATAGAATTCCATATTAATGTAAATCTCAGTCCATCTATCAAACTCATACGACTTGTATGGTTTTGGTTTTGCAAGGAATGAATAATTTCTGACGGCTATTTTCGACAAAGCTCAAACAATAAAAATAACCTTTGTGCGAAACTAATTCGCTATATTACTCAAAACTACACAAAAGCTATAATTATCAAGACAAACAAATAATAATATTATTATTATTGCCAATTATCTCATTTTTATTACGCGTTGATTATTTACTGCGTATAAAATTTTACACTTTTGACAGCACCATAGACCATAGAAGTAGAATTTTATATCATTACGAAGACGCATACAACTATAAGTAGTCTGTGCATACAACTTTATTCCAACCCTTTCATATTGAAAAAAAAATACAGTATAGAAATAATTCATTATATTGTAAATATTTATAAAATTGATAATATTGAAATTATATATTTTTTATTCATTTAAAAAATTAAGACCTTTTTTATTTAATAATTAATTTTGACGTAGCAAATTTGGTAATTATAGACGACATTTTATTCTGCAATACATATTTTCTAGATTTGATACTGTCTGTAAAAGCAACCTTTACAAAAATATAATATGAAGAAGATGTCATTTACACACAAAATATATAAATTGGTTAAGCAATATACGCTGCTTTATTTTAATTAGATTATAGTGCGCCACACCAACCATAGATTTACTAATACATAGATTAGTAGAATTCATTGTCAATATGTCAATGTCACTCAATATTGATAAATATTGATCTGTCAAAAAAAATAAGAGAGTGATGGAATGCTAAATGCTTCCAATTTCAAAATATTGGAAGCATTTATTTGCTGCTCAGTAGATATTTTCGGTAGGTACCTAATGTTGTTTATTAAGATTTATTATATAATCACTTCTTTGTAATTTTTAAGTACTGACTCAATAAAGAAACATAAAAAATGATGACCTTTTCTGTGACATTCTTTCCATCGCTTAGGATTTTATTTTTTTAGTTTAAGAATGCATGAAAATCACTTTGAAATGTTAACCGAATTGGAAACAAATGAGCTAAGACTTCCATACTTTTTTCAAATTATATAAGCAATATGATTTATGCTAAACTATAAGATTTGATTTTAAATTCAACCATTAGTGCAAAGGGGTTAGTAAAGAAAAATAAACGCAAATATTTACTGACTTATGATTAATTTATTCATTTTCAGTGTCACAAACCTTGGTTGCTTTTATCTGTCATCAAATTGGGCTGTGACAGAGTCACCTTTGGGTTTTTTTTGCGTCAAAACTTGGTCGAAACCTGTCAATCTGCACATACCACATCCAACGATTGCAGTTTTGGTCTTTGAAGGATTCTTTATTCTACAGGATCATGTTTGAGATGTATAAAGAGAATATGTTGTTGACGGAAGAAACTACTACACCAATTATCCCATACCATACTTTTTTAATATAATGCTTCTTGTCGTATTATGAAACATACGTGAAGATTGTTATATTAACGCAATAAAATATTAATATATATTTAACATTGTTTATAATTTATCTTCATACCTATTAATTAAGAATTTAGATAATTTTGTTATTATAATAGCAAATAAAGTGATATTCGATGATTTTGTCCACAACAATCTGTTTTATGTGATTAATTGAGATATGAATATTATACAGTATTTCTTAATTATTATGATGTGGATAAAACAAATATATTTTTTACTTTAATAAACATGCACAATTACCTGACAAATCCATTATGATTTTGATAAACAGGAACGTCATTAGTTCCTGTCAGATTCGCTTTCTTTCAGAGTTCTGTTTTATCGACCAAATCTACTAAAGAATTTTTATACTCATTTCAATTTTCAAAAATCATTTTTACGATTAATATATTTAAATGTATTATGAATTTAATTTCATGTATCTTTATTGTTTACCAACGTTTAATATGATTTTATCAGGTACTTACTCATCCTACTCAATGGCTACGACAGATTTACATAAACTGCGGCCATAAATTTTTTTAAATGTGTCAAATTTGAAAATGGAGGAATTATATTTCCAAAATTTTGCATTAAATCTTTATTTATTGAGAATAATAAGATTTGAATAACATTTATATGTATAACGAATCAATCTCCAATTATTTTATAACATTTTCATACCGTAATACCAAGATTCTATTCAACGTTTACATGAGTAATTTTGTTTCCAAAAGATGGCTTTCTGTCTTTTTTGAAAAATTTGTATGAAGATCCTAAAAAAATAAAGTTTTTTAAATAGCTCTTAATATATTAAAGTTAACGTTGCCAATTGTATCTTAGAACGTTCTCGAGCAAATTTCACCGCTCTGCGCAGATTCATATCTGACGTAGCATTTGTATTTTGAGCGTGATGTTCACATATACGGTAAAGTATTGTCAAAAGCACGCAAACATTTCTGAATTATTATGTAGATTATATTATGTACCTACTTTTCAACAATACAAAGGTAGGGTAAAGCAAGCAAAGAGTACGCATCCCGATTTATTCCGAAATAAATTTCAATATTGGCAATACTGCGAATATTTAGTTGCCTTAAATTAATGTGAACTCTCAGTCGGAGTTGGCATTTCGCACGTGCCGGCACGTTCTAACCTACAAAGTCGTTTTATTGTTTTTAAGTGGTTTGATTTAAAAAACATCCAAAATAATTAGTTTTTTACAAAACTTGGATTGCCACAGCAACAGTGAGTATGATTTTAATTTTTTTTATGATGCCCTGGCATTAGTTATCATATATTTATTTCTCGTCTCTGATATTTATTTTATTTTAAAAAAAAATAACATCCAAATTGGCGCGATATATAAGAGTACGCACCCAAAGAGTACGCATGCGTACTCTTTGCTTGTATGACGATATTAAATTTAACATATCATTTTTAAATGTTATTTCACGATATCTCTTTCATTTCAGAAAATGGGCAAATATAAGAGAAAAACAGAGAGGTGTTTATTTTTTAACGAAAAAATAATGACGGAAATAATTGAAAAAATAAAGAATGGGGAAAGCAAAAGATCAATTGCGAAATCTTATGGAATTCACGAGGCTACTCTCCGTAAAAGATTAAAAGCAGGTACGGTTCCATCGTCATTGGGTAGATTTAACAAGGTCTTTTCCCCTGAAATGGAGCAAGCCTTAGCTGATCACTGTAGACAGCATGATAATTATTTCTATGGAGTAACGAAGAAAGAGTTGGGAAGGTTTGCCTTTGAAATGGCAGAAAAAAATGGTCTCAACCACCGTTTTAATAAAACAACTCAACAGGCTAGCAAAACGTGGGTTGAGGACTTCGCACGAAGGCAGAAGCTGAGCCTCAGGCAACCCGAGAAAACTAGCCTAGCGCGCGCCTCTGGGTTTAACAAAGTACAAGTGGAAAGGATTTTTCACTAACTTGAAAAATTTGATAACAACTTATGAATTTGTTGGTAGGCATATTTATAACATGGATGAAACTGGTCTACAAACTGTTCCCAATAAACTACCCAAAATTTATGCACAACAAGGGAAAAAAATTGTAGGAAAAATTGTCTCCGCAGAAAGGGGTCAAACCATGACTGCAGTTTGCTGTATGAGTGCTTCTGGGACATTTGTGCCACCTGCATTGATTTTTCCACGTAAGCGCAAGAAGACGGAATTGATGCAAGGAGCTCCTGAGGATTCATTACTGTTAGTTTCCGACTCAGGTTACATGAACTCGGGGCTATTCTTCGAATGGCTGCAGCATTTTATCAAAATGGTAAAAGCTACTAAAGAAGCACCCGTTCTACTGATTTTAGATAATCATTCTTCGCATTTGAGTCTGGCTTCTATTGAATTGGCTCGGGAGTCGGGAGTAGTTCTTTTAAGTTTGGCACCCCATACCAGCCACAGACTACAAAGTCTGGATACAGGTTTTTTTGGCCCATTAAAAAAAGCTTACGCTGCAGCCTGCGATAACTAGCAAGTAACACACCCTGGACGTGCTATCACACAATTCCAAGTCGCTCAAATATTTGGTGCTGCTTATTCTAGGGTGGCATCTATTGAAAAAGCCAAAAATGCATTCGAAAGTTGTGGAATTTGGCCTTTTAACGATAAGATTTTCAATGAAATAGACTTTGCACCTGCAGAAGTAACACATTTGCCAGATCCGTCAAATCTACCTTCAACGTCTGTTCATGAATTGAACAGTGATGATATCAATAAAAAAATGACAGTATTGGCCCCGCTATAGAATCCTTAGCGACAGGTAGCGGTGAAACTGCCAAATTTTGTGTCCAGCCAAACGAAATACGCCCAATACCAAAATCCGTTGTACAAAGGAAAATGCAAAACCGAAAAAGAATGAAGTCTGAAAAGTGCTTACAAGTTCTCCGTATAAAAATCAATTGGAAGATAAGAAGAAAAAGGAAGAAAATAAGGAGAGAATTAAAGCAGAAAAATTGCGGAAGAAATCAATGAAATCAGCGATAAAACCAGTAACTAAAGCTAATGTAACGTTAAAAAGCTCAAATGGTCCAGCTGATCAAATCGTTATTCGTTGCCCTCTTTGTATGGAGGTATTTGTTGAGCCACCCGAAGTGGATTGGATTCAATGTTCAAGGTGTGAAGCTTGGTGGCACGATGAGTGCACTGATTACGTCGGATTCGGAGTTTTTAATTGTGATTTGTGTAAATAATTGAGAGTATTTTACGCGCGTACTCTTACCTTGTATGAAAGAATAGACGTGCGTACTCTTTGCTAGTATGCTGGGTAAGAGTACGCACGGGAGGACACTTTGTAAATGTTTTATTTTAAATACCATTTATTATTTTTATATCTTAAAAATATATGTACTTTGGTTCGTAAAGTTCTATATTTATAAACAAAAATTATAGTTTGTGTGTAAACTGTTTATAAGAATTATTAAAAATAAACATTTTTGTTAAGTGCGTACTCTTTGCTTGCTCTACCCTACTATTATTTCAATCACAACAATTGGCGTCGAGGATAAAAGTGAAAAAAGACACGTGAAATTAATAATAGTTAGGTACAGTGCAGTGAAAAAAAAAGACGCGCCGCCATCTTGATTCAAAGCGCATATACAGTTTAAACTTACATACATTGAGTGTATAAACATAAACAGTTTCGAAATGTCGAGTGAAGACGTAATCGCTCAATTAGCGGCTAATATAAATGCCTTGGTGACAGCTCTTGCAGCTCATACAGGCGCTCAAGCCAGTTCCGGCATACAAAATCCAACTATACAGTTTGATTGTTTTTTATTTATTTATTTTAAAACGAACGAACGTTTCGACGAAGCAAAAGAACAGTGCCTTCCAAGCTACAAGGAGCGAATCGAAAATTTCTTCGCATTGAAAGGCATTTCAAGTAACTTGACATTATGCGCAAGAGTGCTACTAAATTCGATTGGATATAAATATTTTCTTACTGGACCACTTGCGCCCTAACCCAAACGTGTTAGTGGAGCAACACAGATTTCTATCAACGTTCCAACAGCAGGACGAAAATGCCGCTCAATACGCAGCAAGAGTGCGTAGTTACACAAACACGTGCGCATTTACATGCGCCAACCCGCAGTGCGGAAAGTCGACGGCAGAGATTTTCCTGAGAGCGCAATTCATAAGGGGGATAAAAGACATATTTGACGGGACCTAAATTGCAAAACGACATACCTAGTATTATTTTAAATATTAGATTTCATAAAATTGTTTTTACCTGCGATATTACGAAAATGTATCGAGGTATTTTAATTCAACCACCAAAATATTTTGTGGCGTGCTCGTACCTTTTCAATTGAAAACTGTTACATACGGATTGTCCAGTTCACCGTACTTAGCTATTCGTACCCTTCATCAACTCGCACGGGATGAAGGAGATAAGTATCCTCGTGCAGCACAGGCTGTATTGGTGGAATTTTTACGTCGACGATCTGATCACTGGGGCTGGATCAGTGGAATCAGCCTTAGAACTCAAACATGACATAGTCAAATTATTAAAATTAGCTAAGTTAGAATTGAGCAAATGGAATTCCAATAGTTCTGCGTTATTGGATGACGGGTGTCGGGTAGGTACTCGAACCTCACCTTTTCGAAAATTCGGACGAAAAAAAAGATAGTAAAGTTATTGGGTATTAGGTGGATACCCGATAAAGATTTTTTCACTTTTCATATTGATGTGGAGGTTTTTCGCTCCGGCATCTCGTGGCGAACGGTAGTCTCTCTGAGTCTCCGAGTGTGTTTACAATGAAACATCGCTGGGAAAAAACAGATATCTATACAACCTTAAATTATTTTTTATTTACTTTAATATTATTATTGTTTTTTTTCTTTAATATTTTTTTTTCTATTTCACTTATTAGTGTTAAGTAGGTAATAAGTACCCATATATTTTTTTTCTTCTCTTTTTCCTTTTAAAATTTGTTTTTTTTTCAATACTAATATAGCATCATAGGGGATCCTCCTAATAAAGACCCCGATAAAATCAGATTAGACGATGTAAACTCTAGCACCAAAAGAAGAAGAATGGATGATTCTTCTCTGATGACTCTTCTGGGACAATCATGGATGCTCAATTACCTTCATCAGTACCCTCTTCGAGTACCAAGGCCCAGCCTAACCCCGAAGGAAAGGCTCCGGCCAGGTACCCTCAAACTGCTCATCCTCCATTTTTAGTCATAGTAGAAAATAAAAACCCTGACAAACATCTTCACCCAATGGTATTTGGAGGTCTAGTGGCTAAGAATGGTGTTAGAGGGATCGAAAATGGTGGCGTGCGTACAGACGATAGAAATAAAATAGCTGTGACTTTTTCATCTGCAAATCCAGCGAACTTATTCATTTCTAATGATATTTTATCTACATACAATTTGAATGCATTCATTTCAAGCTATAAATTGTATAAACATGGAATCATTCGCAGAATACCAACAGAGCTTAAAGACGAAGAAATCTTTGAGAATATTGAGGTTCCCTCTTCTTGTAGAAAGCTCAATAATCTTCTAAGGCTAAATAGAAGGGTTACAGCTCCAGATGGGACTACTGTAAGGAAACCATCTACCACTATTTTGTTATCCTTTGAGGGCCAATCCCTGCCTGCGCATATATATTTGTTCTATAACTCCATCAAAGTGAAGTTGTACTCTCGCCCATGTTAAATTTGTCATCGATGCCTTAGATTTGGACATACTAAAAAGAATTGTACCTTTTCCCCTAAAAGCTTCCGTTGTGGTGAAAATCACTATGGTGAATCTTGCCCAGATAAAGAACTCCCTCCAAAGTGTTCCCATTGCAAGGGATAATACTTGACGACAGATATTTCTTGCCCTGAATTCATCAGGCAAAAGAAAATAAAATACATTATGGCATCTGAAAATATTTCTTTTGTTGAAGCCGTCAAACAAACTCCCCCTTCAAAAAAAAAATTACAGTGAGGTGGTTTCGCCCTCACAAAAGCAGTATGGTTCATATACAAAAAATAAACTACCACCCCTGTTACACGTCCTGTGGTAAAACCAAATCTATATAAAAGAGCCACAGAGGCTCTTCTTTCATATTCCAATGGACAACCCACAAATCTCCAAAATGGCTGCGCTCTCAAAAATATAGAAACCGTTCCTTCCACGCCATCATACAATTCAGAAAAAAAACAACTATTTAAAATGCTTTCCCAGATTTTCTCACTAGTTATTTTTAGTCCTAAAGATGAGGTTATTCCTTTGATTCTCCCTATGCTTACAAAAGTATTTGAAAAGATGTCTGAGAGCGAAAATGATGTGTTGTACAACCTTAGCACAACACATTAATCGATCGTTTTATACATTTATATTTCAATAAAATTACAATCATGTCAAATTTACAAGATAACATTAAAAACAAAAGAGATCATTTAAATTTATTACAGTGGAACAGCAGAAGTGCTGAATCAAATAAACACGAAATAATACAACTCCTCCATGACTTGGACATTGATATCGCATTGATCCAAGAGACATGGCTCCTTCCTCATTTCAATTTTAATGTACCAGGTTATGTTTGCTCGCGTTCAAATATACTATATGGTAGAGGTAGCGGAACTGCCATATTGGTTGATCATGGAATACCTCACTCTGTAATTAATTTACCACAAAATAGTGGCGATCCTTATCGATGGGATCGCATATGTATCAGTTTATATTCCTCCCAACACCGGCTTCGACGTCGGATTCTTTGACGCTGTTGTCGCACTTCTTCCATCACCTTTCGTAATCTTAGGAGACCTGAACTCCAACGTATGAGGCTGCTCTATGACAGATAGAGCAGGGAATTCTGTCCTTTCGTTGTTAGATTCTCATAACTTATGTATTGTCAACGACGGTTCTCCAACTAGAATAACCCCTCCAGGCCAGAACAAAAGCGCAGTTGATTTATCTATTTGTACCAATAACTCAATGGCTTCCCTCCACTGGTCGATTATGGATGACCCTCGATCCAGTGACCATTATCCAATTGTGATTCAATTTCATACTAAACCTATCAAAAATTCTCCTCACGTAAGACAATTATACAATTTGAAAAAAGCAGATTGGGATGTCTTTTCTAGACATCTAGATAATAACGTTCCATCATAAATTTCAAAAGGAAACGAATGTTCAAATGTGGATGAGGAAAATACTGTATTATTAGAGTTCATTTACTCGGCTGACGAAAGCATTCCTAAAAAGGCATGTAATAATCGCCCTAGAAGAAATGCCCATGGTGGGATGATGATTGTTCTGAGCTCATCAGAGACCGAAAGGAGGCTACGCGCAAAGTTCGGAAAATTTTTAGTTTGGATGCCTTCTTAACGGCTTAGTCTATCCAGGCTAAAGTCAAAAGAAGACTAAGACAAAAAAAGAGACAAGGATGGTAGAAATTCTGCTCTTCGCTGTCTCCCCATTCTCATTCGTCATACGTGTGGAGCGTGATCAGGAGATTTAAGGGTTCTTTCTCTCCATTCTCCCCTAAGGAAGGAGTAGAAACCTGGTTGCCTGAATTTGTAAATCTCTTGACTCCCACATATGCGCCACGTATTGATCAAATTTCTCCTCCTTGTTTAAAATTCTCCAGCTCAGAAACATTCTCATTTCTTATTTCACCCTTCGTAATGGGGGAACTAATATGCTGTCTGCAGCGAGTAAAAGACTCTGCTCCAGGTTTGGATTTGATCCCATATAAATTTTCAAAAAGGCTCCACCATCTTTCCTAAACTATTTTTTGTCTTTTGTTAATAAAATTCTCGTATCTTCTTCTGTACCTGGAAGTTGGAAAAAACAACTTATCATTCCAAAACCTAAACCAAAAAAGACCCTTCTTAGATAGCTATTTTTTATTTAGTAATTTTTTTTTTTTTTTTTTTTTTTTTTTTTTTTTTTTTTTTTTTTTTTTTTTTTTTTTTTTTTTTTTTTTAAATGAATCTGTGCTCACTCGAAGTGAACACAAATACACTTTTGACATCTTTCACAGTAAGCAAATGCTTGTGTCGTGAAAGCGGAAAATGGTCGACACGGCCGGGATTCGAACCCACGACCTCCGCACGAAACAGTGCGAAAGCCGGCGTCGTAACCGCTGGTCTATCAACCACCTCATTATTTTTTTCTTTCTCTAACTATGTCTATTTTCCGTCTGTGAGTAAGTCTTACATTGCTGCCAGTTGGCACAAATCGCCCTCTACGTGATGTAATGCCATATTTATGTAATAATAATAAGGAAGTGCCTCTAGAGCCGTAGCCGGATCCCGTAACCGCGTCCGTAGATTTGTGTGCTGCCATTTTATTACACTTCATACTATGGTAACACTCAAATGACAGCTTATGTCAAAGCGCGAATTGGTGCGAATTTCGTTTAGTATCCTCAAGGCCACACTGAAAACTTCCGGTTTAGGTAGCACTACATGTCACTTCTGCACTACGGCCTGTATTTTCAGTGTGGCCTTGTTTAGAACCAAAGGACAGTTTGAATTTTCGTGCGAATCTCATTGGGGATACATGGGATACTATTATTAGTATTCGGAAATAATAATTAAACATCAATATTATTCAAAATTTGAATTTTTATTTGCATGTCTTAACAGAAAGTTTTAAGTTTTTTTTTACTATTTGTTAATTTTATTTCTTTGTGACTTTTTAAATAATTTTAAATTTTGTTTCTTTGTGACTGTCCTTGTTTTTATTTTTTTAGTTTTTACAAAAAGTTTAATTTGAGTGTTATTGTTAATGAATCTGTTTGATTATTTATATTATTTTGTAATAGTTTTTTGTATACATGAAAAAAAATGTGTTTAAAGGCGATATCCGTTTATATTATGTAAAATAAAATAAAAAAATGATCAAAAATGTGGTGGATTACCTAATTCTAGGAATCTCAAATTTATGTTTCAATACGTGGCAATTTCGCGTTGTGCGTGGTTGATAGTGAAGTGTTTTAATATTAATCAATTATTCAAAAATGAAAGTTGGTGATATATAGATTTCCAAAATGTGTTGGCTGATATAAAAAGCAAATAAAAAAAATATAAGAGACGCAAGGAGTATTGAAAATCAAAGGAAGTGGCATCCTGATACAGTAAAAGATGCTAAGGAGTCTTTAAAATACTATTATGCAACATTAAGTTGTAGGTATAAGTGGTGGCAAAAAATAACACTCAAAAAGTGAAAACTCCACAAGAAACAATTCAACTTGTAAGCAAGATTGTCCAGCTTCCATCCATCTTCATATTAGTAAATGTGGACAATTCTTTACTGTGGCAACTGACAAAGAATATGCAATAACCATGCATCCTCGCAAGCTTATTTTAATGCATTGTGGCAGCAGCTACTCAAGTTGCCTCAACTTATTAAAGAAGAAGCTCAAGAGCAATTGAGATTCATCATCATCTTCGTAGGTCCCTCAATTCTGAGGATCATGACCATCATTACACACCAGCCCCACCAGTCTGCCCCAGAGCCCCCGGTCGGCTGCCATGTCCATTAAAGGACCCTAATTTTAATAGACATAAAGAAAGAAAAAATTTTGAGGAATGTGTAAATAATATTTTGAAGAACACCTACAAATGCGATGTTCAAGTTTTGTCAGACTGCGATGGAACATTCAAAGGAATTTATTTTCAAGACATGTATCAATCTGACATTTCATATCTAGATGAATTACAGTGCTCGGTAGCATAGTTCTCTTATTATACCAGTCAACTCTATATCAATCTGAAAAGGAATACCAAGTGGGAGTAAATATTTCAAGGAGTGGACAACGATGCCAGCAGAAAGAATTGTATCATCCTGTGGTTGTGATATCGAGATCAAAACTTTTTTATTGAAAAAATGGTATGATTCAAATCCTGTGATGTAATTTAAGGCCATTGGCTGTATTGTTTTTTTTATCCATCACGCAGTTTCCCGAATGAGGTAGACAGAGAGTACGAATTTCCATTCTTTCCTATCCAAAGAAACCTCTTTCGCTTCCTTCAATCCCACAACATTCCGCATACATGCTCTTCCATTCCGTTGGCTGTATTAATGTTAATAAAAAAATTTAAATAAAAAAACTGGTTTTCATTCTGCCATATTATGTACCTATGTATATTTTTAAATAAATCTGGGTTCACTCGAAGTGAACACAAATACACTTTTGACATTTTGCATACTAAGCAGAGGCTTGTGTCATAAAAGTGGAAATGGTCAGCACCGGGATTCCAAATGTTTCAACTCACAACCTCCAGTACACTGTATGTATGAAAGCCTTCTACTGATACTGCTGGTCTACCAACCACTTTTGTCGTCAGAGTTGTTACAGTGTGGAAGCCTGGATTCACACTGATACAACAGAGAGTAGAATATTATCATTCAAACTGACTATATGGAAAGATAGAAAATTTAGCTTTAAGACAGAAAGTAATGAGATTGTTCCGAAAATGTAAAGACAAGCAAACTACATCACTATCAAGTGATGATGTTGATGAAATGGAAATGGCTGTGATTGATTGCCAGCATTCACAGAGAAGACTAGTCTCAGAGAAGAAAAACAACGCTTTCATAGTTATCATAACATTTCGGAAATTATGAAGTTCGCGGGCTGATTCGATTTTTTTTTTATATGAAACACAATAATGAGTATTTTATTGTTACTATAGCTGACAGTTGTAATTTTGTTATACGATTACATTATTGTTCAACAATATTATTTGGGTTTTGCTCACGACATCGCGCAGAACGCACGTCGGTCTGTTCGCTGTGTTATTGACGAATTATTATTTATATTTACTGTGTTTAATTTGGTGAGTTCGTTCCATTTTCATTTAGATATTATTGTTTGAATTGTTTTTTGTTTTGATATTTTGTTCTTAGGAACATAAGTTCCTTTATGTTTTTGTTTTTTTCCTTTTCGTTTATTTTTATTTAAAATATATCGAGAACTACACTAAAGATGGAGTTTGCGGGTGGGGGGGGTCCGAACCCCCCCACCGCGCATGTCGGTAAGCGGGGAGCAGACGATGACATAGCGGTACCAGTGACAAAAAGAATTAATAATGGCGTTAGCATTAAAGACTCCAGTGGCGGAGAGTACAAAATCAGATATAATACCACTTTTTCAGCTCCTTTTGTTGTTCATGTACAAAAACAGACAGAGAATGGTTTTGCTAGCTTGGATTCAATTTCATTCGGGTCCTTTATATATAGAAGAAAATGTGAAAACATTTCTAGAATTAAATCTGTGGGAAGACAAAAGGTTGCTGTAGAATTTAATACCATAGACGCGGCTAATAGTTTTCTCGAAGATGAAAGTTTGAGTAAGTCTGGTTATATTTCGTTCATACCAAAGTATCTTTCGTCCCGAATGGGGGTATTGAGAAACATTCCAGTTGACATGTCAGAAGAGGATTTGCTCCAACACATCTCGACACCCAGAGGATTTGGTAAAATTATTAAACTGCGTAGACTAACTTTCAAAACTTCAGAAAATGATAAAACAGTCTGGAAGCCGTCTAGATCAATTGTAATGACTATTGAAGGACAAGAATTGCCATCTTATGTTTACCTATTTTTCAATCGTATACCCGTGGAGACATATGTTCTCCCGACAGTGCAGTGTTACCAATGCTGTAAATTTGGCCATACTAAACTGCAGTGTAGAGGTAAAGAAGTTTGTTATAGATGCGGTGGCAACCATACTGGAGAAAAGTGTACAGTCGAGGAAGATCAGGTTTCATGTGTAAACTGTGGTGGTCGGCACTCTGCAGTGAGCTTTGTTTGCCCAGAATTAGCCAGACAAAAAAATATTAAAAAAGTGATGGCGGAAAACTCTATATCGTATTATGAAGCAAGCTTAAGATTCCCAAGAAGTAAACCAGCATATTCGGCAGTAGCTGCACAGAATCTTAATCGAAGGCCAATTCAAGACGGTCCACCTCCGCGGTCCCCTACTCGGTCTATCCCGAGAGCGCCCCCTCGAGGATCGGAAAGTTTTGCAAGTAAAACCAGTCCTCGAAAGAAAGTTATCCAACTTCCATCAATAACGAAAGAAAACAGTCAAAAAAAGTTCCTTTCTAAAATCGTTGATGAGTTAAAATCAATATTAGTAGCACCAAATGGCAATTACCCCCAACCGGAAGACGGCTGTTTTTTTAAAGCAAATAACCTGATTGTAGAGGCTATCACCGCGATAACCAATCTCGAAGACCATCTAACGGCCGGTAACTTTGTATCATCTCCAACATCGGATAGATTAATAATATCACAACTTGAAAATATTCGCGCCGACAGGCAACTTGTTAATAATATAACTGATTGTTTATCATCCCAGAAAAAACTTGCGTTTAACGAAGACTCTGAATAATAACACTGTTTCTTAACATCGATCTTGTTTATTTTTTTCACACAAATTTTTATTTATTTTTATTAATATTTATTATTTTAATTATCAATGATGGTAAATAACTCAATCAATATTTTACAATATAACTGCAGAAGCGCTATATGTAATAAACAAGATATTTTGAAAATCTCTTTGGATTATAACGTATCGATAATGGCCCTGCAGGAAACCTGGCTTAGGCAAGACAGGGCATTCTGCATAGAGGGGTTTGCATGCTTGAGAGATGATCGGCCTGCAGGCTATGGAGGGGCAGCACTACTCATTAAGAATGACCTTCCCTTTTCCAGTATTTCTATTAAGCCACCACAATGTCCATTCGAAATCGTTGGCGCTAGGATCTTCAATACCACATTTCTCTCTATATATATTTCCCCAAACATTACACAAGAGTCTATCTCATACTTAAAAAAAGTTCTAGAAAAGTCTCCGAAACCGTTGGTACTTCTTGGGGACCTGAACCTGCATCACCACTTGTGGGGTTGCCAGAATACGGGTGCTCCGGGCAGGAAAATGGTGGAATATCTGAATGATTTTGATCTTTGTGTGTTGAATGATGGCTCTCCCACACGAATCCCAGTCCCTAATCAGCAGATAAGCATCCCTGACTTATCAATCACCAGTTGTGATGTAGCTTCTTTATTTCAATGGAATACGTTGGATGAAGTGGGTGGTAGCGATCATTTTCCAATTCTATTGGAATGGAGCTCTCCCGAAATCAGGAGGGTTAAGCAACTTTCTAGAACAAATCCAGTTACGGGGAACAAAAAGAACATAGATAGGAGAGTGTTAAAGAATGCCCTTTGGGGAGATTTCAATGACTATTGTAAGGAATCTTGTGGTTCCCTCCCTCAACCAACAAACAATAATATAAATGAGTGTTCTGACTCTTTGAATAAAATGTTACATAAAATTTCCGATTTCCAAAATAAAACTTCTTTTAAAAAGGCCCAACAACCGTTTGTTCCGTGGTGGGATGATGACTGTGATAAAATGACACGGGACCGCAGAGAAGTGCTTAAAAAATATAAATCTTACTCAGATTTTGAAAATTTTATCGCTTTAAAAAATGCCCAGGCCCAAGCTAAAAGACTTTTCAGAGCTAAAAAAAAGGCTGGTTGGATAGCTTTTTGCACTTCATTGTCCCCTCAAACTCCAATCAGTACTGTATGGTCTAACATACGAAAATTCAGAGGCACTTTTAAAAGCAGGAAAACAAACCAAATTTCTGAATTCCCTTTCTCTGTCTTCATTAACAAGCTGGCTCCCCCTTATGTCCCGAACATGGAAGAGATGAGTTCTATAGATAACTCCCATTTGCTAAGGGTTACAGCAGATCCGGATGTCTCCGGGTCTGCCCAGGAAGATGATGGAAACTCTTTCTTGGTCTCGCAGTTCTCTTTGGATGAGCTCAGCTCGGTCCTGAGATCTGTTAAGGACTCAGCTCCTGGACTTGATGAAATCCCATACAGTCTTCTTTACAAAAGTGGTAGTTCAACAATCACCTATATTTTAAAGTTAATGAACACTTGCTTTGACAGTTGTATAGTACCAGATTCATGGAAGAGCCAAGCGATCATCCCTATACCTAAAAATAAAAGTAGTATCCCCGAAGACATATCTTTCAGGCCGATCGCTCTGTCAAGCGTTTTGCTTAAAGTACTAGAACATATGATCAAAAGACGTCTAGATTGGTTTGCAGAGAAAAATCAGAGTTTTTCTCCTCTAATGTTTGGGTTTAGGAAGGGAAAATCCACTATGGAAAGCGTCGCTCACCTCGTTACTGATGTTTTGACAGCCTTTTCTGAATCTAAACATGTGGTGGGGGTCAGTTTGGATATCTCTGGGGCTTATGATAACGTTTTGCTTCCGGTTTTGGGCGATAAACTCAGAAAATTAGGCATACCTTCCAAAATTGTGTCCTTTCTACATTGTTTATTAAGTGAAAGGAAAATTCTCGTGGAAGGCCCAGGTGGCACTAACCACAACCGAATTGTCTATAGGGGACTCCCACAGGGGTCCGTCATAAGCCCTTTATTATTTAATATATATATCCATGACGTTTTTGAAGACTTATCACCGGGTATCAAACTGCTTAATTATGCCGATGATTTTTTCATATACTGCGTAGGCAATGACATTAAAAAAACAGAAGACACGATGAACTCCAACTTAAAAATACTTGCCGACAAACTAGGCTGTTTGGGACTCACATTTAATCCTTCCAAATGCAAAACAATTATATTTTCCAAAGCAAGAAATCCAAAGCCCTGTAACATACTTATAAATGATAGTCCACTACCTCAGACACAAGAGATAAAATTTTTGGGTGTTATTCTGGACACTAAATTGACGTGGAATGCTGCCACTTCCTACATTGCCAATAGATGCCAAGCAGGACTCAATACGATGAGAGCGGTCTCAAGGGTCTGGTGGGGTTCGCATCCGAAGATCTTAAAACTAATGTATAACTCCCTTATACGATCACAATTAGACTATTGCGGCTTCCTTATGTCACCCTTATCTAAAAGCAATTGTAAAAAATTGGATAGAGTCCAATATGAGGCCCTCAGAATTGTCCTAGGAGCTATGAAGTCATCGCCAGTGGAAGCATTACAAGTAGAAGCAGCAGAGCCGCCGTTGGATCTCAGAAGGCAATTCTTAGCAGATAAATTTTTCATAAGGAGCTGCGTTTTGAGTGATAACCCCATAATCAGCAAAATACGTGACCTACACGACATAGTAAAAAAGAACCGTAGATTTTGGGGAAAAAAACCAATACCAAACTTGGTGTCCAGCTACGAATCCTTAAACTCATACGCCAAAGACATTAAAAGATATGCAACACTCCCTATTTATACGGTCGCTTATCCCTCACTTACTTATCGCCCCAAGGTTATTAAATTTTTTCCCTCAAAACATGTATCCAACGCATCCATAAAGTTTGATGAAATGATGAACAAAGAATGGAACGAATACATTCGTTTATTTACTGATGGATCCAAGGATAAAAATGCGATCTCAACGGGAGCAGCAGTATTCAATCAATGTGATGGATACAAAAAACGCTTTGCGCTACCGAAGGAATTATCAATATTCTCTGCTGAATCCGTTGCGGTCCTTGAAGCTTTGAACATTATCGCTCAGAACAATTTTAAAAATACAATTATATTGAGTGACTCTCTCAGCGTGATGCAAAAAATAAGTAACTCATCCTTTAATTACCCTCTAGATTTTACCGTTTTGCAAATAAAACAAATCCTATACAGCCTCCATGAGCAGGGCTGTAACGTGGTCCTTGGGTGGGTCCCAGGACATGCTGGTATAGGGGGAAACGAAACTGCCGACTTCTTGGCCAGGGAGGCGTCAGAGCTTCCTAGCTCCTCTGCGCATCAACATTTGCCCTTTTCGGATATATTTTTCATTTGCAAAGAACACTTACTAGAAAGTTGGCAAACAAGATGGAATGCCTCACCCTCAAAATATAAACAGATCCAACCCACAATAAATCGTGTTCCGTGGTATAATAAAATAACTCTGGGCAGACAAAATACATCAGTCATATGTCGGATCAAATTCGGTCATGTGTGCACCAAACAGTTTCTGTTTAAAATTGGGGTCATCACGACGGATATATGTGACTGTGGAGAGGAGGAAGAATCTGTCAACCACATATTCTTTTCCTGTAAGGATAGGAATAACTATCCGGGTTTTATTTCTGACTTGACAAAACTCAAAGTACCATTTCCAACATCTATGAATGCAATTCTTTCAGAATTTAACCCTAGTATCTATAATTTAATTTCAAAGTTTATAACAAAAAATAACGTAAAAATCTAGATGGTGGTAGATAGAGCGACTTAACTCTTTTTCATCTCTAATCTTCTTTATATTCTTTTCTTAACATAATTTAACTTAAAATATAAATAAAATATTAAAAAGAAAAAAAAAAAAAAAATATATATATAATAATAATAAATTATATAGGTAAATATTGTAATTTGAAATTTTTTTTTTTTTTTTTTTTTTTTTTTCTTTCATAGTCCAATAAGGGATAATAATTATTTTTATATTTTGTTATTTTATAAATTAAATCATTCGCTCAGATATTTTGTAACTCTCCGCCACTGGTAGACTTGATATACATAGTTTGTTTCTATTTTGTTCCAATGCAGGCGCTAAGTGACCGTCTCATGGACACACTGTAGATAGTATTGTTGTAGTGCCGAAGGGCCTTATCTCCGATCTCTACTTTATAAGTTTTTTTTTGTTGTTGTTGATGTAGATGCTTGTAAATAATATAATATGTATGTTTTTTCTCCTTTTTACATTACGGCGCTGAATGATACACCCTTAAAATGCGGTTTTAATATTCAAATATGAGTGGTTAATTGAGTGGATATTTTTTTTTGTTTGTTATTTGTAAGATAAAACCTTAATTTTCACACACTTGTGAATGGCAGGAAACTATTTTATAAAATAGTTCTGCCAATTAAAAAAAAAAAAAAAAAAAAAAAAACAATATTATTAATTATCAAATCCGTGCTCAGCGACAATTTAATATCATCTATCAATGTCAATCGTCGGCTAAGCAAGTGTAAATTTTTAGTTATCTATGATAAAATATTGTCTATGGGGATCTACGGACGCCGTAACAAATTTTTAATGTTTCCGTCTACGGCTCTAGAGGCACTTCCTAATAATAATGTTGATGTGGAATCGAACTGTAACCCGCAAGTACGCACGAAACAAAGTTTCTTGTATTGCGCATTTATAGGATCCCATGGGTTGGATCAGTCCTGTTGTATTTTGGGCAAAATGTATAATGCAGGAACTATGGACACTCAAAATCGATTGGGATGAAACTTTCCTTGCAATCTTTGTCAGAGGTGGCAAACTTTTGTAAATGAACTGCCGAGTTTAAAAGAGCATACATACATAGCGCGACATTACGATACTACGCTAGATTGTAATTATATGCTTGTTGGATTCTGAGACGCATCACAGAAAGGATATGCAGGGACAAATTCGTCACATTTATTACTGAGTAAATCCGAAAGTGGCGCCGCTGAAGACATTGCCCATATAGGGTTGCCAGATGTCCGGTTTTCGACCGAACAGTCCGGTTTTCGTTATGCTTGTCCGGTCGAGAAAATTTCGATAACCCGGACAGAAGATTGTCCGGTTTCCGTGAAAATTATGAACAGTTTCATAATTGACTCGAACCGTTCCCAAAAGTTGCGCTCGAGTCAAAAAGCACGGTGCGAGGTGAGGTCGACGCATTACCAAGGGAACCCACTGCCCCTGCCCGGCGCCCGCGCCGTATCTCAGTCGCTAACAAGCTATTGTGGAAGAACCCGTGTCACGGACATAGAAATAATTTTATTAAAAATTTGAAAATTTAGAATCATTTTTTGTTTGTAAGAAAAAAACTTTTTCAATTTTCATGTAATATTTTTCAGTATCGAATTATAATCTAACGAACTTTTATCGTGTTTTTCTTTACTTCTTCCACAATAATTAGTCCTGGGTCCTTTTCAACCCGCGCTGTCAATTATATCGACACCTTTTGTTTATTTTAGTTTCCTGTGTTTCTTTGCTGTTTTTACGTACGGCGCGTGTGAAGGTGGTTTTGGTAATCAAAATGGAAGACGAGAAAGCATCTACCAGTGCAGGAACTCCACCTAAGAAAGTGAGAAGGGTTTTCTACTATGTTGACTGGGAATCGCGATTTTCGTGGTTAAATAAATGTAAATAAGACGACACAAAAGGCTACTGCAAATTGTGTAAAATTACGTTCACTGTAGCTTACGATGGCTTAAAATCATTAACACATCATGCTGCGTCAAAGAAACATAAAGATTCAGAAAGTGCAACAGACATGTCTAAGCGAATAAGTTCTTTCTTTACTCCAAAAGGCAGCACACAAAGTGAAAAAGTTAGCATTGCCGAATTGACCGAAGTTTATTACAATATAAAGCACCACATTTCATATGTCGCTCAAGATTGCTCAATAAAAGTACTGAAACAAATAATTACAGATTCAGATATCATAAAATAAATAAATGACAGGCGGACGCACTAAATGTACCGCTATCGTGAACCAGGTTTTATATCCATATTCAATGGAACTTGTGCAGGAAGATTTAAAAAATGAAGTTCCGTTTTCCACCGCTACTGATGCTTCTAATAAAGGAAACAGAAAGTTCTTTCCAGTTGCCATTCAGTATTTCTCCCTAAAAAATGGTATTTGTCATAAAATTTTGGACTTTTACGAAGACTCATTCGAAGATTCAAGATCTATTAAGGAAAAGTTATGTGAAGTCTTGAATAATTCACAGCTCCCATGGAGTAGAGTAACGGCATATAGAGCGGACAATGCCTCTGTTAATTTTGGAGTTAATAATTCAGTTTTTCAAAAACTGAAATCTGAAGAAAATAATGCAATAATAGCTGCTCACTGTAATAATAACATATTTCATAATTTCGCAAAAAATTCTTTAAAATTAATGCCTATTGAAACGCGAAGAGTTGAAGGAGTGCTTTAATTTCTTTGAGAGCGAATACAGAGAAGTCATACGACATGTTCCTACAAGATGGCTAAGTTTGTTCAAAGCTCTTGATAGGATGCTTTCTTCGTGGGGTCCATTGAAAAGGTACTTCTTAGGACAAGGTTCAAATAATTGCCCTAAGGCTCTTTGGGATATCTTGTCAGATCAAGAAGACGATATTGCGAGTGAAACCACTCCTACTTACAATGAGTTATATTTGTATTTCACTCATAATTTTATGGCTTCATTTCAAGAGATTCTGCTGATATTAGAAAAACATACCACAACAGCATATAATCTGCATAATATAATGGTGAAATTCCGGAACAATATTACAAAGAAAATAAGTGACAAACATTTCGGAATGAAAGTCCATATGGCATTGAGAAAAGGGTATCTTACAGAAAAGCAATCAAAAGAATTTACTAAAAACGCTCTAAATGTTTACCAAAGAGCCCTAGCTTATATAGAGCAGTGGTATAACTTTCAAAATACCAACTATAAGGCTTTTAGTTATTTGGATATTGAATGCGGAAGATTGCCTACGCTGGACCAATTGATTGAATTATGGTCATTGTCTCCATGGAAGCAGGAAACTCTTCCTGAAAATATTTATGACGAACTGGCTGTAATTCAAAGTGTTTTCTCTTCACTTGAAGGAAACTCAATTGATATGTGGTGCAAATTTTTCAACAACGACACAGCACCAAATTTATTAAAAATCGTGCAGTATGTGTGTAGTATTCCCGTATCCAATGCTTTTGTGGAAAGGATCTTTAGAGTCATGGGAAATATTATTAATTGAACATGTTATATTGTATAGGTACCTACATAATTATGTATAGGTACATGGGTCAAATGTCACAATCAGTGGTTCGCGTTGCAGGGCAGAATATTGTTACCTATTTTCCTTGGTCCCTTCCCTGCAGTGCACTTTAGTCAGTTGGTACTTGCCGCATCTCGGGAACACACACACGGAATAAACCGCTCTTTATCGCCGCTACAAATTCGGAAGTCACGAGTACATATCGGGACATATCAACCGTCATCACTTGCATTTACATCTTCTGCATCCAAACATTTATTTAATACTAGCTTATACCCGTCTTGCTTTACGTTTTTGATTCCGATTGTCAGGCTTGATCGGTAGGTAATTAAACAGATTCTAGTCTAGCATCCCATTGCTTAACATACCACTTTAACTGACATAAGCACAGAAAAAGAAGAATGACACTTTTACAATTTTTGTTTTACCGACCTCATAATATTATACGAACCTATTCAAACCACAGAGCTCTCTCTATGAAAACTTGCAAATTATGTCCACAGATAATATAAATATACTGATTATGTCGGTAGGTTCGTATAATATTTTTTTTTTTTGGAGGTCTATAATAATAAAAAAAATATTACACAGAAAAAGAAGAATGACACTTTTACAATTTTTGTTTTACCGACCTCATAATATTATACGAACCTACCGACATAATTTGCAAGTTTTCATAGAGAGAGCTCTGTGGTTTGAATCTTAGCTACATACATTGCCTGCTTTGATATTAATTGGGCAACCCACCCATAGAGAGTGATTTATATCTGTCAAACTTCAAAATCAAACTGCAAATTTTTTCATTAAATCTTTATTTATTGAGAATAATAAGCTTTTAATAACATTTATATGTATAACAAATCAATCTACAATTATTTTATTACATTTTCATACCGTAATACCAAGATCCCATTCAACGTTTACATGAGTAATTTTGTTTCCAAAAGTCTTTTTGAGAAATTTGTATGAAGATCCTAAAAAATACAGTTTTTTTTAAATAGCTCTAAATATATTAAAGTTAATGCAGCAAATTGTATTTAAGAACCTTCTCCAGCATTTTATACTGCTCTGGGCATATTAATATCTATCTTAGCATTTGTATTTTGAGCGTGATATTCACATATACGGTTAAAGTATTGTCAAAGGCAAATAAAAAAACATTTCTAAATTATTATATAGATAAGATTAACAAAAGTGCAGTGCTGCCAGAAAACAAGGAGATTCGATCATACACATTTGGAGAACATTGGATTTGGGGTAAGTGCATTGCATCCATTCACAATCCACTTTTCTCTTTCCTGCTGATCACATTAGCTGAAAGGGCTTCGGCAACGTGTGAAGCAAACAGTATGGACAGACGAAAGAAATCGTCTCGCCGTAAATACTATTAAAAGTGAATTGTGCGTTTTTTTTAATATTACTGTTGGTTGTTCTGAATTTAAAGATGCCATCTCAGGCAATAAAACCTTACTGAAATCTGTAACATCAAGTACCAAGTACATGAAAAAGTAGCTACCTTCGAGCAAGAGAATACATACTATGGAGGGAGCGATAGGTATATTTCCTATTGTTTTCTTCTTCTTAACTCTCTAGTTTTTATGGCTGTCTGTGGAGCGAAATTTGAATGGTGCGTTGTGTCAAAGTGATTTGTTCGTGATAAAAGCTGTTTTTTTTCTCCAATACATAAATTTGTTTGCATTATTTTGTGAATTAATATTCAATATTATACATAATGAGGGAATGTATTGTTTTTGGGTGCACAAACGGGGATAATGATAAAAAATGGCTATTTCCACGCACACGTGAGTATCGAAGTTTATTTGTAATATAATATATTACATTATAATCATTATATTATAATCATATATACCATCTTTTCTCTAATATTTCATAAACCTGATTTATAAATATGTATTCTTTTATTGTTATGCTTCGTTTGTTTTTGAAAAAAGCAATTAAAAAGCGTATTTTACTTCAAATAATGATTTGTTGTGTGTATGACATTTTATGTGTAGTGACTAGGGTTGCCAGATAGGAGAAATTACCTTTTTTTTTTTTAGGAAAAGTTATGTTTCAAGATACCAAACCTCCACCCCCAGTCCTGTCCGGTTTTTATTTTTTCAACACATCTGGCAACCCTATGTCCATACCGAGATTAAAACTGTGTGGTGCAGTTCTCTTGTTTAGCATAATTAAAATCGTGATGTCGAACATTAAATTTATTTCTCAAATAAAAAATATTTATTTATTTACCGATTCAACTATCGTGTTGGGATGGTTACACACCTCACCACATTTATTAAAAACATTAGTCGCGAATCGAATTGTTCAAATACACTAAAATGCACCAAACGTCGTGTGGAAACATATCTTAACGAATTGTTTGAATTTATTTCGCATCAATCTACACCATGATAATATATATCATTATCACGCAAAAAAGGAGATAAAATGGTCGTTTAACCCTCATTCAGGTGCCAATTTCGGAGGGTTACACGTGGCTGGAATAGCACAAAATACCACGTAAAACGTGTTGTAGGAGAGACCGCGCTTACATTTGAGGAGCTTTCCACTTTACTCATTCGAGTGGAGGCCATATTAAATTCAAGACCATTGTGTCCATTAAGTACATCTCCGGATGAAATCGATGCGTTGACGCCCGGGCACTTCCTTATAGGAGGACCTTTGGTGTCACTGCCGGAATATGATCTCATCGATGTCAACAAGGCCTAACTCAAGCATTTCGTACGCAATGGCAAAACGAATATTTGAATACGTCACAGCAGCGTATGAAGTGGTATAAGGAGCGCGAGAATATCAGCGAGGGTCAGCTTGTTTTAGTTAAGGTCGAGCGTCTTCCTCCAACGAGGTGGATATTGGGTAGAATTATGCAAATTCATCCGGGAAAGGATAACGTAGTCCGAGTAGTGACACTTCGTACGGTGTCGTAATTCAAAATTTGAATCGTTTGAATTACTGTAATATTGGAATAAAATCATATTAACAATAGAAAAATTATTTACTTAAACTTTCCAACAACCACCAAAGTTTTCGGGTGTGTTGTTGAATCACATAAATAACTGAGTGGGCAGCACAATTTGGATACAGGCCTGTGATTGGTCTATTAATATGTTCCGATTTGGGTAAATCCATTTTCTATAAGGCAAATTGACTGTTGGAACAGTTCAATTCTAAAACTTCCCTCAGTTGATGCAACGAACACCCCTCTGCCCCGCGCCCTCTCATGATTAATATAAATACTCCCCTCGCACCTGTACAATCACGCATTCTATCACTCTGAGCCGCAAGCTACGGACCTGGGAGCTCCGGTCCACAGGTGCCGTTGGCGCGCAATTCTTATTAACATCAAATGTAGTTAATTAAATTCGGGATTAGGAAAGACAATAGTATCATTTATTTAATTAATGATTACACTTACCAATAGTGATAACTTCCGAATTGGTTAATTATTGTGCTTCAGAATAAAATCTACCAGTGTGTTAAATCTCACGCTCAGTATTCGTATCGCTTGTGCTAAGACTTCATAATTAATTTAATAATACAAAGTGCTGATATAGTGAAAGGACCAAAGAATTAAATTGAATTTGTAACAGAATAATAATAATAGCCATAATAATTGAATGAAGTAAAATTTCACTAAAAACTTTATAAAGAGTGTCTGTATTTGTGTCATAACTTGATTGTAACAATAAATGTGTCATCCTTCAATAAACAAACAATAATTCAAAGTGATCTGTGCTTTTAAATATATCTCACAAACATTTGTCTAAGAATCTTCATCAAGTCCCGGACTACACAATTCCTGAGATAAGGAAACTATTCCTTTGGTTTCCAGTGATAGACAGTCTCATGCTCAATAACTAAAGTAAAGAATCTATAAGAAAATCTCCTTTAATTTCTGAGAGTGGTGAGCTAGCCAACTCCTTAAGACAATTGTGCTTCCTATTGTTTCTTGTCAGAGGTCTTCTGCCTCAGATTGGACTCCTATTGACATCCTTAATAAGTCTTCATAGAACTTCATGTGGATCAAGTGATTCGACGCTAGAGGACGGAGGACGACTTGAGAGGAGAATTGAAGAAGAAGACAAGAACGAGTAACCACCACGATAACAGCCCTTGGCTCTTTAGTCAGGCCAGTTTCGAAGGTGTGCCCGTTGCCCTCGGAATGAACATACAATTGAATAATTAGTCCGATCTTATATTTTATTATAATTTTTTTTTGTTTTCAAATGTTGTAGCTTGGATAGTAACAAAATTTTCGTTAATTTTTTGTTTACTCATAAGCATCCTGTTTGAGCCAATAGTATGGACATTATTGCAATAATTGAATTGAAAAACTAATTTATGGGATTGCGTTGAGGTGGGACTTGGTAAATGGAGTTCTATCTCTGTCTCACCCATCCCTATTTCCTATATTCCAGAAATATTGCCATCTCTCTCTCTCTCTTCTTAACCTTGACCCCTGCAGTGGAATGCACCATGCAGCGCTATCACAGTAATTAATTACGATTGTTCCGCAACGAACGCATTACGCGTCTACTTCGCTTATTGTCGCATTTTTCGCTTCGCTAATTAATCATCCCGCATCAAATTAATTTTGCTAATAATCTAAACCCGCTTATTTTCGCTTGCAACATAAGAAATATTGTATTGTTTTGTGTTGTGTAAAAATCCAGTGGAATCAACGAAGGCAACAGGGGGTCCATCCATGTACCAGATCCATTCAAAGGTAGGAATTTATGTTTATTAATTCTCACCATATGTGCAAATCCTTGATAAGTTTTTTTTGGTTCCATTATAACCGCATTTCGCAGATACAGTCCGCTATTCCGCTCAAACACATCCACACTGCCTATTTTTCTTTTCTTTTTTGTTTTTGTTTCGCGCATTTTTTTTCGGGATGTAGTTTGAGGATCAAATTAGGTGGGCGGTATGTTGATTGTTGTTTCAGTCAATCATCCTAAATTTCCATGTTCCATATTTCGTCCTACCTATACCTAGTAATTGTCACCTGTCCATCCCGAATATTCCCGTGGGTGCGACTTATATTTTAGTGTGAAACTGATACTTCGCGCGAGAAGGTGATATTGTTAATCGATACGAAATTCGTTCGTGGTTTGAGAGCGCTCAATCGAGAGCAATACCATATTGTATAAAATTTCATTGTGTAAGTGTTCAGAGATTATAAGAGTGTACGTACAGTCCATTAAAGCAAGATACAGGGAGGCAGAGGAACACAGGTAAGTCGCACAACTCTCCTTTATTCCTTCCTTAAATTTGCCCTTCACGATTGGCGTGGAGGAACAATCGCATAACAACCAAACAGATTTGAAATAATGCATAAAAATTATGGAATCGTACATTGGTAAAGACAAGATGGAGATTTTTAAAAATTACGAATCAGATATACAAGTATAAGATAAGTCGCTACATAATTTATGGATTAAAATTAAGAAGGATGTAAAAAATGGTGAGGAGTTGCAAAAAACATCAAATGATAATATATAGAGATTATTGCCAGCCCCAAATAAAACACGGCCTAAAATAGCTAAAAATTCTGAAACTGTTGGGAAATCAGAGATAATAATATCGAGTGACGACAAAGAAAACGTTGCTGGTCTACAAAAAAACACAGTCTATTACAACAGAAAATGATGTAAAAAAAGTGATAGAGATAGTATGGTCGACTTAAATACAACACCTAACGTAAATTGTGTACCTAGCCCATTTAAAAAATCTTTATTTTGGCCTGACGAAAAATAAAACAGGACAAAAAAAGGAAAAAAGAGGTAGTACCATCAGTGGTTACCTCTAAGGAGTGGTTAGATTTTCATGAGCATAAGGCATAAAAGAAAAAAGATACAGAAGAACTGAAAAAAAAACGAGCTGAAGAGAGACTGAAAAAAAGAGAGGAAACATCAGCTCACATGTCATTTCGTCGAGAATTCTTTACTGATTTTACAGAATTCAACAAATGTGACGAGAGTCCAACTTGGAAACTACAAATGTCCTATAGTAAAAAGCAAAGGAAATATATTTATAAGTAAAATAAACAGTCATGGAGAATGGGAAGAACATGTTATGAAAGACGTGTTGTACGTGCCAGAGTTAAAGAAAAACTTATTTTCAGAGCGAGTTATAACTAAAAAGTGCTTTGAGGGATAGTCAAACAAAATTCTATTGCATTAATATACAAGAATGAACAAGTGATTCTAAAAGCAATTCGTACTATGAACAATTTATATGAAGTCTTGATGTAAGCCCAAGTAAAAATATTGGAATGCAATATTGTACAAAATAAAAGTAAACTTCAAACATGATAACCATATTATCTCTGATCAATCAGATTTTGTAAAATTTAAAGAAATTTGGGGAAAAGAAGGAGTCAATATTCTCAGAGAATCAAACAATAATAATCGAAGCCAAATCTTCAAAGAAAACTGTGGAACTATTTTCAAATTTATTCATCCAAAATATTTCCTGTAGGAGTAGCCGAGGGAAATGATTATATGTACTGAAAAAAAAACCCTTTTCAGCTCTAACAAACATCAACTATTAAGGAAAATGAAACTCTCGTGCAACCACCCACTTCTATAATTCAGGATAATGAAGCTCTCGTTTCAAAAACACTTCCTCAAGCTTTCGAGAATATTTAACGCGCCCAAAAACTCCAAAGAGGAAAGGTATAAGGAACATAGAAAGGGCGCCTTGGGCTATTTCATCTGAGCAGTCTAAAAAAGCTGAACGGAAACGCTTAATTAAGGAAAGAAAAAATCCGAGTGAAAGTTGGAGTAAGTAAGATAGACATGAGCAGAAACCAGCCGACTTCGCGTTCCAACAAGGACGAGAAAGATCAACGTCAGCATCGAGGAGATCTTCTTTCTTTCTTCGCCGCTTCAGAGTGTAGAAAAATTCGTGTCGTCTGTGAAAAATTGTGCCTCATGGTATACAAGACTAGAAAAGACATGGCACCCCATACACTATCTGAACTCTGTATCGTCAAGGAATCTGCAACTAGACCCTTACGTTCAGTAACAAAATCTACAAACATGCCCTTAAGATGGAGTTCTTATAAGGAACATGAGCGGAAAGACGGTCCAGTGCCTTGAAATATAATGGCTACAATCCTCCAAGTGTCATCCCGATGATTTTTTAATAAATATGACCTTTGACAAGGCAGTATGCGGGTAAGTCCAATGTTCCAAATTGGATCGACTATAACCACAACGGATAATTGCCACATTAGGACGTTCAATTGTGCAATTCACGAGGTAAATTCCAAGAAAGCACAGTGCTTTCAATATTTAGTGATGTTCCACGATATTAAATATTGAAGGAAGCCGTAAGAGCCAGGCATCTGTGAAGAAAAGTGTGTTGAACAGAATCTGAAATAAAATAATTTTTATAACGAAAATTTCAAAAAAGAAAATTTCTCATTTAAGCACCCATACAACGATACGTACAATAAGTGTGATATGTTGAAAATTTCCTGAAAGCAAAAAGATCTTGAAGAAAGTGAGAGAATAAGATTCCAGCAGGAAAAATACGAGCACGATGAAAAGGTCAGTGCTGCGTACGATGAGAAACGGCAAGACAAGGCTAAAAGTCGTGCAAGTGGTGGAAAAATTATATGCAAAGCATTCTACCTACAAAAGGTGTTGGATACGCCATGTGTAACAACTGGCGTGGCATATTATAAAAGACTTTAAACATAATATAATTTAACGGTGCACGATTTATGCACAAATCAGTGAGGTCGATGGAGGCCGAGGATCAGACGAGATTGCCTCAATTTTATATGTGGACTTGCTTTCCCCAATGTAGAGGAAATCATTCTATATTCAGACAACTGTAGCGGTCAAAATCACAATTTCACCTTATCAATAATGTATAGGGAAATAATGAAAAAAAAAAAGACTAGCATTAAGTCTATTCATCAGTTTTGCTTTTTCGCCCCAGATTTATGTCAGATAAAGTCTTGTTTTAAATCAAATATTTAGGTTTGTTTGTTGTTTAGAATATTATTAGGTATTTAAAGAATAAAATGTGGGGTAGGTACCTATCCACTAGCCGTGCAACCAACGCGATAGAAAGCGCTGCGTTAAACGATGTTGAGAATATAATTTGTTCTCATTTGAATTTTGAACGTTCCAAATACGAACTTCACTTTATTTTCCGTGTGAATTATTTTTTTAGAATACCGTCTCAGCAAGGTGTGAACCATTTTACGTCATGTAAAAATTCATTTGTAAAACATTATCAAATGTTAATATACTTTATGTGAAACATTCGGACCTTAGAACTGAAATTTTTCGTTAGTTTTATGTGAAACATTTGGACCTTAAAACTGCAATTTACGTTTGGTTTTATGTGAGTTTTCTATGAAACATCACGTGAGTAAAAGACATTACATATCATTATTATATTTAAATCAAGAATCATGTCTTTAAATGAAGAAAATAATGATAACGAAAATATGAAAAAACACCTCACCGCACAAAGAGCCGCATTGAAAGGCCACTTGACGCGATTTATTAACTTTGTTGACAATTATAAGGGAGAAACTTCTCAATTAGAGATAAGATACAAAAATATTGAAAAAACATTTATAAAATTTCAAGATATACAATGTAAAATTGAGGAATTTCATCCAGAAAAGAGTGAGGCGTGTTACAGTATCGAAAATCAGTTCTATTGTTACATGGGAAAAGCAAAGTCATTTATAACTAGTGTAAGCCACGCTGCTCCTGATATCAAATTGAGCCCTATCCAAATACCAACATTTGAAGGCAACGCTGATCAGTGGATACATTTTAGAGACAATTTTATGCCATAGTTCACAATAATGTCAATCTTACTCCTCTACAAAAAATTTATTATTAGGAAAGGTTGGATGGATTTCTGCAACTCTTTGTCACCAACTACCCCACTGTCCTCAGTTTGGTCAGCTATTCGTCGGTTCTGCTCCTCTTTTTCCCCACCTATACAGAACAAAATGTCAACTGTATGCCTGGACGAATTTTGTGATTCCTTAGCCCCTCCTTATCCTCCATTGATGACTGAACTTCGTTCAAATCATTTACCTCCTTCAAATAACTCAAACTCTTAATTAGACTCTCATTTTGTTTTGGAGAAACTTCTTATGCCTTTAAGATATGTAAAAAATTCATCACCGGGTTTGGAAAAATTACCATATTTAGTATTTAAAAGGTTATCACAAAACACCCTTTCTTATCTCTTAAAACTTTTCAATAATTGTCTTTCAACGGGCGATATTCCAGAAGAATGGCATGCTCAGGAAATCATTCCCATATTAAAACCCGGCAAAGACTCCTCAAAAGGTTCTTCATATCGTCCCATCGCCATGTCTTCCTGTGCTTTAAAACTCTTGGAGCATATGATTAAAAACCGCCTCGACTGGTACATTGAAAGTAACTCCTTATGTCCCTCGTACCGGTTTGGATTCCGTAAAACACATTCCTGTCTCGACAACCTGAGTATTTTGACAACGGACATTAGAAACACCTTTGAAAAGAAGGACTCATTGATGGCTGCGTTTCTAGATGTCAATTCTGCGTATGATAACGTTTCCTTGGAATTCTTGGGAGAGGATCTGGCCTCCATAGGCATCCCTCCAAAATTAATCATACTTATCCATAACATATCAGCAGATCGCACGGTATATATACTTCAAAATGACATTTCACATTCTAGGAAAATATACAGAGGCCTACCACAGGGTTCTGTGCTGAGCCCAATTTTATTCAATATACTATACTGCAGAAGCCTTCCGTCGATTATTTCATGCAGATATCTGCAGTATGCAGATGACATCGTAATATACTGTTCTGACAAATCCCCAAAAGTTGCAAGAGATAAACTGCAACACAATCTCTCGTTAGTGCACGATTGGTTAAGATCAGTGGGTCTAAGCCTCTCGCCCAGTAAATGCCAAATTGTCCTATTTACAAAAAACGGAAACTACCCGATTTGTCTTGTAACGTTTCAAATTTGGAAAAGTTTATTTTTTAAAATTAAGGGGATCCCTCTATATAATGACGATTCATTGCGTCATCCACCTGTTGTGAGGGGTGGCCCCAATAATAGATCAAACCAGCTTTTGATTTAAAAATTTCAACCAACCAGAGCGCGACACGATAGTGTTCGCAAAATTTCATAATTTCTCTGTGTACCGGCTTGGCTTACGCGCGAAACCGTGCTACACATTCTCGAATCTTCCTGACTTCGGTCAACACGTAGCAATTTTGCTCCGCAGGGACGCTTCCCGTCCGCCATCATTTTTATTAAAAATTTAAAAAGCCAAGTGTTTAAAACTGTATTTGTGTACCACCGATTATTGTAAAAGAGACTAAAAGTGGTGTTATATTTATAAGAAAGTAGAGATATATTGATAGAAATTGTTTATTTGCAAATGAGATGTGATAACCTGTGTGAACACGTGTAACAATTGGATTTTAATAATTATTTTATAACAATAAAACAGTAAAAAGTGATTACGTCTTATTAAATAATCATCTGTACCTGTGCCCTTCGAAAGAAATAGTGGAGCTATATCTGGATCAGCGAATTCTGCTGAATCCAACCGACCCTGAGATATTATTGAGCAGTGCTCCATGCCTGAATCGCCGGCGAATCATTTCCTTCGAACGAGTGCCAGTGCCCCTCCGACCCAGCTCGTATTCCAGTTCAAAGGCGCCCTAAACATCCCTGAGAGATCATCACAGTTGGGATGGAGGAGAAGAGGTAATCGTTTTGGAAGAGGAGTAGGGAGTTTTTCGTTTCAGTCTATATCCCTTTCAGAACTGGCCAACACGATTGTGTAGGTAAAACATGTGATCATATTGAGGTTGGCTGTAAGACATTGCTTTACAGCAATAAGTCCGCCTTTTGGTTGTTTTTTAAAATTGTACTTACACTATTTTTTGCGTCCAATAAAGATTTATTTATTTATTTTATCATATTTCGTCGAAAATTTCACGTAAAATAACTCGGGACTCTTTACAGAACTGCACGCATCGTTTGTGTAGGTTACGTACCATGTATAGAAATCGTTCTGGCGCTAAGTTTATTCCAATCATTTTATGTTCACTGATGTCAAAGGACGTGATTATCATTCTCTTCGGCTTATAAAATGGGTAAGTGAATATTTCATGAGCATGAGCAGAAACCAGCCGACTTCGCGTTCCAACAAGGACGAGAAAGATCAGCGTCAGCATCGAGGAGATCTTCTTTCTTTCTTCGCCGCTTCAGAGTGTAGAAAAATTCGTGTCGTCTGTGAAAAATTGTGCCTCATGGTATACAAGACTAGAAAAGACATGGCACCCCATACACTATCTGAACTCTGTATCGTCAAGGAATCTGCAACTAGACCCTTACGTTCAGTAACAAAATCTACAAACATGCCCTTAAGATGGAGTTCTTATAAGGAACATGAGCGGAAAGACGGTCCAGTGCCTTGAAATATAATGGCTACAATCCTCCAAGTGTCATCCCGATGATTTTTTTTATAAATGTGACCTTTGACATGGCAGTATGCGGGTAAGTCCAATGATCCAAATTGGATCGACTATAACCACAACGGATAATTGCCACATTAGGAGGTTAAATTGTGCAATTCCCGAGGTAAATTCCAAGAAAGCACAGTGCTTTCAATATTTAGTGATGTTCCACGATATTAAATATTGAAGGAAGCCTTAAGAGCCAGGCATTTATGAAGAAAAGTGTGTTGAACAGAATCTGAAACCAAATTCTTATAATTTTTATAACAAAAATTTCATAAAAGAAAATTTCTCATTTAAGCACCCATACAACGATACGTAAGACAAGTGTGATAATATGTTGAAAATTTCCTGAAAGAAAAAACATTTTGAAGAAAGTGAGAGAATAAAATTCCAGCAGGAAAAAGACGAGCACGATGAAAAGGTCAGTGGTGCATACGATGAGAAACGGCAAGACAAGGCTAAAAGTCGTGCAAGTGGTGGAAAAATTATATGCAAAGCATTCGACCTACAAAGGTGTAACAACTGGCGTGGCGTATTATAAGACTAATATATTTCATTGTACCACTTTTGCTGGTTTGTCTATTTTCGATGAATACAAAGAAACGCCCATGTTTTTGCAAATCATCAGGAATTGGTGGGACATTTTAAATGTCAAAACCACAATGAAAGGTAAAATAAAACGCAATGATCTATGTACACCCATACTAGGGACAACTGATGAGAAGGTTGTATATTTGAAAAAATTTGCTGAATGGTTAGATAAATGGAATAATCTGCCAATTAGTAATTTTTTTTCAACTGACACTTATAATGCCTTATATCAGAGTGTTTTAACTTTCATAAAATTAATTAAATTTTCATTTGCCAACTATTCAATTTCATATATTTTAACAGGAAAATTTCAAACTGATATGCTCGAAGAAAGATTTAGTTTGCATAGAAGGTTATCGGGATTCATTCTCGCTAGCGCTCTCGCGGTGTACGGACGTTTGTCTGTTTTGTTCTGCGCAGCTGTGTTAATTCCAGAAGTTAAATAATAAATCTCTTTGATATAATCAGTGTTTAAATATTTTTTAATGTTAAATTAACCAACGGGGATTGGTCTCTTTTTTTAATATTATTGAGTTTATATAATTTTACCTTCAGTTTATGGTTTCTGTGTGTAGGTACATAAACAATTAATTGTGTTGTGTAGTGTTGAGGGAATGCAGGGTTTTTTGGAACCCATGACCCCCGAAAAAGGGGTCGGTCATCAGAACTATCAACGGAGGACATTGCTGCAGTAAAAACTAGTCGCCCAAATCCCGCCAATGACTCATTCATGTACAATAAAACGTCACCAGGTCTTTACATAGTATTTGTTCAAAATAATGATGAGTCCAAACCTTTGCACTCCATGGCATTCGGGAGTATGCTGTGCAAACATGCATTGATGGTGGTTCATTGGGCGGGATCCTGGCTGAGGGACGTAACAAAGTGTCAATTAAATTTATATGTATCTGCTACGTTGGCGAAAAATTTTATTAGGTCAGATTTTGAATTAAAGAATAATTTAAAAGCTTTTATTCCAACATACAAGGTTACGAAGATGGGTCTGGTGAGAAATATGTTCACGGATAATTAGAAAGACTCTTCGTCTGGTGTACCAATTTAGAAGCCTTCACGGTCAGTTGTAGTTAGAGATGGGACTAACGGCTTAAATTTAAAAACGTTATAGCCATTTCGTTAATTGAAAATAACGTTAATATTAAAAGCTGAAAATTTTCAGCTAACTTTAAAAGTAGAACAGTATATTTTTCCCAGTATATTATGTTAGCAGTGTTGCCGTTACGGGCATACAAAGAGTATGTGCCGTTCCACTCCACGGTGTAACAAAATGTGGAGAATTTCACGCAAGCGATACATGCAATACAAGCACCCGATCCTGTGTTAACTGCAAGGGCAGTCACGCAGCATCGGATATAAATTGTCCAGAATTTATGAGACAAAAAAATATTAAAAATTCTATGGCAAAGGAAAACATATCATACAAACAAGCAACATTGATCCATCCCCCAGCTTCTATAAGCGGAAATAACCGCTACACCCTCCGCCAGACCAATCCACTCTAGTCCAAGGTCCCGCTCCCCTCAGAAATCTTATTCGCCATCTACTCTCATCCCGGAGGCATCCCGCTTCCATAAAAAATCCTCAGTATCTTCAACACCTCACATAGATTTAAAAAAAATATAATGAACAACTCTTCTATACAAATGGAGAGATCCTACTTTCCAGAAATGGTTGTGCTCTTACAGGATCGGAAAATCGAATGCATCAGAAAATCTTTCATCCCAATCTGATCCTTCAACTGACATTCAATCAACCATTACCATTATTACACAACTTCTCTTACAAATATTATCTTCTTCTTCCTTACCGACCAACGCTGCGTCTATTATTCCCCTATTAAAAAACTTAATTAAAAATGACACAACCAACCCAAAATAAAACATTAACAGTTCTTCAATGGAACTGCAGGAGTGCCGTCTCCAATAAAATCGATCTTCTTCATATTCTCTCTTCTCACAAAGTATCATTGGCGGCTATTTCTGAGACATGGTTCCATGCCGGAGCTGAATTCAGGGTCCCAGGATACGCAGTTCTACGTGATGATTGCGCAGATGGCAGAGGAGGTGCGACTTTGTTAATTTCGTCTAAGATCCAATACTCCCAAATTCTCCAACCTCATAATAACAATTTTCAAATCGTGGCTGCTAATGCAGCCACAATTTCGGACATGATCATTGTTTCAATATATATATATACCACCTAGAACATCAGTTGATACAAATTACTGGAATTCACTTTTGCCACTATTTAAACAATCATATTATATTCTTGGAGACTTTAATGCTCATTCTACGGCATGGGAAAGTTCAGACAATGATTCTTTTGGTAAGCAACTTCTCGAATTCATTGATGATAACAACCTATTCATTCTAAACAAAGGTGGCCCTACCCGTGTTCTCCTTCCAAACCACCAAAAAAGTGTGGTTGACATATCGCTTTGTACTGCTGACCTGGCTACAGTATCGCAATGGAACCCAAACAGCACATGGATATCCCAGGGATGTCCCGAATGTCCCGTGATATCCCTGGGATATCCATGGGATATCCAAATGTCTCGGGATATCCCGGGATATCCCTGGGACATCCCTGGGATATCCCGCATATCCAGGGATATTCGGGATATCCTCTGGATGTCCATGGGATATCCTGCATATCCTCTGGATGTCCGTGGGATATCCCGCATATCCCGGGATATTAGGGATATCCTCTGGATGTCCCAGGGATATCCTGCATATCCCGAGATATGCAGGACGTCGCAGGGATGTCAAGATATTCAATGAAATGGAAGTTGAAAGAAACGCACTCGAAAAAAGTTATCACTTATTGATACAGACAGTGTTCATGTTCATCTTATTGTATTGTTCCTTTCCAGTAGGTGTCTGAATTTGGCAGACTATTTGGTCGTATATGTATATGGTTGCTCATAATAATTATTTCGCAATATTGGGTAAATGAATGTGACAAGATGGCGTTAATACTGTTAGTGTTTAAAATAATATTGTGTTTAAGGTCTTTCTTTAAAGGGTAAGTATTGTATTAGTAATTATTGTAAATTATGCATTAATTCATGAATGCATTAAATATTTTAGTCGTCATATTCGCAGTTTTACTATCATTGAAGAAATCTTGCCAATTCTTACATTTCGTGTTTGGACTATATTTTGCCATTATCTATTGCTTTTTCATTTGCTAAGATCAGATATTCTGACCTCCAGACTTACCCCCGATGTGGTTTTTCAGCCACTCGGGATATAGAAGATGTTCTCAAAACCAAATGAAAAAAATGCTTAGGTATACTACAGTAATATTATAGATTCTATAATAATTGTATTTTTTGTTGTTGTTACAGACATTTTGAACCGAAAACTGAAGAGATAATCTTTATATAATTTCAAATGCGGTAATTTAACCTGAATTAAACCTGACTGACAAAACAGACTGCGAGTGACCATTACCACTATTGGTGAACACGGGGATTGAGCCTCCCATAGGTATCAGTATGGAAAGTGGAGCCCTCAACTACATGACCAAAGTATGGAAAGTATTAGCTTTTAGTGGCGAGACGACATGTGAACTAGTTCATAGGTGTATGTTGCCAATTATTCACAAAAAACGTCATATGCCGGCGCAGTACACATCATTTCTGCCATCATGGAGAGAAAAATATTTTTTTTACTATTCACAGAGAAAAAACATGCAATAAATTTAAATACTTACCTTATATGTATATAACATATCAATAAATAGACATTATTGGAAAAACGTACATTTATTTAATATTCCTCTAATATTTTGATATCTGAGATTCAGGATTATTACACAGTAATTCTGAATATTCAGGATATCCATGAGACGTCGCAGGGATATTCCGGGATATCCCAGCAATGCCTACGGGATATTCGGGATATCCATGAGACATCGAAGGGATATTCCGGGATATGCGGGATATTCCTGCAATGCCAGCGTGATATTCGGGATATGCAAGATATCCATGGGACGTCGTATGGATATCCCGCATATCCCGGGATATGCGGGATATCTCTGGGATGTCCCTGGGATATCTGGGATATAAGGGATATCCATGGGACGTCGCAGGGATATCCACGGGACATTCGGGATATCCTGAGGATATCCCGAATATCCCGGGATATTGCCGGACATTTGGATATCGCAGGGATGTCTCAGGGATATCGTGTGCTGTCTGGGAATGTATTGGATGAGCCCCACTCCAGTGATCACTTCCCAATAATTTCAACCGTTGATAAAAACATAAAAAATTGCCAACATACAGGGGTCAGGTTAGAGGATATAACACCAAAAAGGAAAACTGGAGCGTGTTTAGGGAAAAAGTGAAGGAAAAACTATCCCTTAAGGAATTCCAGAACCGCTATTCTCGTTCTTTTACCGTCTCTAGTAAAGGATACCTTTTGAAAGGATAGTATCCCTTGCGAAGGACATCTCTAAATAAATCGGTATTCTCGATCTTTTGTTGTTAAGGATCGTCTTTACAATTCACTCCAAGGATATATCCTTTACGAAGGATAAAAATAAACGGCAACGCCGTAATTTAACCATGAAAATTGACATCAACTGAACGGAGTGTGTCAGATTTTGCTTGCTTGCTAGCTTGCTTGCTTGCTAGCTAGCTGGCTTGCTTGCTTGCTTTTCGACGCAAAGCTGATATCGATACAAAAAAAAAACAAAAAAAGTGATAGATTAAAATAAATATCGCATACTATATTTTATAAAAACACTTATTTTTATCGATTTTATATTGAAAGATGCTATCCTTACTAGTTAAGGCTGGCTAAAATGGCGGCGCTAGTTGAGGACACTCTAAAGGATACTATCCCTAGCGGAAGGATGGCATCTGTCAAAAGGTTTAGAACGAGAATAGCAATTATCCTTACGTAGGGATAATATCCTTAACACTGTCCTTAATTAAGGAAAAAAAGAACGAGAATAGCGGTTCAGGATTCGGAGAATGAATTGCATAAAACTCTGAACTCAATTTTAACACATGCCGCAGACTCGTCTATGCCGAGTAAAAAATCGGGTTTCAGGATATCCAACTGCCCCCCATGGTGGGACGAGGAGTGCACAGAGGCGATAGTTAAGAGAAAGGAGGCAATGAAAACATATAGAAAAGATATAAATTAAATAAACTTTATAAATGTGAAAAACGCTCAAACTTCTGCTAAACGCATTCAGAAAAGAAAGAAAAGACAAGGTTGGAAATTTTTTTGTGAATCTCTTTCCCCAAATGCACCTCTGAACCATGTTTGGGATTCAATAAAAAAGTTCCGTAGGTCTTTGTGTTCAGAACGCGATAGTTTTCGCAACAATGTAGGGGTCGAGGGCTTCGTGGACAAGCTGGCGCCTCCTTACGTCCCGCATATTAGTGAATTGCCTGTCTCTCACTCTGGCCCTCTAGGTTCTTCAGAAATAGAATCGCCTTTCAGCTATGATGAACTTCAAGCGGCAATCAAAACCACCGGAGACTCATCTCCTGGTATTGATGATATTCCTTATTCCTTTCTCTGTAATGCTCCAAAAAGTCTTTTATTATTAATTTTGACTCTGTACAATTCCATCCTGAAATCCGGTTTAATTCCATCGGAATGGCGGACGCAAATTGTTGTTCCTATTCTGAAACCAGGAAAAGAACCTGATATATGCTCATTATATCGCCCAATAGCCCTCTCCTCATGTTTTGTTAAAATTCTAGAACGAATGTAGAAGTTGAGGCTGGAGTGGCACATTGAGGGGAACTCTTTAGTACCTCCTTGGCAATTCGGCTTCCGTAGAACATACTCATGTATGGATAATATCTCAACTCTTGTATCAGATATCCGTCTTGCCAATACTAAGCAACTAACAGTAGCAACAGCCTTTTTAGAAATTGCGAGCGCGTATGACAACGTTATGCTCCCCATGCTACAAAAAAATTACTGACCCTGAACATTCCAGCATCGATATCCAAATTAATCTTTAATATTCTGTGTCAAAGACAAATACCTGTGCAAAACACATCTGGAGAATTCAGAAGGACTATTTATAAGGGTCTGCCCCAGGGATCGGTTCTTAGCCCATTATTATTTAACTTATACACATGTGACATACAATCGTTCATTCCAAATAACTGCCAGATCTTGCAATATGCAGATGACTTTGTTTTGTTCTCACATGCTCTGGGCATGGAGAAGATGTCCATGAAAATTGGGCAAAATGGATCCGAAAATTTGATTATATATATACCAGAAAGTACCATGTAGGTACGTTCGTTAGTTCTGTTTTAGTTTACTTAATTTTCAATAGATGGCATTTTGGATATTAACAGCTAATGGCGACGGTATAAAACACGTTGTCAGAAATAATAAATTAGACAGAATTAATAAAGTTAGTGATAAAGTATAAACATCAATTGACGTTTCTTTGTTTTTTCAGGTAGGATAAGTGTGTCCTATATTATAATTGTTGTGAACCTCATTTTGTTTATGTAATTCAAGTTTCATAAAAAATATTTTAACTTTGTTTTTTCAGATGAAACTAAATTGTGTTTTAATATACTACTGCGTATTTTTCACCTCCAGATCATAATCATAACGACACGTTCCCCGACATCAGAAAGGTAGTGAAAAAGACGAAAAGACGTCATATGACAAAGTGAAGAGCAAATTAGAAGACCATTTCGTACCCAAACAGAACATGGAATGAATGGAACGATTCAAGTTTTTTTACAAGAAAACAAGGCGAGAATGAAACAATGGAGTTCATAACCGCATTACAAAACTTAAGCAAAACCTGCAAATTTCATAAAGAAGCCAAAAAGGAGTTGGAAAGGGATATTTTTGTAATTGGGTTACATGTCAAATACAATGGCATTAAAGAGAAATTATTATTGCAGGACAGTGAATTGTCCCTGGGGAGAGCCGTGAAAACAGCCAAGGCGGTAATTGCTGCCGCAAGAAAGGTTCAGGGGACAGCAGGATGATCGAAAAGAAGTCTACAAGATCAAAAGGACCCAAATGAAACCAATAGGTGGCAATATTTTGCAAGTGCGTCAGAATGTGCCCGATGTGAACTGAAGCACAAGAATAGATGTCCCGCAAATGATAGCAAATGCTATAAATGTGAGAAAAAGGGACATTTTGCGAAGATGTGCAGAACCACAAGGACGGTGAACTTGTTATGTGTACAGTATTGTTAACAACTGTGTAAATGGCAAGGGAATTGAACATAGTAATGGTTTTTCCACAGTATTAATGATCAAAAAGTGAAATGTTTAATGGTCACAGGGTCTATGGTGAACATTAATAGTTGTAAACTGTTTGAAAAACTAAAATTAGACAAAATTAAGATTAAAACATCAAAAGTAAGACTATTTGCCTTTAGAGGCATTATATTCCAATACATGGTGAAAGTATTACTGAATGTACATTAGAAAATGGTGAAAAGAAATCTATATGTTTTATTGTAACTAGAGGCAATTGTCAGACCATTATAGGTGTCAATACATGTGTTGAGTTAGGTCTTATTAAACGAGTATTGTATAACTAATGTTCAAATAAAACAATGTTTAACTTATCCACAAATTTTTATTTTCCCATTGTTTTATTTGAACATTATTTTCAAATATATCCACCAAGAAATGCATGTTCACGAGTTGGTTAATTTTATTATTGTATAACTATTATTATGTAGGGCTGTTCCTCATCCAGAACATCATATGGTGAGAGATAACATCTCGAATCTTGTCTATGTGGTCGCCTTCTTTTCAAATTTTAGTGTCAAACCATCTGATTGGCTTGTTGCGTCTGGCAATCTGATTGGCTTGTTGTGAATGTCACGTGGTACCTCCAGGCAGAAACTGGCGTCACCCGCGCCATCTTGTTAATTAACATCGAAATTTCTTTCGAAGTGATTGCCCGCCGTGCCTTTCGAGTTAAATATATGAAAAGTTCGCTGTTGTTTGACAAAAAGTGGTGAAAAAACAATTTTTGAAATGTCTGTGAACCGCGATACCTTTAGCGTTCGGGATATTCCGCTACCGGCAGTTGATAAATCGTCGAGGAAACGTAAACGTTCGAAACGGGAGCGTGCGTCGCGAAAACGCCGACATTCGTCATCTTCGTCTGATTTGTCCAGTGCTAATTCTAGCTCTTCTTCTGATAAGAGCAGCACGAAAAAAATGGTAAAACAACTCGCGGGCCAAATGAGCGATCTACAAGAGTTTATTTTTAAAAACCAAAACAATCTGTGACTTCGGTCCACCCTGGCGAAGAAATCTCATATTACGAGTCGGCTTACGAGAAATCTCAGAGCCTCAAGATAGAAGGCAACGTGCCTAACAGTTGCCTGCCTGATCCGGCGGTGGCATTAAAAGAACCTACAATCGCTGCGCCATCCCCAGCGATGTTCAAACTGATTGAGAGACTACAGTGTTTTAATACACCACAGTGGTCCAAAGTGAGGTACGCGTAAGTGATGAAGGAGTACATCGCGGACCCGGGATTTAAGGACCTCGAGGTCAACTGTGAACTTCAGGCCTTTAGCTCATCATCGGAACAATGGGTGCAAGGTGAGAAGGCCTTTGCAGCAATATGTACGCAATTGTGTGCATCATACTATTCGGTATAGTTGTCACTAAATTTCTTGATTGTTGCTATTCTAACTTGTCATATTATTATCATAACCCTTGTATTGTATACTTGTATTATTATTTATATATCTAAGTACTGTATATTATTATTATATCTATGTAGTCTCTATCTTTATTGTACCAATGATTATTTTCCTGTAAAAGGCCTACTGGCCGTGAAATAAAGAAATAAATGAATAAATATCGCATGCTGTCCTAAAGGAGAGGGAGGCACTACAAACCTCACTGCAGCAAATTTTATTGTGGAGCCCTTAAGCAATGTGCCGACTTGGCCATTATTATCGTATTAAAGAGAAAAACAATAGCTAACACTGTAACATCTGCAGAAAATTAGGCAGAATTAAAAACATTCATAAGAATCTCAGTATTTCGGCCGGTTAACACGTGCGACTACCATCAAATCAGTGCTCTTGACAAAAAAGTGTAAAAATAATAAAAAATATATTTATAATAATAATCGTAAATAAGTAGGTACCTACTTAAGTGTCTAAACGCATCAATTCTAAAACAACACGTGTGAAACAAGTGTCTGTGAAATCATGCACTGCAATAAAATTAATAGTAATACCATCTTCATTCACTGCGACCATTCACAACAATACCTACGCCTAATAACAATACGCCGCGTGGTCTATTCACAACATTTGCACCACCCCAATAAATCAACCAGTTCTACAGCTACAAGTGTCTATTGTTTCGAACTCTTTTAACTTTTGCATTTGTGTACGCCATGACTTTTGCATTTGTGTACGCCATGACCAAGCAAATGAACAACTCGTGCATATGCGACATCTGCAGAGAGAACGGGAATCCTAAGAAAATATTGAGATGCGTGCAATCTCATCTCCCATCCTGTTTGTGTTGAAATCTCAACACAAAAATTTAACAAACTGAGTGCTAATTTGAAAAAATCATGGAGGTGCACCAATTGCAAAAATAATGTAGATCAACCTGTTGGCGGAAACATGCCATTAAGCGAGGACGAAACAACGATGGAATTATCAAAGGTGAAAGACACTATTGACAATAGTTTAAAGGGGTTCCATGCAATCACGTTCAAGGCCTATGAAAACTTGAAAAGAGAATTTGACGAGGTAATCAAAACGTTGAATTTCATAAGCGACGAAAATAACCTCATAAAAATTAAACTTCAAGATATGGACAAAGAAAACAAAGCACAACTAGTCTCATTAAAGAATCAAAACGAAATTCTTATTAAAAGGATACAATTATTGGAGCAGAAAGCCAATAAAACAGATCAAGACTCAAGTTGAAAAAAAATGACAATAAGTAGAAGGAACTAATTATAAGAGATATATGTATGTAATTAAAATATGCCACCTCATTTATATGTAGGGGAGAGGCGTACAAAATGGCATAGGCGGGTAAAATGGCACACTTAGTTTTCTCCAAAACCACAGACATACTAGTTCTCACAATAGCCTATAAAGGACCGCTCACTAACATGTCCTAACCTGTGTTGACGTCAGTCGCGTCCGTTGAGTCGTGTGGTGTAGACACGTCTTTCTTTGATTTTTGCAGTCGCGAGTTTTACTCGGATAGATTTTGTTTCGTATAAAAGTAAGTATTTTTTACGTTCTTTTGTTTGTATTTAGCGTTCATTTATTGAAATTTTATTAAATAACTTCGAGAATGTTTAGATATCTCAAAATTCTGATTGCATTTTTATTTATTGTTTTCTAATGTTCGAGGTTATGAAGTGGACAAAATGGCATACACCTTGTTCGGGTAAAATGGCATACTATGTCATTTGACCCACCTTCTTTTTATTTTCCCAGATAATTGAACATCATGCCTCGCAACTATTCTAGAAAAACAGACCGACAGGGTTGGGATAAAATCTCTATGGAAAAGGCTATTGAAGCTGTGAAGACCAATAAAATGGGCTGGCTATTGGCTTCAAAGATTTTTAACGTCCCACAATCGACTCTTAGAAGACATGCACTGGAACAAAATAAAGTCTTAGCTCCAACTACAAAAGGTATGGGTAGATACAGGAGTGTCTTCACATATGAAATGGAACGACAACTGGTGGAACACATTAAATTACTAGAAACGAGATTGTTTGGATTTACAAGGCGGGAAGTTTTGGAATTGGCCTACCAGTTTGCAGATGAGGTTAATATACCTCATAGCTTCAACAATGAAAAAAAGATAGCAGGCAAGGAATGGTTGAATGGATTTCGACGCAGACACCCGGACATATCCTTGAGGAAACCTGAAGCGACTTCAGCTGCAAGAGCCCAAGCCTTCAACAAGCCACAAGTAGCACTGTTTTTTAACACTTACCAAGACATTATTCAGAGTAATAAAATTTCTCCGCATAGGCTCTACAATGTCGATGAGTCAGCTTTATCAACAGTCCAGAGACCCCAAAAGGTCTTTGCTACTACTGGGCGTAAGCAAGTTGGGGCTTTGACTAGTGCTGAAAAGGGATCTCATGTGACAATCGTTTGTTGCATGAGTGCAAATGGCCATTTTATCCCGCCGTGTTTAATTTATCCTAGAAAAATCATGAAGGAGTTGATAGACGAAGCTCCAATCGGTAGTTTGGGTATTGCGCAAGAATCTGGTTGGATGACAACAGCTGTATTTTATAAATGGTTGGTGCACTTTCAGACGCATGTAAAAGCGAGCCTTGATGACAAAGTGCTTTTGGTAGTTGATGGACATATCAGTCATAAAGGTATTGAAAGCTTGACATTTGCAAAAGAGCATGGAATTATTATGGTGTGCTTGCCACCTCACTGCACGCATCGCATGCAACCATTAGATGTATCTTTCTATGGTCCACTGAAGACTTATTTTAATCAAGAAGTGAGCACTTGGTTAAAGATCCATCCAGGCAGAGTTGTTACTCACTTTCAAATAGGTGCAATACTCAACAAAGCTTATGGCAAAGCAGCAACGGTCCAAACTGCAGTCAATGGATTTCAAAAAACTGGTCTCTGGCCTGTTGATCCAAACATATTTCCAAATTATTTGTTTGAGCCTGCTGAGACGACAAACATCCCCATGCAACTAGATAGGGTAGAGCCTGAAGAGGATTCAACGGCAGCAGAAAACCTATGTATACCCTCAGCAGGTCCATCACAAGTAGAAGCAGGCAATTCCACATCCCTGATAATTGCAAGCACATCAGCCGCAGACAACCCACGTCCACTCTCAGTAATCCTATCTGGAGACACAAATACTGAAATACCTACATCATCTAAATTGTTACGCCAAGATATGAATATCAATATTCCAGTCAGCGTGCTATCTCCAGTGCCGAAAGGGATATATGTGTCTGGACAAGGCAAAAGAAAACCACGCAAGAAACCAATTTGTTAACTTCATTGTATTGTTGTTAACTTCAACGCCAAATATAGAAGAGGCAAAAGTAAAATCCTCTCCTCCACCTGTTCCAAAGAAAAAAGCGAGAAAGGTAACAAAAGCTTTGGATTTTAGTTCCGAAAGCGAAAATGATTTATCATCATTACAATCTAACACCGAAGCCGGGAATGATGATGAAGATTGTCCTTGCATTTATTGCAATGACCTCTACTCCAGGTCCAAGCCAAGAGAGGTCTGGCTAATGTGCTTGAGCTGTAAAAAATGGGCTCATGCATCATGTGCAGGTGTTCCGAAAAAGACAAAACGTTTTACCTGTGAACTCTGCATGTAACTGATTGATTTTCGTTACAAATTAGGTATGTCATTTTGTCCACATCACGTGTGTCATTTTACCCACCTAGGGCGGACAAAACGGTTTTTGTTCATGTTTTAAAAAATGTTTTGTTATTCTATGGTTATTGTATTAAGCTGATTGATCTCTATAATTCTAACTAGGTAATGAACCAAAGAATACATAGTTACATAAGTGTTCAATATTATTAATAAATAAAGATTTGATGACTGATTTTATAACTAGTATGTCATTTTGTACGCCTCTCCCCTAGACTAGCTGACCCATCGAACTTCGTCTCGCCTTCAATCAAAAGTCAATAAAATATTGCTGGGTAACATAACATAGCTAACAATGTACATGACTACTCTTTGTAAAAAAAATCAAAAGTTATGTGGTAATTATGAATCAGTTATTTCAAAAGCACCAAAACTCCCCCGTTCCATACTAACTTTAATATTATATTATTTCATACTATTTTCGATCCATTTTTAGATTTTTTAATAGTTGTTATAATATGTTATCCGGAGCGAAGAAGAATCTAATAAACTAAACACGATAAAAATCTGTTCAGCCGATTTCGAGTTATAAGTGTTCGCACTAACACGACTTTTTTAAAAATATAGATGTGAACAAATTATAAAAAAGCTTGAAAAGTACCATCAAAAACGATATTTTTAATTTCAATCATTATTATACCACCATCTGTAGAAAAATAGGGAAAACATTGAATGTTTCTATCAAAATATTAATCTACCAGACATCTCCCTATTTCCTCAACAGATGTCGGTGGCGGTACCGATGCCGAACCCGAATTGTATTTTACATAAGTTCTTATCAATTTATTCAACTTTTTTTTTTAATGAATCTGCGCTCACTCAAAGTGAACACAAATACACTTTTGACATCTTTCACACTAAGCAAATGCTTGTGTCGTGAAAGTGGAAAATGGTCGGCACGGCCGGGATTTGAACCCACGACCTCCGCACGAAACAGTGCGAAAGCCGGCGTCGTAACCGCTGGTCTACCAACCGTTATCCGGAGCGGAGAAGAATCTAATAAATCAAACATTGGAACAATCTGTTTAGTGGATCTCGAGTTAGAAGTGTTCGCACTAACCCGACTTTAATTTATATTAGAGATGTTATCGATAATTACCCACAAATTATTAGAATAAATTCGAAAATGAAAAAAAAAAACTGTTTTTATTAGCTCTTTTATGGCAAAATAGGGATTAAGTTACTGAAAAAACATAATTTCATTTAAAATATTAACGTACCTACATCTAGAATAGATAGATTCTTCAAACATGCGATTATTTTGATATTCTCAGAAATATTGTCAACTAGCTTATACCCGTCTTGCTTTACGTTTTTTATTCCGATTGTCAGGCTTGATCGGTAGGTAATTAAACAGGTTCTAGTCTAGTTTCCCATTGCTTTGTAGACCTCTATAACTGACATAAGCACAGAAAAAGAAGAATGACACTTTTAATGTTTATTAAAATTTTGTATGAAGATCCTAAAAAATAGGGTTTTTTAAATAGCTCTAAATATATTAAAGTTAATGCAGCAAATTGTATTAAAGAACCTTCTCCGGCATTTTGCACGGCTCTGTGCAGATTCATATCTGACGTAGCATTTGTATTTTGAGCGTCATGCTATGAGATACGGTAAAAAGCAAATAAAAAACATTTTTGAATTATTAATTAGATAGAGGAGGGGCTAATGTGAGTTTTATTTAATTTCCCAATTTACCACCCAACTTTCTTAATTTTTTATTTCATAAGAACCTTCTACTGATAAAAGCCAACACGACAAAAAAAGAATAAGTGAAATCGGTTCAGCCGTTTAGGCGTGATGCTCCGACATACCGTAAAGCAACGACAAAAGGCAAATAAAAAAACATTTCTAAATTATTATATAGATTTACCACGCAACTTTCTTAATTTTTTCTTTCATAATAACCTTCTACTGATAAAAGCCAACACGACAAAAAAAGAATTAGTGAAATCGGTTCAGCCGTTTAGGCGTGATGCTCCGACATACCGTAAAGCAACGACAAAAGGCAAATAAAAAAACATTTCTAAATTATTATATAGATGTTTAAATTTTTATGTAGGTACCTAATATGTTTTGTAAAAGCAACCTTGTTGCGTGGAATCAATAAATAAAAAAAATAAAAAAATTATAACCTAACAAAATCTCTGTAAGTTTACAAAATATTTGTAGAACATACCTAATAAATATATATTTCAAATTAAAATTAATACCTACATTTCCAAAATTTTCTCGAATCGAAAATAGAATTCATATTTAAAAAAAAAAACTCGTTAAAAATAGAGAAAACATCGATGTTTCTATCAGATGCATCGGATAACATTGATGTATAGTTCCAATGCAACGCGCATCGATGTATTACTTTATCTAAATAGCCAACCGTACTTTGTACATACCTACCTATATCTTTCTCTCAATATAAAGAAAAAACCTTATCATAATACCTGCTTAGAAAACGAACGACAATTTTATGACGTTTTAATAAAAAACACAAACGATTCTTAGGTCTTATGTACGCTCTTTAGAAATAAAATCACCCTTTTTACGAACGTAGTTCTTACGTAGAACGTACTCGATCTTGTTTTGACATATAAAAGTTGAAATGGGAGCAAAAAACGCAAAAACTAAAAACATTAAATAAAACAGAAATATAATATCTAGAAAGCGCCTGTTTTCATCTAACTAAACCATCCTTGGGTAACCCTCGACATCTCCAATTTTATTCATCTAAATCCGTCCAGTAATAAAGGAGGAGTTAGGTAACAAAGAAAACGGCTAGATTTTTATAGAGTAAGATATAAATAAACTAGCTTATACCCGTCTTGCTTTACGTTTTTGATTTCGATTGTCAGGCTTGATCGGTAGGTAATTAAACAGGTTCTAGTCTAGCTTCCCATTGCTTTGCAGACCTCTATAACTGACATTAGCACAGAAAAAGAAGAATGACACTTTTACAATTTTTGTTTTACCGACCTCATAATACTATACGAACCTACCGACATAATTTGCAAGTTTTAATAGAGAGCTCTGTGGTTTGAATCTTAGCTACATTCCCTACACCCTCTAATGTGTGATAATTAATTCGGCATTCCACCCATAGAGGGTGATTTGTGCCTGACAAACTTCAAAATGTAGGAATCATTTTGCAATTTTTTTCAATAAATCTTTATTTATTGAGAATAATAAGATTTGAATAACATTTATATATTATATACATTTTCATACCGTAATACGAAGATTCCATTCAACGTTTACATGAGTAATTTTGTTTCCAAAAGATGACTTACTGTCTTTTTGAGAAATTTGTATGAAGATCCAAAAAAAGAGTTTTTTAAATAGCTCTAAATATATTAAAGTTAATGCAGCAAATTGTATTTAAGAACCTTCTCCAGCATTTTGTACGGCTCTGGGCATATTAATATCTGACGAAGCATTTGTATTTTGAGCGTGATACTCACATATACGGTAAAAGTATGGTAAAAGTCAAACAAACATTTCTGAATTATTATGTAGATAATAAAATTTAACTAGATTAAGTATTATTAATTAGTTATGTATAAGCTTATAAAAATATTACAACTCATTTTCTCAAAGACAGGCTTGTCCTAGTTGAGATTTTTTGTACAAAAAATGATTGATTTTTATATATGTAAATAAAAAAAATAAATTATAAGAGTCGCAGTGGCAATTCGTAATCAGCAGCCAAGCGTCTAAGTGACCTCAACATGAAAAAATGGAACACCGTTACCATCGTTCCCTTGGCTGGAGACTTAAAACTTTTACGTAATCATTAATCGAATAGTGCAGAGAGAGCAGCTACAGAATTACATAGAACTAAATAATGAAGATCGACTTGCCTATAATCTACTGATGGAGACAGTTTTCACGAGAGTAATACTACTAAATAGAAGGAGACCTTTTTTTTTTTTTTTTTTTTTTTTTTTTTTTTTTTTTTTTTTTTTTTTTTTTTTTTTTTTCTTTAGAGGAGGGGAAAATCCTCATTGGACGTTGTGCCGGACTCCTGCACGCAGGCAGACCTACCGACTAAAAACCCCTCCTCTTCATCCCCACTGTAGCGGTACTATCCGTGGATATTGCTTCGCGTACAGTGCTGGTCATTTATAAGCCTGTTCTTTTTCGGGCCCTTTCATCCCTCTCTTTTTGGGTCATTATATTACTAACAAGTTGGTTTCCGGCTTCCCAACTCTCTCTTCCTTCCAGCATGACCTTAATAAGGTCATCTGGTTGGACCTGTCTGTTTATCGATTGCCACGCTGCCTGTCTTTCACATTCCCACCTATCACACTCAAAGATGGTGTGCTCGGCAGTATCCCTCCGTCCGCAGTATACGCACTGATCACTTTGGACCTTCCCTATTCGATGGAGGTATGCTTGAAAGCATCCGTGCTCCGTTAGTATCTGCGTCAGGTGGTATCCGGACTCACCAAACTCCCGCATCATCCATGGTTCGATGTCTGGAATGAGCTTATGAACCCATTTATCTTTACCGTCGAGCTCTATCTTGTTTAATCTTTGGGCTTGCCATTTTCTTCTTGTCTCCTTTGTTATGCTTTTTTTAATCTCTGGATCTTTCCCCATCATTTCCATTCTTTCTTCGATGAGGAGATTCACCGGTGTTAAGCGTGCTAGTAGAATGCTATCCTCATACGAGACAGTCCGATATGCTCTGCAGATTCTGATAGCGAGTTTTCTATAAGCTGATTGCAGGATGTTTAGGTACTTTTTATATGCAAGTCCTCTCGACCACACTGGCGCCGCGTACAGTATTATGCTGGCCGCCACTGACGCAAGTACTCTTCGTCTGCTCTCACTGGCTCCCCCTACTCGGGGCATAAGTCTTGCCAGAGCTGACGTTGTTCGAGCCACTTTATCAGCTATATGTTTGATGTGCTCTCCAAAAGTCAGGTTTTTGTCAATAAGGACCCCTAGGTATTTGATGCTTTTCTTCGGAAGAACTTCAACACCTTCAATTATAAACTTGATCTCCTTTCTTACCATTTTCTTCCCTATCAAGAGTGCAGCTTCTGTTTTCTGAGGTGCCAATTGTAAGTCTTTTCTTTTTAGCCAGATAGATATGGTTTCGAGTGTTTTGTTTACCTTTGACATAAGATCGTCTTCTGTTTTACCCATTGCGGTAATGGCAAGATCGTCTGCGTATGCCGTTAGTTCAATGCCTTCAGGTACATCCAGATTAAGTACGCCGTCATAGAGAATATTCCACAAAAGGGGGCCCAGAACGGATCCCTGAGGTACACCACAGGTAACGGTTGTAATTTTTCCATCTTCTTCCTCTAGAAATCTATCCGTGAGATAACTTTTGACCATCTTTTCTAGGTATTTAGATACATTTCTTGTTTGGATTTCGTTCACTATATGTTGCCAGGATGCGGAATTGAATGCATTTTTAATGTCAATCGTGATAACGGCGCAGAAGCGTCTTTTTTTAAAAGGCTTTTGTCTCTCCTCTATTGCAACTCTCACCACTCTTTCGATGGCTTGCAGTGTGGATCTGCCCTCTCTAAAGCCGTATTGAGTATCCGCGAGATCCACCCCATTTTTTAGCTCCAGAGACAGTCTGTTGTTAATGATCTGTTCGAGGAGTTTCCCCGTAGTATTCAAAAGGCGAAATAGAAGGAGACCTAAAGAACTGCAGAGATTATCGTTGCATCTTTATCTAACTATCAGTCACGACGATGGTCTCCAGACTTATGAAGAGTTTGATGAGGTCATTAAAGCATCTGAAAAAGTTATCTTGAAAAAAATCAAGAGAGTTATAATTAAGAGGCAAAAGAGGGCGAGGAGTTCCTGTATTATTCAGTGACGATGTACAAGAGAGCATCAACGCATTATTAAAATACAGGAGCAAATGTTAACGAGGATAATAAACATCTATTTGCGAATATTATCACGACGGAACCGATATGTGGATATAAAGTTATCCAGAAGCACGCCGTATTATCTGGGGCCAAAAACCCTGGTGCCATAAGTACAACCAAATTGAGAAAACATTTGGCTACTCTTACTCAGCTTTTTTCCATGTCTGAGAATGACATGGAACAACCTAACACCCGCTATAATTGCAGCCCTAGCGGGTGATTCGATATGAACATTTTTAATGACTGGTTTCAGACTTTACTTCTACCCAGGCTGATAAAACAACCAGGGAAAAATGACATTATATGACGACAATATGTTATCTCACATATCCTTGGACGTTCTGCAGCAATGTAGAGAAAATAACGTGGATTTTTTGTGCCTACCAACCAACAGCACACACCTAACGCAACCATTAGATGTGGCTTTCTTCCATCCACTGAAAGTAGATTGGAGGTCTGTGCTGTCTGACTGGAAGACTAGCAAAATTGGACATATCACTACACTGGCAAAGGGCATGTTTCCTCTTATGCTAAATCGGCTGATGATTGTAGTTACACCGAACAGTGTACAAAACTTACAGGCGGGGTTTAAAAAAAGTGGAATTTATCTCACCGACATCCAACCACTCTTGGAAAGAGTTCCACAAAACATCGATAAGTATGCCATTAACCAATCCTTTATCGAGAGCCTCGAAAATAAAAGGGTAGAATGGACTCGAGAAATTACTAAAAGAGGACGCAAGAAACTGAAAATAGTACCAGGGAAAAGTGTCGCGGAACAGCTTCTATCGGAGACAACAGGAGAATTCATAGAAGTCATGGCACCAAGCTAAAATTCAAAACAAACTCGTCGAGACAAAAGCAGTGAGAGCGAGGCCAGTGGCCAAATTTCTTTAAGAGATTCTTCCGAGGGGCCTCTGAGTGATTTGGAAAATGAACCTCCGATTGGCAAAGTTCAAAGCGAACCAAATTTACAACCTTTAGTGAGAAAGGTGGGACAGTTCGTGGCCTTTAAGTATGAAGGTGAAATTTACCCTGGCGTGATAACGGGACTATCTGGGAAAGGCCCTACAATATCGGCCATGCAAAGATTATCAAAAATTGAAAATGGCCAAAACCCAAAAATGAAATTACGTACAAATGGGCGGACGTCTTAGGATGCATAAACGTTCCCAAAAAAGTAGGAAGGCAAGAGTTTTATTCTATTCCTGAACAAGATCACTCATGACTTATGGGGTATTTAAGTTTGTTTTATTGTGCTAAGTTTTCCTTTTGTTTTGTTTAGAAAACATGATCACTGAGGTTTCTTTTTGTTTTGTTTACGTTTGGTAACAGTTACCTGATTTTTTGTTTTATTTCTATAGATAAGCTACCTACCCCTTTAGTTTAAATGGTTGCCATTAATAGCAATAATAGCCAAATGTTTATTAACGTTGATTTTTATTTGATACCTTTTGTTTAAGAATTATTACAATTTAAGACTGATTGCAATGCAAATAGAAAGGACTCGATTGATTTCAATAAAAACGAATCTGATGTTGACCCAAAATTGTGTTTTTCTGTTTCTCCAATAATCATCGAACATACAATTGATAGCTAAAACACGTTAATTTATGCTCCAGGGCAGAAATAAAGCAGAATACAAGGAAATATTGTCTTGGAGCAAAGTTTCCCGTCTCATACAGATTTCTTTGCTAAAAAAAAAAGTTTATAAAAATCTAAAATATCAACTAAACTGCAACAGTATTCAACCTAAAATAAAGGCAATGAGTACATATATCCGACAAAATCATTACCAGTACCATAACTCTATATTTATAAAATATGCGATGCAATTCGCAGTTCTTCCCGCGCGCTCATACCGTAAGGACCTAAAAGAATACCGATAGTAAACGTAAACAAATATATCGGGAATATTTTTTCGGACGAAATAACGTAAACAAATATATCGAGACAGTAGTTTCGGTTGCATTCTATTATATAATAATTAAGTGAAATATTATTCTTCTATTAGCCAATAATTAAGTGAAATATTATCAATTTTTGTGAATTTAACACTTATTTTCAAAATGGAAAAACCACAGGAGTTTTTAGACAAAGCTACAAATACTATTAGTGAACTGTTGAAGTATGTGTTAAGTACGGAGAGAAAATCAATTAAGGATATTCAGCAGGTTGTAGCACAACAGCTCAACATATTACAAAACCAGATAGGACATACAGCTCTTAAAATGGCAGAAATATCGCATAAACTTCGCGATAAAAACACACAAATCAACACATATGCAGAAGCAACAACAAAAAAGAAAATGAATAAAACCTCGTATGGGGTCATGATAACTGCAAAAGATGGGATCGATATGAGTGACGAAGATATCTATATTGAATTTAAAAAATCACTGAAAGGAGTAGAAAACGGTATGCAAATAAATGGAATAAAAAAAATTTCTGGAGAAAAGTTAATAGTTAATCTAAATGAAAAAGAACAAAGCAAAAACTTAATAGCAAAAGTTAACAAAAACTCAAAGAAACTGAATGTCAGAGTGCTTGAAAAGAAAAAACCTACTTTAATATTCAAACACATATATGATGATTATGATGTGAAACATTTAGAACAGGACATTATAGAACGAAATCCACAGCTACATACAGAGTCTCAAAATAACAAAATAGAAGTGAAAAAAGTATTGCAATTGAAAGGAAGAAATTTCATTCATGTATTTGCGGAAGTTGAGAAGGAAACAAGACTTAAGATGCTAGAAGAAGGAAAAATTTATATAGGCCTACAAAGAATAAGAGTCGAAGATGCTAACCCTGTATTACAATGTTTTAAATGTCAAATGTTTGGACACTCTTCTAAAAATTGCGAAAGCAAAGAAAACATATGTCTACACTGTGCAGAAAATCATAAGTTCAGTGAGTGCAATAACAAGGCAAATAAACCAATGTGTTTCAATTGCAAAAAACACAATGATAAACAGAAGACCGCAATCGATACAGATCATAAAACGAATGACAAAAGTTGCAGTTTACTTAAAAGGATGACATTAATAGCGAAACAAAAAATCGACTACTAGAATAAACTGTAAAACATTGATCTAAAATTCTATAAACTAGTATGGAATACAGTTTTATCGATAATGATAATGAGGTATCCTATTCAAGAATGGAAACTCTAAATCAGTGGATGGATTCGATAAATATTAACTCTAATAAGAACCACAACATTGTGGGTGTCCATGTGAATATAAGATCTGTCAGCATATATTGGGACTTGCTTCAGTTGAATTTAAAAAACAATATAAGTGATATAGATGTGATTGTTCTAAGTGAAGCCTCTGTGGACGAAGACATGAAAGACTTATATATAACTAGCTTAAGTACCCGTGGCTTGCACAGGAGTCGTGGATTTATGACCATGATACTTCAATTTATACCTGTGAAGTTAAGTTTGATCAGGGCAACTATGTGTAGGACAAAATATAAAATCGGCGCGGAACTTATGGATGCGCTCCTGGATGGCCAGGTATTCAAGCAAGGTGGCAGACTGGCCCTCACACTCTTCAGCTTATTCTTGGAATATGTGGTGCATAAATCATACCACGAAAATACAAAGACTAATATTTATTTCCAAAGTAGCCAAATCGTCGGATATGCTTATAACCTCAATATAGTAAGAAGATCCCTGATAGCCCTAAGAGGTCTTTGACGCCTTGGAAATAGCAGCAAAGGAGTTGGGACATATAGAAATCAACCGAAGAATAGAACAGGAAATCTGCCTATGCTCAAGTCAAGAAGTGTCCATAGGAAAATAAAGATCAACCTCTATAAAACTATTATAACAGTTATGACATATGGGTACGAAGAACGGGCAATGGAGCCCATAAAAGATAGAGAATCCTGGAGAATACGGTTTAACCATGAGCATTACAATCTCTGATTATGCTAGATTGGGCAAGCTCAGAAGGGCAAGGCATATTGTTGGTTAATTTCATTTGTTTTTAAATAAAACTGTTAATTCCACTTATATTACCACAAAGCGGTCGGTAGTCCAGTCGTATCAATCGCCAGCATTCATGCGCACAGCATATTGGAGGTCATAGATTCGATTCCCAGACGTCCAACCATTTCCGCTTTCACGACACAACCCTTTGGTTAGTGTGAAAGATTTCAAAAAGTGTATTTGTGTTCACTTCGAGTGAGGACAGATTCGTTAAAAAAAAACATAAGTAAATTGGGCAAGGCATGTTCAGAGAATGCCATCTTAATGGGTATCTATAAGAATCCAAGGACATAGCAAGCTGGAGGAGACAGGAATAAGTTAAACCAAAATAAAACAATATAAACATTTTGTAAAAAAAATGTTTTATGAAACTTTAAGCTAATGTGTGGAGTTGAAAAAAATAATAACAATTAAAAATAGATATTTCTTTTAATTGGTGAAAATTTACAATGTTTATACTCAAAGATTAAATATTTTCATTTGCATTGTTCATATTTAGATAGTGACACAAAATATAAGTTAAAAAAGAAATTCATAAATATGAACAACTGAAGAATAATAATATCATTATAATATTATGATCTTTATCATAATGTTAAGGTCACTAACGTTGCCCAAGATCGAGCATAATGGAGAGCTCTTGTTGCCTCCCTATGCCCCTAAGTGGGATCTTAAGGGAGTTTGGATTGGATTATGATATTAAAAAAATATGACATTAAATCTTAATTTTCTTTTTTTAATTATAACATAGGTAGGTATATGATAGCATGTGATCTATTTACAAAATGATATTATTTTTAAAGAAATTAACAAAATCCATATCCTTCAAAGCAACAATTTTCTTAGAAGCTATTAGAAGTACTTATGTTATATTTAAATGTCAGATACACATTTGAGTTTACAATACTTCAACAGCGACGATGCATAAAATGCAAAAAATATACGCAGTATAATAATATTCCAAATCATTCTTAGAAAAAGTGCACTTATTTTGTCCACTTCTTAACTTAAAATCAAAGAGACAAACAAAATACAATAAGACAACAGCCCCTGCAGACAAATTCAAATTGGCGTTCCACTACAAACGAAGATTTCATTAATGTATAGTGCGAAAAAATTAACTGTCCACTGGAATATATAAACAAAAAAAAACAAACAAAGACATTTATATAAAAATATAAAAAGTGGACAGTTAATTTTCTTCCTACTCTACATTGTTGAAGAATTTGTTTGTAGTCGATCACCAAATGCAATTTCTTTTAAATTTGCAATGTAAAATGCAGGACTGTGAAATACTATAGCTAATTATATGTAATTACATGTTGAAAAGATTTAAAGAAGAAGCGTACAGTGTGTGCTGTTTATAGATTATGTATTAATATAAGAATTCAGTAATATTGATTAGGTAAAATAGAAACATTTTCTTTAAATGGATGAATATTCAGTTGATATTTAAATCGGTGATTGAAAAAGGAGCTGTTGGGATTAACACGCCAGTTCTCTTCTTGTGTCGTAAGGGTTCTCCACGACCTTGGCAAGCACTTCTTGAACTTACATTGCGTATCCAAGATATTTGCCTTTGACTGGGACCTCTTCGACCATCCAACTTTTTCATCGCCAACAGTTGAAGGACTCATATTTATCCCGATGCACAATGATACATAAATACTGTAACAAAATATGATTAGATTAAAATAAACACAGAGCCACACATCTTTTTTTTATTGGGTTTTGAAGACTGGTAAATATTTAACGAATCAATGGAATAATAAATAAGACAGTGACAGATTTTCCACTTTATAAATTGATATTTGTTAAATTTTGTGGATGAAAACAATAAATGGTATTTAATTATTATTATAGTGGGCTTCTTTGATATATGAAAAAACCCTTCTAAATGAATATGTTTTAACCCAACAGAGTGTAGACGTATCACTCGGGGAGGTGTCAAGAAACCCCCCTTAAAAATTATGCTCACACCTTAACCTAACATATTCAAATCGTAGTGTTATCATTCGAGGATGTTATCAAATCCTTTAATCCATCCAAATTGACTTACCAACGACAATGACCAGCAATATCTTCATTTTTAAAACAAAAATACTAATTTGAGAATCAAAAAATAAAATGTCACTCCTTGCAAGAAGATTCAGTGATTCATATGAAATAAAATTACCATTACCTTTATCTTAAATCTTCAGGAGAGGTACAATTGGCCTTTTTCCGTTTCACAAAATTTTCAAACTACAAATCGTATGGAATTGCATCTCCAGTATAATATCTCATTGCTATATACTTGATTTGTCATAATTGGTAAACACTCAAGATCCTGTAAACGATGATAATAAAACATTAGTTTTAAAAACACAATTTATAAACCACCATAACTATCCCGTGTTATTATTAATTACCAGTGTGGGTTTTTCTTTTGAACATTTTAATAACTCGTATTGCATTTTTTTGACAGAAGGGACGCGCTCGCTATCCATGGCATCTTTTTTTTTCTTCTTTTTGGCATATCACTCCTAATGTTCCTGCCATAATCACAAATATTCAATCAGTAAAATGTTGGTAAATGTATTTTCCAAACTTGTTGATATATTATTTGGAATACCTATATTAAAATAATCCGAAAGATCATTAAAAAGTAGGTGTTTAGTTATTTGTATTTCATTATGTACACGAAATATAAAAATAGGATTTAAAAAAACAGAATCATTACGTTTGCGTTTTTTTGCTATGGCCTCAATTATTGTCTGTGATTGTCATCGCCAAACGTCAAACTTTTTATAGACGTCAAAATTTAATAGTAAAACATAAAACAACATACTTATTCCTTTTTCAAAATTTAATTAACGTATTATGTTTCCTGTTTTTTTTATTAGGTAGGTACTTAAACAAATACATGACTTTGTTTTTGCTTAAATATACCCATATTTGATTCTATTTCTATTAAAGATTTATTTTATAACTATCTACTTTGCAAACATTGTTCTCACAAGTACAACTATTATGCCTTTAGGAAAAAATGTATTAGGTTATACTCAGTCATTTCACTTTCATAAGAATATCAACTGTGGTGTTTCATGAAATGATAAATTTCCTTTAAAATAAATGACATTCCTCTCTTAAACATGCATACATAATCATTAAAAAATGTATTTTGATTTTATTTATCTATTTTAAGTTGAATTATGAGGACCTGTGAATGCCACCATAAATGTTATTTTCTAAGGTCAGGATATTATTATCGCCCAAGCCTTGAAGTTTTCATTCTGGTTTCAACGGAGCCCACAGAGATCATTCGACCATTAAAGTGTTGATCTTCTGAGTATTGTATTTCTCAACAGAAAGCTATACCTGCTTAGGAAGAATTGATTTATTACATCTTCTAATTATTATAAATATGAAACGTTGTTGTTATATTCATGCGTTATCACATCACGCTGAAACTACTCAATCATACTCTTTGTAGTTACCTTCTTCATTAATACATTTCAATATTAATACCTACCTACATATTAATGCAGACCTCTTTTATTATATTCCACAAGTTTTTTTTACAACGGCAACTCTAAATCTCCCAAAATTTTCATAATATGGAGGAATATGATGACATTTCATAAGTAAAATAAGCTAAATTGTTTTACTTTGTTGCAATATTTTTACTTCTATAGAGGATTTTTTTTTTAAATAAATAGAAAGTTTATGCATTGTAGATTAAATCAAAACCATACATAATGACCAACGATACGTCTAAAGGATATTAAAATACAATTTCAAGATACCCGATTCTGACAAAATGGCAGGATGAAAATCTTAATTTGTATGGGAGATTTATGAAAAAATCTAATATTTTTATCGATAAATAACATTTTCCAAATATTCATAGCCTTAAACGTCCACTGGTATTATGACTCGCTATAGAGGGTATTACTTTACTTCTGGTATCCCTAGTTTAGCCGTCTATAAAGGACGTTACATACATACATACATACATACATATATACATATATACGAACTGACTCCTTTATTTATATTGATTGATGGATTCACGTGTTATAATTTTAATAGAGAAAATAGACAAGGGGGCGGAGTAATGATATACGTAAAAAATAATTTTGTTTTTGATAGAATCCCAGTTAATAGTGTTTATTGTGAAATGGTGCTTGGAAAGATAAGATGTGATGACTTTTCTAGTTTCATTATGGCGATATATAGACCTCCTAACTTGAACAAATTAAACTTTATATCAGAAATAAGCAGTGTAATTGAAAATAATATAAGAGAAAATGATAATCTTTTGATAATTGGTGATATTAATATTAACTTGTTGAATCATCGGGAGAGTGTTGTGGACGAATATGACAATATGTTAATCAATAGGAATCTCATCAAGTGCATAGATGACGTAACCAGAGAAGCTGTGGTAGATGGTAGACTAACATCTTCTTGTATTGATCATAATATATATATAAGAACAATAAAAATATAGAATATGTAAATGCGTGTGTGTGTGAATGTCTGATTGCAGATATATGGTGGCGGTAAATATTGCATTAAAAAGTAAAATAATTGGTGAATCTCTGGGAGGTTCTATGTTGGAGACGGCGGATATTTTTTCAGAAAAGAAATGTGCAAAATTAATAAGACAAAATATTCAATAAATTACCCTCAAACATATTAGCGTGGAATAAATTATCACCCACAAAAAAGAAACTTTTGAAAAATTGGTTAATTGAGAATCAGCATTCTGTTTTGTTTAATCTTTAACGTTCTTTTTATAATACTGTCTGTTTTTATAATACTGTCTTATGTTCGATTGCAGCTGCGTTACTATATTGCTGGGTTTTTTTTTTCTTCATTAGGTACCTATCAGCTATGTGTTACCTTTTGTATAATCTTTTACTTGTAACATAATAATTCTTGGGTTGATAACACAAGAAACGGAAAACACCGAACTTTCCAATGCCGCCAGACATTATTGTGTTTATTAGACTAAATTCTTGAGACATAGGATAACTGATATTTATAATTATTTTTATTGCAGCAATAAAAAATAAATACCAACTTGGTAATAGAAAACAAATAAGTTATTATCCTTAAGGCATTCAAATTTGCATGGAAGGGTTGGGTTGTTAAAATAGGTTATTTGCCTTTTGTGATTTCTGCGTTGCTCTAATCCTTTTATCTTGCAGCAGATACCTGAGATCTGACCATACCGCGCCACCCATATAATTTTATTATTATCTTTGTATCTACCTTTTTGTTATTTTAGGATATTATAGTTTTGTATATCCTATTGTTAAAATGATTGTGAATAATCTCTTACGCGGTATGGAAGTAAATACAAATTAATTTAGTGTAAATTGTAATTATTATGTTTATATTATAACGTCAATTATTGTAAATAATAAATCTTACTATTGATATGGAAGTATATGTAAATAATGTGTAAATTGACTTATTGTAAATTGTAATTGTTATGTCAAATTGTATAAAAGCATAACCTGATGACAAGCTCGTGTGAGCTTATCGGGACTGTGCATTCATGTAACCTTGTATTTGAATAAAGAATATAAAAAAAAAAAAAAAAAAGAGTGGAGCCAATGTTGGAGTGAAGTAGGACCATATTACGATAGTAATGTGAAAGTGCGCGGAAAGGTTAGTAAGACCTACAGAATTTCACTGAACGCCGTAATAAGGATCTTTGAAAGGAGGCCGTAAAGATAGGTCCCTCGCGCAATAGGCAGCCTGGCTGCGCAGCCAGTTATAGCAGCCAATCGACGACTATTCGAGATCCTTACGTCTAGCGATATGGACGTGAAAGAACTTATTATTGTTTACCTATCTCTTAAAAAACGAAAAACAAAAAAAAGACACTGGATTCATCCTCTTTTTCTAGAAAGGCACTCAAAAGGCTTATTCTAAACCTATTTCAAAGATGTTTGCGCTTTCCCAGACCGGTTTTGAATGTATTCTGTAATCTTCTGATGCGAAAATAGGCACATTTCAAACCAATTTCGGTATCGGTTTTTGGAAAATGGAGAAAAAATATCAAGGTGTTGGTTGATTTATTCTGAAAACTCAGATTCTATCTTTTGTTTCTGTTGTAGATTGTTTGATCCCTCATCAAAGTCACATTTTGGTCAACCAATGGGTTTCAACAACTGGAAAAATTTGTCAAATCATTTAAAATCACATGAGTTGTTGTAAGCCCAGTACTTTTTAATGTATACACTGCAGATCTTAAAGATTATATACCATTAGACTGTAATAGTTTACAATACGCTGACGATTTTGTCTTATAAAACATAGCAAAATGTCCTATCAAAGCAGGCAAAACCCTTGAAAATATTACACTAAATTCCATTAATCAATGGATGTCTCAGAACTCCTTCTCGGTTTCTCAATCCAAAAGCAAGGTCATCGTCTTCTCCAACAAACACAAAAATCCGAATATTCATATTAGCATGGACTCCTCTCCTCTTCCTATTTAAGACGTTTTCTGGGAATGACTTTACAGCGTAAACTTTCTTGGACTTTAATATAGATAGTATGTATTATGTCAAGATGTGAAATAGGCCTCAACGTACTGAGAACTGTTTCCCGGGTTTGGTGGGATAGTCACCCAACCACCATGAGGATGCTATAATTTGCATTAATCCGAGTCATCTTTCCCTTAAGCTCGAGAGAATCCAGGGCAAGGGTCTAAGACTGATTTTAGGTGCAATGAGACCCCAATAGAATGCCTCCATGTGGAGTCGGCTGTTATACCCCTACCCCTTAGAAAGAAGTAGTTAGCATACAAAGTTTTATTAAGAAATATCAATGATTCCTCTAGCCTAGTGATCTCGAAAGCAGATAACCTAGCAAGTAATCAGGGTGGTTATAGTCTGCGGCAGAGTTGTCATCGTTCTGGTTTTCTATATGCGCTCTCATCCCTTAGAAATAGTTTCAAGTTTTCACCGGAACCTTCAAGTATTCAAGTAATTTTCAGTAATGAATCTATTTCAAATTAATATTATGTCTTTTTCCACTACCATCATTAGATGTTTCTTATGTAACGGAATTGGGCACTTTAAAAGTTAGTGTCCAAAGCAAGGAAAAGGCAAAGAAAATATGAAGTGTTTCTCATGTGGCAAATTGGGAGCTTTTAAAAGTGAGTGTCCAAAACAAAAGGATAAAATGGTAGAGAAAGCGTTCACAATGAAGTACAAGCCGTGGGTGATCGAGAATAAAATTGTTACATTACGAACTTTAAACAAAATTATAAGGTGGCGGTGGCTCAATCTTTGATTGGATGGCATGAGAGTTTTTGCCATCAGAATATAAGACAGGTTAAGGAAATTTTAAATACGACAACATAAAATTTAATGAAAACAGTGAACCATGTAGGGCATGTTTCCAGGAAAAAATGTACAGGTTACGATTTGGTGAGAGTGGGCAACAACCTACCAAGATCTTTTTTTTTTTTTTTACTTTTTAGATAGGGTTATATTTTTGATGAAATGATGATCTTAGAATTGGTGCATATGGACTTGTGTGGTTGTATGGAGGAAATATCTATATAATATATAATATTCGGAGCAGAAGTTTTCACTCACATCCCAAAAGAAAAGCGCAGAAAATGGGACTCAAAAGGAGAAAGCTATATTTGCTATATTTGTAGGATACGAAGGCTCTAAAGGTTATAGGATATTCTATCCAGAAACTAAAACCGTGAAAATTTTGAGAGATGTAGTGTTTGTACGAGGAAAAGAAAATTGTAATATAGAATCAGATGTAACTAATGATATAGAATATATGCCTTTTGAATACTCAGAAAGTAATGATACTATAGATGAAGTAAATTATGTGTCTACTTCTCAGTCTGAACACCAGGAAGAACAAATGGAAAAGCAGGTGAGAATATCTGCTGTGCTATCTGCTGAGTGTGGTGTGCCATTTCGGAAATGGCAGACCACGCCAGGGAGACAGGATATAATTTTGACATAAATAGTTTTGAGTTGTTAAATGTTTGTGACAAAGGATACAAATTAGCAATCTTAGAAAATCTCCATATAATAATAATAACGTAAATAATAGTTTAATAAATGTTAAAATTCCCACCATCAATTCTCCCCTGTTAAAAACATTGTTAGCCCCTCCCACTACTTCATCTCTCCCGCACCACACCCACCCACCCCCTTCCTCCTCGACAAGTCCTAGCATAATATTGCAGTTTTAAGTTAGTATAGTTACTGAGGATGACCTGAGAAGGTCGAAAACGTTTTAACGTAATTTTGTTAAAATTAAAGTGGAATTACAAAGTTTATACTCTGTTCATTTTTTAAGTGTTATTTAAAATGGCGTTTCACAACGTGGCTTACGAAAAAAAGTTTGAAATGTTATCTCAAATGGATTTGTGTGGAGCATTTCTGAATAGTAAAATTGACGAAGAAATATATCTGAAGTTACCAGAAGGTGTCGAATTAGGTTCTAAATAACTATTGTTTGTTAAATAAGGGTATTTATGGGTTAAGAAAGTCACCCAAATATTGGAATAATACTTTCAATAATGTAATGGTATCAATGGGCTATAACATTTCTGATAAAGATAATTGTCTCTATACTAAATGTGAAAATGGTAATAAAACTTTTATTATTCTTTATGTTGATGATATTTTGTACTTTGGTAATTGTGAAAAAGAAAAACTTAAGTTAAGAAATATGTTATGTAAAACATTTAAAATGAAAGATTTAGGGAATGTTAAAAGATTTCTTGGTATTGATTTAAATCAAGATTTAGATAAACGATGTACAATTATAAGTCAGAGGGAATATTTAAAATCATTGTTAAAAGCATATAACATGTCAGACTGTCAACACTTAGCTTATTGATTGATAATTTCAAGTTTGATTTTTTAAAAAGAAACCACTCTGAGAATAAAGATGTAGAACTAAAGTGCAGAGAACTGATTGGTAGCTTAATGTATGTAGTAATGGGAACGAGACCACACTTATGTGCTGTTTTAAATTTATTGAGCAGATATCAAAGTTGTGCGAGCAAACTGTTATATAAAATGTTATTAAATGTGCTAAGTTATGTAAAAGATACTCTAGATAGTGTTTAGTCTACTATATAGAGATAGTGATGATAAAGTTGTAGGCTATGTAGATAGTGACTGGGGTGGAAGTGATGATCGAAAGTCTACGCCAGGTTGTTGTTTTAAAGTATTTGGTTTTCTAAGAAGCAACAGACTGTTGCTCTGTCGTCTACTGAGGCGGAGTATGTTGCTTTAAGCCAAGCAACGAGTGAATCATGTTGGCTAAATCAAATATTGAAAGATTAGGAGGCCGTATTAAAGTGCCTACGAAAAGGACAGCTGCTGATCAGCACCACTACTCTTATCTTGGGGTGGGTTTGTACAATAATTTAAAAAAATAAAATAAATTGAAGTATTCGGACGAATTGGGTAAATTCAAACTAAATATAAAGAAAACTATTCGGTGGGAGTTGCTCATTGATTGTTGGCTCTATCGTTTGTATATTTTAATCCGCTATTCTTGGCTGTATTGATTTTTTGCTGTATTGCGATGACTTCGTTTTTCTTTGTTATTATGGTTTATTATTTTATTTTTATTATTCTGGCTTGAATGTATGTATCTTAATTTTGACTGTTGACCGTCTCTGATGATTTTGTAATTGTTATTATCATTGCAATTGTTCTTTTTGTTTGCACGTGTCTTTTGTAATTCTTGTTTATTGTATGTTGGTGTGTTTGTATTTTCTCTTGTTTGAAGTAACTTACTTATTAAATAAATAAATACAACCCTATAATCCCCCAAAGCACGAGCTCTTCTCAATTTTGGGGGTAAAATATATATTAAAAAAAAAATGTATAAATTTATTATTGTGTATATGTATTTACAATGTTTTTTTATTTTCTCAATAAAAATATTTAAATTTCAATTTGAATTTTGGGCTTGAAATTGGTGCGATAATCCTCTTCGAGGACAACCAATCTACAATAAAGATGGCACAGATGGGCGGTGCCAATTCTAGAATAAAGCACATGGAAATAAAACAGAGTTTTGTAAAAGAAAAACTTGATAAAAAAATGTTATAAAATTAAATTATGTAAGCACAACTGATCAAATAGCAGATATATTTACCAAGACATTGGGAACAGTTTTATTATATAAATTTAGAGAACGAGTAATAATAAATTAATGGAAATTATATTTGGGGCTGGTAATTTTATTTTAGGATAATGAAAATTTTATTGAGGGGTGGTGTTAAAGCAATAAACATTTTGACAGTTGGCAACACTGGTTATGTGTGTTTTTCCTGATGTGTAATTGTGTCCTATGAGAGATCGTTTTAACTAGTTAATAAAACGAGTTCTTAATTTACGCAGTAAGTAGCTTAAATATGTATCGTTTAGTTTAAAAAAATATAAAAATGTGGTGTAATATAAAAAGTGGGAATGTTACGTGAAACATAATATCTTTGTGATTTTCCTTTGGATATTCGAAAAATACAAAATCTTAATATAGCTGTCCATATGATGTCAAGATGCGACTTACAAGGATATAAAGGGTTTTTCAACAAGAACTTTGTTTTTTAATTGTGGCAACACCAGCAACATGATAGTTTTGACATTTAATTTTTTGACGTATTCGTAGTGGATGCATTGGCAATTGTTACAATGAATTCAATTTCGCTTGAAAATCGCATTAAAATAATTAAAATCCATTATGAAAATGGTGGTTCTGCTAAAGTGACATTTCGTCAAATTCGTGATATTTTCGGACAACATAATCGTCCTTCTGAGACCGCTATTAAGAATTTGGTCGCTAAATTTGAGTCGACAGGCTCGATACAAAATGTGTTAACACCAACGCGTGTACGACCGGGTCGTTCGAATGAAAACATCGCAGCCGTGAGCCACAGTGTTGAAGCAGATCCAAATTTGTCAATTCCTCGACGTTCTCGACAATTGGGGTTATCCAAAACCACCACATGGCGAATTTTGCGTAAGGATTTGGCTTTGAAGCCTTACAAGGTTCAACTGGTGCAGGAATTGAAGCCGAACGACCATTCAAATCGCCGTAGATTCGCTCAATTCATTCAGGAACAACCCGCTGGTTTTTCTGAAAAAATCATTTTTTCAGACGAAGCCCATTTTCACTTGTCAGGGTACGTCAACAAGCAAAATTGCCGCATTTGGGCTTCTGAAAATCCTAGAGCAATTATTGAGAAGCCGTTGCATGCTCAGCGTGTCACTGTATGGTGCGCTATGTGGTCTGGAGGCGTGATTGGGCCGTTTTTTTTTCGAAGATGAGACTGGAAATGCGGTAACGGTCAATGGATCACGCTATCGCAAGATGTTGACAACTCAATTTTGGCCTATTATTGATGACGTGGATATCACTGACATGTGGTTTCAACAGGACGGTGCCACATGTCACACAGCCAATGAAACGATCAATTTATTGCAAACCAAATTTTCCGATCGCATGATTTCACGAAACTCAGCTGTTAAGTGGCCAGCCAGATCGTGTGATTTAACGCCACTGGATTATTTTTTGTGGGGCTATGTTAAGGACAGAGTCTATACGGAGCCAATCGAATCGATTGCAGCCTTAAAACTCAAAATCCGTGATGTGATTAGCGAAATAGTCCCGCCATTTTGCCAAAAAGTGATTAAAAACTTTGATGAAAGAATCGACATCTGTCAGCGTGATCGTGGTGGACATTTGTCAGATATCATTTTTCATGCATAATTGCCAAACTTTTCTCTTTGTAATTCAATAAAAATTTTAATCATCTTCATCAAATTTTTTTGTTTTATTTTGTTTTAAAAAACAAAGTCCTTGTTGAAAAACCCTTTACTAGTATTATGTTTTTATTGATATTCCAACATAACCTCAACTTGGGGGTATTTTATTCGATACTCTGCTTATTTCAAAACATGCGTGGAAGTTATCTAAGTATGCCCATTTTCAAATAATGGATGAAACAATTGGGATGAAAAATTTGTAGAATGGCAGTGAAAAAATATATGTTTAAAGATGCCAAAATGCATATTTTCTGAACTCATAGCTGAAGTTTGGAGGTCGATTGATGCAAACACTATAAAACATGGATTTAGATAAGCTGGTATATTCCCGTATAATCCGAATGTGATTTCAAAAGAAAAATATGAATTACAAACTGTAGCAGAATATTTTGACAAATATAATTTATACACATTGAGGATGGCAACATTTTGAAAGAGAAGTAGTGGTCCGCGCCTGGTCGACATAGCCGAGCGGTGGGGAGGCCTCGCGGTCAGACCAAGCACGGAGCCGAGCAGCACGGACGGAAGATATTTCAGGGATAAAGAAAAATATATCAAGGAGATCCAGTAAAATTACCAACATTATTTAAACGCCGTCATTAAATAAACCATTTAAGAAGAAAAGGAAGACGTGGGGCTAGGACCCAGTTTACGGGAGGAGGCCTGACACAGGAAAAGAGTGGACTGGAAGAGGTCGCTTATAACCGGACCACGCAGCCGCCCCAGAATAACGACACAGGATCGCTGGTGTTTAAAAAGTCAGGTCATTAAATAGTTATAACCTTTGCAATCAACCAATAATAAACAGACAACCCATATTATGTATATCACTTTTTCTTTTGTATTTTTTGCCATTGAGCCCATCCTTTGTCCACCGTGGCAGAGGGCAAGTGACTCGGACATTGAGTCAATAGATATACTATTACCGACATCTATGTATTGCTGCGTGTAGTGAGTGTATTGCGAGCCTTCTAGCTGTCAATGCAGTCTTTAAGTAGCGAGGTAACGGTATTTTTGCATAAAATTGCTCAAATATAGCGAACTTTGCTACATATACCAACACTTCATTACAATGTCAGGTCAGTAATCTCATCATTAATTTCTTGACAATCATTTCTCTATTAATGACATCTTCACTATTTCACAGTTAATTACATCCTTTTGGTTGGTTTTCTTAAAAAGAAAGTTATAAGTTATTCATAGTAAAAATACATTACATCAAACTAATGTGAATTTTTTGTGTTTATTCAGATTATATCAAGTGTCTAAAAGAATCCCGTGTTCAAATAGTTAATTTTAAATTTTCCTTTGCAAAAAATAGTTATCTTCAAAATTTCTTTGTATAATTGTAACTTTAATTGAAAGAAAAAACGTATACCCATGTGCAACCTTGTTGTAAAATATAGCAAAGTCTAATTTATTAGCCATTCTACGCGTAATATTTTGGGTTATTAAACTATTGACGTTGTGGTTTTCGTGAAAACATAGTGAGAAAAGTGTATTGCTCTTCTGCTTTAAGGTTTAAATTTAATATACAGTATTATTTTATCCTTCTACTTTAAAAGTTTAATTTAATATAGTATTGTTTAGTTCATAATCTTATATATTTCAAAATGCCTTCCGAAACTGATAAACTCAAGTCTCTAATAACAGCTCGTGGTGTAATAAAGGCATCTATCACTAGATTTTCTGAATATTTAAAGTGTACTGACATCAATGTCAATGAATTAGATATGAGAACTACTAAATTAGAATCTGACTTCAGAAAGTTTGAAAACGTCCAAGAGGCAATCGAAGTATTAGATTCTGAAAATGATCACGAAGATTATAGAATTACATTTAGAGTGCAAATACTTTGCGTGTTTATCACAAGCCAAGGCTATTAAAAAATCAAATTCAGTAACTCAAACGGAAATCAGGCTAAAACCAATAGGTTTACCAGAGTTTTCTGGAAAATATGAAGATTGGCTTCATTAGAGGGACACCTTTAACAGTCTCATCGCTAACAACCGGTCTCTAAACAATCTACAGAAAATGCACTACCTCGTAGACTCGATTAATCTCCTCACTCGAGTTGTCAGCAAGCAATTACGAATCAGCTCTCTCTATACTAAAGAGCAGATACGAAAATAAACGAATAATCATGCAAAAACACGTCAATTCTATATTTAATTTACAATCTATTAAAACGGAATCTTTCTATAACATTCGTAAACTAATAGACGATTGTCAGATATACATCAGGGCATTAAATAGCTTAGGGTTACCCACACAACATTGGGATACATTAATATAGTAGCAAACAAGCTAGCCAATAAAATTATTATTAATCAAACACTGGATCTATAATCTTAACAACCTCCCTCCTCTGATTGCAAAAGAATATAGGGCACAATAAGAGTACACATAGACGGAACAGACAAAGAGTACACATAGACGGAACTCTATTTGTAGTATTGAAATAATTGAAAAAAACTTTATAAGAACTCACTAATTTCTGCTTTTCCCTCCACCTTGTTATAATTGATAGGGTTTATAACTCCTGAGAATTTTACCTGGCTTATGAAAAGTTTTAAAGATCATTCATCTTCAATTGCAGGGAGTTTGAAGTCCAAAGATCATAAATTATTTACTTTCCTAGGTGCAACAGAAGATCCAGAAATGGCACATTCCAGCACCTCATTGGCTGAGTCAGGCCTGGCTAAGTACATTGATGCCATGGCAGGTTACAAGATAGATAGCATCCTAGAAGGAATGGATTCTCTAGCCATGCTGTTTAATGAAGACGTAGCCAAGATATTAATAAATGCATTTGGCTACTCAGGGTTTGACCCTGTTCGTATGAGAAATCATATTATGGGCCTCCTCCACAAGACTAAAGAAGATATACCCCTGCTTGTGACTGTGTCGATTTTGCGCGGTGCCAACACCGTGCACATGATGAAGACGATGAAGGACAGTGAGCTTAAAAAGAAGCTCCAACTCTTATTCAAGCTCCTAAATGTGAAACCAAAAGTTGATTCCGATTCATCAGTTGTCACTTTGCCAAGGATTGCTGCTTGCTATCCTGAAATAGTTTGCATTTTGTTGCATAACACAGATTTGGCTGGTGCTGTAACCATAGACAATGTGAAATCTGTCATTTCTTCAAATCATTTCCCGAAGGTGGCAATGCATCACTGTGTTGTGTCTCTTTTCCCAAGAGACGTTGGGTGTATGTATTGCCGAGCGTGCAGACAAAACTGTGCCGTAATGTACACGAAGAATGAACTGTTTAATGATTGGAATCGGTTGATGGGTATTTCGTATAAAGACGATGCTAGCGCCAAAAGTGAACTCATGACGTATGAAATTTATAATAGAAAATTGTTCCTTACTTGCACTTATTTTAAGATTCTATTTGCCCTGAGTCGGGATTATAATGAATTAAATGTAGTGAATTACCTTCATTACAGATATTTACAGACTATTATCATTATTATTTGTTGTGATACGACCGGTGGTCTCTGTGCGTGACAAATGCGTCAATTTATGTATTCTAATTGTATTTTATCACAAAACTAGATTATTTAATAGATTAATTATTAACTATAAACTAAATCTCGGTCTAACTTGATGTTATATTGTAATGAAGATTGGCTTGGATCTGTACACGGTGTTTATAATGAAAAATTGACATTGTGCATAGTGAGCACGATGCATGGCGTATTATTCTTTTATATTAGAATAAGGTTTGATTCTGAAATGGAAATCACAGTGTAACAATGGCAATAATTGACGATATTTATTTAAGTGATGAAATAGATAAATGTGATAATATAGTTACAAGGATGTGTGATAGTATGAATGAGTGCAATACCTTGTTCTCAGATATTGATATTCGGTTTAGTGTCTTTCAATTAAATATTAGAAGTATTTTCAAAAATTATGATGAATTTTTGGTGCATCTTAACGAAATGAAAAAGCTACCAACCGTCATTGTGTTAACAGAGACACATTCTAATGATAATGATAGTTTTTTCATACAAGGGTACAAATGTCTTAGCACCAAACGCGAAATAAATAAAAACTCGGGAGTTGTATTATTTGTAAGGGATGAATGTACTATTTATAATGTTGAGGAGATAGACTTTGACTTGGTGAATTGTCTGCGACTTGAGATTACTGATAACGATATGAGATTCGTTATAGTGTCCATCTACAGGACCCATAGCTCCAATGTGTCATGCTTCATTGACACTTTGAGCCAAATATTGGAGAATAGTCGCACAGACACTACCATATTAGTAGGTGACATGAATTTAAATATTGCTGACGACTATCGTTCTTCTATCAAGGATGATTATATTAATATGCTTGCTTCACTCGGTTTCAAGTCCTGCATCAACTCATATACTAGAGAGGTGTCAAATTGTAGGCCGTCTTGCCTCGATCATGCTTTTGTAAATGTTCAAGACACATCCAGAGTTCACTCCGTGGTCTGTCGAACGAATATCACGGACCATCACGCTTGTTATCTTGTATACTCCACTGAGGACGCCCCGGTCGGGCGTAACGACTCCGGCCTGCGCAGCATTAATGTTGTAGACTGGGAGCTGCTGGAAAGTAAGCTCAGAATGGAGACGTGGAGCGGTGTAGTCTCGGAAGACGATGTTGAGCGATGCGCTCTTACCTTCCACGGCCTTATCTCTAAATATATAGACGAATGTACAAGTATAAGAAACAAAAAAAATAAAAGTAAATACCGTGCTATTAAGCCTTGGATAACAGTGGGACTCGTGAAATCGGTTAGAGAGAGGCATCGCATGTTTTTGCAATGTAAAAGAAACCCTGACAATATAGAACTCAGACAAAAATTTAACACCTATAGAAATAAGCTGTCAATATTGATTAGAAATACTAAGGAGAAATATTACAAAGAGCTTTTAAACGATGTAGGCAGTGATAAGAAACGAATGTGTGCGATTATTGGCGATGTGATGGAGAAAACAAGGAAGACGTCGAACATACATGTGATTAGAGATAAAAATAGTGACCGCGTCGATGCGAGGGCTGAGCCGATGCGATGTGCGAATGTTTTTAATGATTTTTTTTCTAATGTTGGTAAAGAGCTCGCGCAGAATATCGGGAAACAGACATCGCCTATCGGTGACGCTTGGATGTAGTATGGACGAAGAAAATCATTCCAATAACTTTGGACCTCAATTAAGATTCACAGAAACAAATGAAAGGGAGGTTGCTTTAGCTATAGGATCCTTGAGGGGTGGGTCTGCGCCTGGTTTTGACAGCATTGCTGTCGGATTTATAAAAAAGTATAGTCACTTCCTCACGAAACCTTTAGTGCATATTATAAACGTTAGTTTTAGAACTGGGAATTTCCCTGGTCATTACAAAAAAACCGTCGTCACGCCAATTCATAAGAATAAAGACCCTGAAGATCCTTCAAACTATAGACCGATATCTCTTACTTCGAACATATCTAAGATCATAGAGAAGATTGTCAAAAAACAATTGATGTCTTATCTGAACAACAACAATATTTTGCACAAAGATCAGTACGGTTTTCGGGTGGGAGTGGGTACGCAGGAAACCATGACTAGGCTAACTACGAGTATTGTCAGGGGTTTAGATGAAAAACAAAAATGTTTAGGTATTTTTATAGATTTTAAAAAAGCTTTTGACAGTGTCTCACATGCGATACTTTTAAAAAAACTGGATTCTGTGGGAGTCCGAGGGGTTGCACTTGATTGGTTCAGGAGCTATTTGGCTAACAGGGAAACTACTGTAAAATTGTATGATGTATTAAGTCATCCTGTCAGTTCAGAGTACGGGATTCCACAGGGAACTGTGATAGGGCCGATTTTATTTATTATTTACCTGAACCAAATGTTTACTATTGTACCGGGTGTCGATATATTGTCATATGCGGATGACACTGCTATTGTAATAAAACGGAGATGTTGGTCTGACGTGATTACTGTGGCTAATGACACTATTAATATACTCAAGAAATGGTTCGATCAGAACTCACTAAGCCTGAATGCTGAAAAAACTATCGTGATTCCTTTCTATCTGAACAATGAGGCACCGGATATAAACATTGAAATAACGATTCATGCCCGAAACTGTGCAAATCGGGGTGACGGTGGCTGCCACAGATTGGCGGTGGTTAAGGAGGTTGGATATCTGGGAATCATTCTGGATTCTAACCTTAAATATAAGAACTACATTTCTAAAACAGTAACAAGACTTAGAAAATTAATTTATGTGTTTCTGAGATTGAGAAATATCTTAAACTTCGAGATGCTCAGGACTGTGTATTTTGCACTGGTACAGTCGGTCTTACAGTATGGAATTGTTGTCTGGGGTGGGACGTACGCAAATGCCCTCCAGCCTTTGGTGACCCTACAAAGGTTGATACTAAAAATTATACTAAAAAAAAGAAGGGATTTCCCAACAAAAGAGTTGTTTGAGAAGTGCAAAGTACTTCCCATCGAAAAAAATATACCGGAAGAATTGCTTGCTCATGTTTCATAAATACAAACACGAGTATACACCGGTGAGAAGCATGAGAGCAAACCTTTTGGGAAGCTTCCATGTTGACAGGTTTCGAACTTCAACTGCCCAACACCATTATGTATACCTCGGACAGAATTTTTTTAATAGCCTACCACCAGGAATTAGAGTGATAGAGAGGTATGAAAATTACAAGGCCGCAGTTCAGGTTTGGATTATTGATGTGTGATTGTGTAAGATTTCATTGTTGTGAGCGAAGAGTGTGAAGATTTGTTTATGATAGAGGGTGTGAATGGAGAGAAAGAATGTTTGTATTGTCTTATATGTATTAATAATGTGTAAGTAAGTTGTGATGTCTGTTGGTTGTGCTCCTCTGTCGAACACGAGCTTTGCTCTATCGACGGAGTGTTATTGTATTTAAATGTTATGTATTGTGTCATGTTCATGTTAATTTTATATACTTTGTAAATCTTTAATTTTAATAAATAAAAAATAAATAAATAAATAAATGGATCTAAATGTACATGAGAGTACCCCGCCCTGAATTTATAATTAATTAAAATCTATATCTCATGCTCTAACGAGAATAATATGTCCTGTATGTATGTAAAATCACCACAAAACCTACAAAAGATGGGAGCAACACAATCGTGATCAAGGAAGTCATCGAATGAAAGCCCCTCCAAAATCTTTGAAAGAGCTTTCATTCGAAGCCGTTAAGCAATCGCTATACCTAGATAATGTTAATAAAGCAAATGTAACTATCAATAATGATAATTCTCATATTACTCAATTATGCTCATATTCAAAACTTGAAGAACAGGCAGCATCATTTTTATTACAGAAATTCTTAAATGATTATTGACAAAAATACCAGAAAATCATGTGGAAAATATTAATCCCAACCGATCAAATAAAATTAACATTATTTGTGATATTATCATCAAAACAGCATCTACATCAGAACGTACATTTGAAGAACTTTTACTTCAAAAAGTAAAACAAGATATGCGGCGAGGAATCAAAATGAAAAACATCAGAATAATTTCGTAGCCTAGTGGGAAAGGCTCTGACTTTAGATCAAGAGGTCCCGTGTTATTTCACTTGAAATTTCTACTCGGGGTTGGATTCTGTAACGATAGTTTTTGACTGCTGAAACATCTGCAGCCCCAATATCGCATCTACCTGCCACCATCAAGATCAATAATTTCTGGGTATAACAATTGACAGGACTCTTCAATGGCACATACATATAGATCTGTTATGTAAAAGGCTGTGTCCTGCAATTTATGCCATTAAAAAGGTTAATGAGACTTGCGGGTTAAATGCGGCGAGATCTGTTTACTTTGCGTATTTCCAAAGTCTTATGTCCTATGGAATATTATTCTGGGGAAGAGGAGCAGATGCGCAACGAGTATTTGTACTCCAAAAGAGAGCAGTAAGAGCCTTGTGTAACATGAGACCAAGAGACACATGCAGACCAGTTTTTAAAGAGCAAAATATTTTAACGATGACTAGCCTTTACATTCTGGAATGCGTAACTTACGCGTACAAAAACAAGTGCTCCACTCCTCTGAACCGGGATTTCCATGGATATGATACACGTGAAAAGGAAAAAATTAGACCAATTGAGCACAGACTCGCCAAGCTTGATAAAAGCTTCCTGTGTCTCAGCGTTCGCCTGTTTAATAAGTTGCCAGATAACTTAAGGGCCTTAAATTCGGTGAATTTTCGGAGAGAGGTGAAATTGTATTTGTTGGATAAGGCATTTTATACAATTGACGAAATGATGACTGAGATGTAAGTTCCCAATCATCACGGATTAACTCTTATTGACTTGTTCCAATTGTTTTTTTTACTTTTAGAGATGTTAAAGTTGGGCCCGTAGCTGTTGTCACTCTTGATCACTAATATGACGAAGTGTTAATGACCATTCGCGGGCATTAACACGGATATAAGACGGTATATGTGCCATTATGCCCACATGTCCTATTTTGTTATACTTGCCCCAATTTGTATTTTCATAAATGTGCTTTTTTGTTGTTTTGCCTCTGACGTGTCTGAGTGCCTGGAGAGGGTCGATGGACGATAATTGAAATAAATATATAAATAAATATACTAACTTAGACATGACTAAGAATGTACTTTTAACACCAAATATCATGTATCTATTGTGACTGACAAGAGCATGGTTGGGCCCTTTACACCCACCATGACTCAAATCATTAAACTTATTAGATATTTTTTTTATGATTCCTGTGTTTGTAATTTGTACTTACTTATTGTTATAAATTTTGTTTTCTCTTATTAATTTTAAATGTGATCTATATGTTAAAAATATATTGTAAAACCTATCTGACGTCCCTAAGTGCCCAAATTGGGCCTATGGTGGTAACAAATAAATAAATAAAATAGGGGTCAAGGGTGGAGGTCACAGGAATGCGCGGGGTAGGAAGCTTGGCCCAGGGCAGCGGTGACGCGCAGGTCGTATAGATCGCTTTGGATTACGTCACGAGGAAGTTCGTTTGTTTTTTCGAAGTGTAAAGCAGCCAAACAATGGGGCGAAGACCCTACCCTTTTGGAGAAGGGAGGAGGATTTTTCCTCCTCTCCAGTGTTATGCGTGTGCGTTAGTACCTACATAAAAGACAATTATCATGTAAATTAGTGTTGCGCAAAGACTCTTTTGATTTTAATGGACATTATGGACTGTTTGTTACCGTGCGTATCGTGTTAATTTTATGTTTAGTTTTAAGTTTTGAGCATTTGCCTTAATTTTGGTTATGTAATAATTTAATAAATTTTATATTTTACCATAAACTGCATTTTTAGTCATTTTTTTCTTCAACACAAGGATTATGCCCCATCTACCCCTAGACAAGCATTACCCGAGCCTGGGAAATAATGTAGTAATTCCTGTCTCAGATTGGACGGGACCGGCTGTGTGAATGCCTACCAATGATGCATGATAGACACAAAAATCTGGGCAAATGGAGCCCATGATGCGGCCCGCAGTGATAGCTCACATTGTCCTATGTGGCCCTTGAACAGAAAAGTGTGACGACCGCTGTTCTAAACCCACAATAGTAAGTTCATTCTAGGTCACAACCTTCCAACGTTTAAGGAGCTATCCAAAAACGCTGGCGAACTTTCCCGAATGCTTCTATCCAGTTAATTTATCTGGAAGCCTGGCATTCTTTTTTTAACACAATAAATAAATACAACCCTATGAAACCGGTGAAAAGAGGTTACAAGCTTTGGTGTATTGCTGACCAACAGGGTTATATTTTAAAATTCGAAGTCTATCAAGGAAAAAATGAAATTGCTGAGAAGGAATTTATTAATTATGGACTTGGGGAACGAGTTGCGTTGTCAATCAGTAAAGAGTTTTGGAATGAAAATAGGATTTTGTTTTTTGACAACTATTTTACTTCATTGAAACTAATCGAAAAGTTGAAAGTTGTGAAAACATTGGCTTGTGGTACTATCAGAAGTAGCAGAAAAGATTTGCCAATTTGGCTAAGGATAAAGTTTAAAAAAAGGAGAGTTTGACTACAAGATCTCTCAACATGGTACTGCAGTATATAAGTGGAAAGACACTAAAGTGGCCCAGTTTGCTTCTAACTATCATGGCTCCGAGGAAACAGAAGTACTACGAAAAAACAAACAAGGTGTTCGTATTATTCAAAAATGTCCCCAGATAGCTAAAGACTACAACATCAATGTGGGAGGGGTTGATCATGCTGTTCGTCTTCGTGAAACATACGGCCTAAACCGAAGATCGACGAAATGGTGGCATCGGTTGTTTTGGGCAATGATGGAAATAACATTCGTCAATTCCTATATTATATATTCCCAGCAATCAGATGAAAAAAAGATGACCCTTCTTCAATTCCGACGAAGCGTTTCATTAGGATTGATTGGTGACACATCTGTAGAACAGAACACATCCTCGACAAAAAGTCAAAACCAGCAGTGATCCTACAGTTAATGTAAATAAGAGACGAGGAAAAGGACCAACTGTATGTAAGGATATACGCTTAAGCAATTTGGGAGTTCATTGGCCAATTTTTGTTGAGAAAAGAGGGCGTTGTGAATTATGCAGCATAAAACACATCCAATCTAAGCCATTTTCAAAATGTTCGCAGTGCAAATGTTATTTATGCTGTAATGACAAGAAAAAATGTTTCGCTGAATACCACGAAATGAACAAATAATATGTGTTAATCATCAGATAGTATTATTTTTCGCACAATTATATTTTCCTTACTATGAACATTTTTTCATTTCTTCATAAAAAAAATTCCTTTGTGCCTATGGGTACTTTTGAGTACCACTTTAATATGAATATGAAAGACAACTAATTTCAAAAAATAAATAACACACAAAGGTTAATTTATCTCTTAGTAACCTAAACACAGAAAAAAATAATATTATTTATATTTGATTCACATTGTGGGCACATAGTAACCATAAAATTACCATAAAAGTACCAACAGAGAACTAAGGGTTAAACAACACGCTGTGTTTATTAAAAATTAATTTCGACTTTCGCAATACTCAAGCAACATTACTGTGGTGTGACCAGCAGTTATGTATATCTGAAATAACTGATGGAGTCAGATACGGGTACGTTGATATTAGTCGCATGCGACTGGTCATGCTGATCGCAAGAGACTGCGACGCTACCTGAATCGTAATGAAATGGCGTCAGAACAAGCGGAAAACATTAAAATTTTTCAGGAGGTTGAAAATTATCCATGTTTATATAATTATAGACTGCCGGATTATGTAAGGAAAGAGGTAGGAGATAGGAAAGAAATTCAATTTGACATGTTGGTGATTTTTATTTCACCTGAAATAACTGGAGTCAGATACGGGTACGTTACAACACCCACCTTGTTTTGTGACGAATATAACATTCAATAAAATAATATAAGTGGTTTGGTAGCCTAGCAGTTAGACTAATCCTTGATTTTGAAATTTATCAACGTTGCAGACCGATCATAGGGACTTGGACCAGCAGTAATATTGCATTTAGCAAGAACTCTACCCGAAAATTCTAGCATTTTTTTCGACAGGACTTTTCAACTTTACCGCTGGTAGATAAATTATAAGAAAAAAAATAATTATGGTACTGGAACATTGCAATCCAACAGGTTCAAGGGGTATCACTTTAGTGGGGATAAATCGTTTGAACGTGGCAAGTTCGAAGAAGTTTGCAGATCTGACGACAATATTGGTGTGCTTCAATGGATGGATACGAAACCCATTCTCATGGTTTCATCTTTGGTTGGAAGTCAACCAATTTCCACCGTCCAAAGATGGGACAAAAATGCAAAGGAATATGTAAATGTTGATTGTCCCGCAGTAGTTAAGCTGTACGATGAAAACATGGGTGGGGTAGACACATGCGACCTAGCCATGGAATATTAAAGGACATGGTTTAAGACCAAGAAGTGGAAGCTTAAACTAATATTACATCTCTTTGATATGGCCATCGTTATCTCGTGGTCAGAGTATCGAAGGGATTGTAAAAGAATTAACATGAAATCCAAAGATATAATGGATATTTTAGATTTCAAATTGGCCATCGGTGACTATTTGATTGGAGGTCCCACCAGAAAGAGGTCTTTTGTGGAAGAAATCGAAGAGAAAGAGAATAATCCACCACAAAAAAAAAATTGTCCTGTGGCAATACCTACTGAGGACAAAAGATATGATGGCTACACCCATGGCCATCAGTAGAAAAATTGAAGGCTCCAAGGATGTGCAGAGTATCTGGATGTACCAGCAGGTCTCGTACAAAATGAACTAAGTGTTATGTGTTCTTGTGCTTAAATAAAGACAACAATTGTTTCATTACATTTCACAAAAAAAATTGAAATAAAAATGTTGTGTACTAATTTTTGTATCCATTGAGCCCCAGGTGTCACAAATGTGATCAGTGTGAAAATTTCCAAAAATAAAAAATAGTGTTGTTTTTCTCCAACCTTATTTGCACAACTTCTGAGTTAATAAATCCATGTATCGTACATAAACGCGCCGTCATACTCATTAGCCAAATATATTAATATGTATATTAACTATTATTCTACAACCAACAGAATTTAAACCCAAATACGGCATTTTAAATTCCATAGATTTTGAACCACTTACGGAATCAAACAACACCGGACAACAGCATCCTAGAAATATTAATATTAAAGAAATATTTTCTGTCGAAAATAGACATCAAAACTAATTCATTCCTTGGAAAAACATTTAAGTCAGTATGAGTTTGATGGATGGACTGAGATTTAAATTCATTAATATTGGATTTCTGGTCTTCAGGTATGTAACCTATTTCATGTATTTATTTATTTAGTCATAGTTTCAAAAAACATATAATTTATAACCTAAAAATAATTATCATACCGATTCAAACATCACCTACATCAAATCTTACTTCTTAAGGTAAGCTACCGAAAGCTTGTGTCGTGAAAGAGGAAGATGGTCGGCACCTGGGATCGAACCACGACGTCCGCAGTACGAAAGCCGACGTTGTAACCGCTGGGTCACCAACCACTCCATTGGAAATTATAAAAAGAAATAGACATTAAATGCAGCAAATTTAAAACATTTGTCAACACACATAATTTTTTTGTTGCATATAAGTATCTAGCCTGATAGAATGAAGGAGCCAGTCATTTCATTGCAACAAATCACAGAGACCGCAGAGCAATATCTTTTTTGACTTCAGTTCAATATCAGGTCTCGTTCAGAAAACATCTCTCCATAGTTTATCGCAATTTTGTTTCCTTGTTAATAAATTTATAATTCCCGTCGCGTTTTATAGTTTCTATAGTAATTTGGAAGTGTTTGACGATTGAGCTATGGTGTGTCACATATTTAGAGTTTTTGTTTAGAGTCCCGCGATTGTTTATTAAACCTTCCGTTTAATTATGGTCATTATTCTGGAAGATTCCCAATCCGGCGGGTGGCGAGGTTCGAGGTGGAGAGGGAACAAGTGATACACCATAACTCATATGTGTGAATGTGACGTGTTTATTTTCTTTTTGTGCTTTGTGCTAAATATTTGAAGGTATGCTGAATTTCGGGTGAGTTAACATATTTTTATGAGAGTGTTTTTGTTCCGTCGCTGGCAGCTACCCAGGACGATTATCGGGCACAGAGATATTATGTGTCGACGTAGTATTTTGTTTGTTGCTTGGCTCCCCCGCCAAGCATGCTTGTGAGCAAATGTGGTTTTAGATGAGATATATGGCCGACGGCAACAGCATATTTATGAATATTTGTGATCTATGTGTGCCAACGGATTTATTGAATTGCAGCCGGTACCTACGTGTCTTGTTTTCACACGTCACCTGTCAAACGCACGTCGCGAATTGTTATCTGTCATTCGCGGGTTGCCCCATTTTCCGATACCAGTGGTGTGACCTATCTCTAATGTTTATTTTTGAATCTGGTTAGGAATTTCATATTTAGAACCTTCTAGTAAGCTTAGTATAGAATTTTCATTTGTAAAGGTACATCGGTCCGTTCCCCGAGAGATACATTTTGTTATGAATATCCGGTCGGGATATGATATTCTGAGCTTGTTATTGCCCGCGCATAAGGTAGAATATGTATTTTGGTTTTAGCCACCGCGAGTAAATGTAAAGTTATCAAATCGGTGTGTAGGAGGGCTGTTGGCGCAAGCTGAAGACCGTCCCCACATGACTGTCCAAAAGAATGGGCTGTTTCTGATTTGGACGCTTCTCAGCTCAGTTCATGAGGTTCACTGGCGAAAAGGTCGCGGGCCAAGACCGAAGCAGTTGAGCGATTTGGAATTCCAATGAGGAAGGACTTGCGGTTTTATGACAGTCCACGTATAGTACCTACTTCGACTAGAAGTTTAATTAGTTCGCCGGTAAAGTGATTGAACGATTAGTTTGATAGAGAGATCGATAATCAGTAAATATATGCGAGATAGTCAGTAGAATTGTTAATGGGCAGGATCGTTGTTTGACTGTAGCTAGTCGTGGCATATTTTCCCCGTAGTAAAATCCTGTACTATTTAGGGTCTCTGCCGAATAGTTAAAATATAGCTTTCATCCCCTGTAGTCTGTACACGAACCTTTTTCATTTGTGTATACACACTATATCTGATTTTGGCCCCTTTTTGGTACCTGCTCGAGACGTGAGGTCGCATCGAATCGGGGCCAGTCTCGGACCTTCGGAGTTTTAGTTGGCAAGAAGGTTCGTGTGACATGGAAGGCCCTCTTTCAGTGGCTAATTCCTTCCATAGACCTCAAGCATGCTTATCATGACATGAGCAGATAATGCCATCATTGCGAGCACCAAAGAGAATTATGGGTGGACATCCAGCCGAATTGGAAGACCTAGGCTGCAATGAGAGTATGAGGTCAGGAGGGATGCCGAGCAACTTCTTGACCCACGAAATCAGGACAGAAGTAGAGACAGGGTTGTCTCAAGGCGTCGAGTATTGGAAGCCAAGGCTGAATTAGACTGTAGCTCCATCGGAAGAAGCAATATTTATTTGATATTTAACACTGATTATTTTAATTGGAATAGGCCTTATAATCTTAACAAGATATTATGTTAAAATAACCAACACCAGGCCGATTAAAACGTCATTTACTTATAAACTTTTCACAATTTTTAATATCATTCTTATGAATATGAAGATTACCTATGTATATTTAATTTGCAGATTATGTATATTAAGTAAGTACTTAAGTACTACAAAGAGCATTCATAGATTTGTTAAAAGAACCTAGCAACATCATTAACTTACATTGCATTGGAGGACAATTGTTAGCCTATAGCAGTTTAATCTAAATTCCAAACTATTTTTTTTTTTATTTAGATATTATATGATTATTTTAATTTCAGAATTATTATTATTGTAAACTTGTTTTTTTTGTTGAAATTTAGTTGAAGTTTCTATAATCGACGAACAATGGTCTTTGGGCTGGACGGAACGTAGTTCCAAAGGTTCAAGACTGCGTTCAATACAGCCTAATATACCTAGGACTCCATGGTTCAAATTACATATACAAACTGAACAAACGCGACACTTCAATTATTTCAAGATTGAGACTGGGGCACTGTTTGACTGCTCAACACCTTCACAGGATCGGAATCCTACCAGACCCGGGGTGTGAATGTGGTGAGGAGGAACAGTCGATTGACCACATACTCTTGGCTTGCCCATTTAGAGGGTGTGGCATAGCATAGCCTGTGTCGAGTAGTGTCCGTAGAAACAGCCTTCTTCTAAATCCACAAAAGGAAAATGATCCAATATATTCTCAATTAAAAACACATCACAACAGAATATAAGATAAAAAACAAACGAAAAAAAAATTAATAAGAATGAATAAAAATAAAAACAAGATAAATAAATAAATATTTTAAGGGGTACATCAAAATAAGAATATGATATGATGTAGGATGAAAAACATTCAAACAAATAAATAAGTCGAGTAGGTAAAAAACAAACAGTAGGGGCAATTTATAAAAATATATGTAGGTACTTCAAACAAGAAGAAATAAAACTTGATGTAGAGTTAAGCCACCAAACAAGATAGTCAATTAATAATGATTTTCACTTAAAATCAGCAAGTATTTAGTAAAAACAAATGATATGCATCAAAAGTTCGCAATATAGGTATATACATAGAGGGCGATATTAAAATAAAGTCAAGCCTAGGAAAATACGAATAAAATATCAAAATTCAAAAATACATGCACACACAAAAAAAAAAGAAAAAATCAGAACATATGGCAATCCACAGAAGAAGAAGAAGAATATAATATGGCAACAGTCGTGCGAGTGTTTGTGTGTGTGTGCGCGGCCAGAACAAACAGGCCGGATGGCTGTGTGCGTGGTGTGACAGCGCAGTTGTAAACAAACTCGTGTAAACAAACTAGTGTCTCCGTAGTGAAGCTTTTAGAAGTGTAGTGAATCCTCAATAGACAATTCTGTACTCCAAAATGACTTTAAAGGTGTCTTGTAAACAAACTCGTGTAAACAAACTAGTGTCTCCGTAGTGAAGCTTTTAGAAGTGTAGTGAATCCTCAATAGACAATTCTGTACTCCAAAATGACTTTAAAGGCGTCTTGTAAACAAACTCGTGTAAACAAACTAGTGTCTCCGTAGTGAAGCTTTTAGAAGTGTAGTGAATCCTCAATAGACAATTCTGTACTCCAAAATGACTTTAAAGGTGTCTTGTAAACAAACTCGTGTAAACAAACTAGTGTCTCCGTAGTGAAGCTTTTAGAAGTGTAGTGAATCCTCAATAGACAATATTCTGTACTCCAAAATGACTTTAAAGGTGTCATGTAAACAAACTAGTGTCTCCGTAGTGAAGCTTTTAGAAGTGTAGTGAATCCTCAATAGACAATTCTGTACTCCAAAATGACTTTAAAGGTGTCCTTGTAGTGCGCTTTACGATTCGTTTGTAGATAAAGCCCTTGCCGGGAACAAATTCACGTGAAATACTACGCTTGTCCTCTGAACATACAAGATGTTGTGTTCTTCCAAACTTCCACCTGTTGTCGGTAACTAAGCAGGTGTGTGTTGTGTTATTAGTTTTTTCGGTGTATGGTGATGGTGATCATCAGTTTGTTTCGAACAAAGTTTCAGCAGATGACAGTACGGGAGGTTAAGATGTGTATATGTGAGCGCGCCTGCGCAAATGCGTGTACGTGTACTTGACAGATTAATAATTTGCTTCTATCATACGATTGTGAGTGTTTGTGTTTCAATCATTCAATTCGCTTACCGTCAAGTGATTATTCCGCTGCTTATTATCCGCGTATTATATTATTCACAATAAAAACACCAACAGCAACTTTTCAGTTTTCAGTTATCGTCCTTCTCTGTCTTTGGCGCATAAGCGCACCGTGTGAGTGAGAGCGAGACAGCACTTTTTTCACTTCGCGGCAAGACAGCTGATAAATTCCGAGTCTCTTTATAGTGTCTTTAGACGTGTTTTAGCAAATTAAAATTAACACAGTAAATAAAACCTGGTTTAAAACCTTCCACTAATGTAAATTGTCAATTTAGCGACGGAATCATTGAAAATTTCAACAAAAACAGCCAACAGCAAAATTTTCAAACAATGACACGGCAGTGTTGCCCGAGTTCCTATAGTAAATAATAATAGTAAATAACGGTCATTATTTGCCGTTAAACTTTATTGCATTATTTTTCAGTTACTAGGTACTGAAAGAGAAATTTCGCTTAGTTTTTCTTATTAAATACCATTTCCAAAACACTTTAAATTAAAAATAATCGACGATATTGTTCAGTGACGGTGTTTTTTCTAGTAGAATAATAGATCATTTAAATAATGTGGCAAAAATACTGCTGTGTACCTGTGTGTAAATAACATCGACAGCCACATCACAATTTTCCTAAAAACAAAATCCAGACTTATTCAAAGAATGGAAAATGAGAGTGCAGTTACGAACGACGTATACTGACGAGTACATCTATAAAAATAAAAGACTGTGATTCGCAATTCAACTCATTTAATAAAAGCTATGCTGCTTCATCATCGCCTTTATATGCTCGATTGATACTTTATTCAGTGCCCACTATTAATGTTCCAGGTAAAATCAAAACATTATTCCATATTTCAGTCATAAATATATGACAGTATAATAACATGAAATGAAATTCTATGATTTTTATGATTTGAAGACATTGTCATCTATATTGATAAAAAATCGAATAACAGATAATGACGGAAATACTGTTTATGAGAGCCTAGTCTACTTCACGTTGGACTTCACCTCTCCCCCTAATTATAGATACATAAAGAAGTAGTTAGAAAGAACTGGAGAGACTTTCAATTCGACGTTTACAGATAACACCTACGTCAGTTTATTCTCAACAACCCACATTTTCTTCTCTCACGAGACATTGATTTAGTTACTGAAGGATAAAATGATTAAAGAAAATTATGTACCTGTTGTAGCGGGAAAAATTTGTAATACTTAATAGTGCGCATGTGCGGGATTGAGTTCGGGCCTCGGCCGTTGAAGGCGCTACCTCCGCGTAGTTTTGGTTCCGACTTGATCCGGCGTGTGCGCCACAATCTATTCGGGTCTTCGATCAACGACGGACGTGCGCTTACGGGTGACGCTCTCGTCCCACGTAAAATTTTATCGTCGAACACCACGAGTCATCATTCGCCAATCTCGTGAAATCTTTATCATCGACTCCCATCCGGACTTAATTACACTAAAATTATACTGGAAACTAGTTACAGTGGATGTTACCATCATTATTTTTCAATTTAAACCAATATTTATCGAACTATTCCGTGGTAGAATCGTGGTTATGTACCATATTGATAATTCTGAGTGTCATTGTGAAATTGTACTAAACTTCTTAAGTGTTAATAATAAAAGACTCAATTGTGAAATATCCAATGTGTTGTGATTCCTGACGAACCCACTATTCCTTGAGACCCTCCTTCAGTCGTGTTCTACAGCTGAGCTAATTTCTGATCTTGCTACCACCTTCTGGAAGTCTACTGCAAGAAAAATTTCTTAAAGAGAAGAGAGAGATTTCAACACAAAGAGAGACTACACAAGAGGCATCTTTTACAATGGCGCTACCAACTAAGGGGCATTAGAAGGAAGGAAGGCATTTCCACCACATCATCGACAGAAGCCAACTTCTTCTGCTGTCTGATGACACTTCCCCAAGGAATCCAACTGCGTGTTTTCTTCATCCCTACAAGCAATCTGTGAAGCTACCGTTCTGCTACAGAAGATCGACATTTCCTGTCAGTAAGCATATTATAATTGACATTCTATTGCATTTTAAATTGTTAAATAATCTGGAGAAATTAGTTGACTCATAAAAATATTTACAAAGTTTAAACAACAAGTAAAATTCTTATCACGTTGAAATCATCATACGCGTCTGGTTCAATAAATTGTTTGAGAAATTGTTAATGGTTTTGAGAACGATTTCATGCTTGATTGACACTTGACTGCAGTACTGATTAATTAACTCAACTATTCCATTTGTTAGACAGTACGAAATTTATTCTGTTTTTGTGTCTGGACGATGTTTAAATCTTATAGCCGTGTGTTTTGTGTTTAACAAGTTTAATTTTCAATAAATACACATCTGCAGTTTGATCGTCAAATTTGAAGGAATTTTGATTTTACTCCTATCATTGCTAGAATGCAAACGATGAGATGCGTATTGTGATTCTCGATGTATGGGGCTGTTGCTTGCGATCAGGAGTTTTTTAATGTTTGCTGAATATTCAATTGTTGTATAGATAAAATAATTTCAAATTATTTTTTCTTTTCCCTCGAGCAAATTTCTTGGGGTTAATGTTCACTAACTTATTGTTCATTTTTTTTATTTCTGGTATTGGTGGGACTATCTTGAATTGTTCTTCGTTATATGGGACGGAACTATTGGCATAGTATAATTGTTCGTACGGACTGAGTCGAGTAGATTTGAGGTGAATGATTTTGCTGTAATCTATTGTAGATTAATTTCAGCGATTCTCAACCTTCTTTTTTGTCATACCTTCATGTATGTCAAAATTCACCAAATTTTACACGAATGTTTGACCGATGGTTGTGAAACATCTTGTGCTATTTCATTTCAGTGATTCTCAACCTTTTTTTTGTCATACCTTCATGTATGTCAAAATTCACCAAATTTTACACGAATGTTTGACCGATGGTTGTGAAACATCTTGTGCTATTTCATTTCAGTGATTCTCAACCTTTTTTTTTGTCATACCTTCATGTATGTCAAAATTCACCAAATTTTACACGAATGTATGACCGATAGTTGTGAAACATCTTGTGCTATTTCATTTCAGTGATTCTCAACCTTTTTTTTGTGTCATACCTTCATGTATGTCAAAATTCCTCTAATTTTGTACGTATAGTTATCGTCTAGTTGAAGGACGTCGTATACTTAAAGGTTTTTCAGCGTTTCTCAAACTTTCGCCATAATATCTTTATGTATGTCAAAATTCATCAAATTTTGTGCACATGGTTATCCTTTAGTTGAAAAACGTCATATCCTTGAAGAATTCCAGCGTTTCTCTAACTTTTCTTCGTCTTAACCTCATGCATATCGAACTTCTCGAAATTTTAATGGCATGTGTATCCTGAGTGGAAAAACACTAAGAGCGGTTCAATTTCCAGCGGTTTACTGTAATACCTTTAGTAATCTTTAATCTTCGGGGAAGTTTGATAAAGTGACCTTTATGCGTTTATCATTCATCCTGTTGAGCACCCATTAACGGTTTAGTTATAGTCATTTAGCAATCATGTCCGATTCATTAAACATGCTCATCCCGCGCGTAGAACGTGCTACCTGCAAAACATTGGCAAAAGCACTAACTCAACGAGGAATCGTACCGGAGATTGGCCTGGATCTACTTCGTGCTCAATGTAGAGATTACAACAGCAGATGTATATCATAAATACGCCCCGAAGAAATAATAGATTCCCCTCGATCAGTTCTGGAAACTGACGCCAGAGCCTCGACCATCGTTCGGCCTGAGACACCGTTACCTCCTTCTTCTCTTAACACATTGAGTAGTGATTTCCAGGGTCTCTCAGTGACAGATCGACCTTCCTCAACTCGAAAGATTACCAGTAATTCGATTCCTTCTCAGACTTATCATGCTCAACCGCCAGCTGTCAACTTCTCGTCCTGGCCCGTGCGCCCATTTAACGGAACCGGAGATGTGCGAGAGTTTTTCATGCGCCTTGAGGAGATCGCCAAGTCACGTCGTTATCCTTTGGAGTTTCTATCATTGGCTCTCCCTGAATTTGTTACGGATCGAGCCCTGATTTTTCAGCGTACCACCTGTAGCGAGAACCGTACCTGGTCAGAGGTAAAAGCGTCATATTTTAAGAGATTTGAGAGCGCGGACACAGCTTGTGACAAAAGAATAAGAATTCTCACTTCATCCCAGGGTGCGTCCGAAACTTCAGGAGATTACATCTCTCGTATAGTTTTAATAAACCAATCATTAGAATCTCCCCTCCGTTCTACAGATCTATTGAAGGCTCTTAAGAGAGGCCTAAATTCTCGATTCGCCAACGCCTTAATCGCTCGTAGGCCTGCCAGTGTGGAAGAACTGGAGGACATTTGTTTAGAGCTCGAACGATTGACACCTTCTGTTGCTAAAACCTCGGTTCCTGCTTTTAGAAACCAACCCAGACAGCAAACAAATCGGATATCTTCAGCTTCATTTCACAGTTCATCAATAACTTGTTTTTCCTGCGGACGTACTGGTCACATAGCCAGAAATTGTTATATTAAAAATAGAGCCTCACTACCTCAGAGAGGGCGTAAATTCAATGGTGTGACACCAACTAGCGTACGTAATCTTAAAATGGATCTGACTCGACCACCTCCTTCCTTCGACGATAAGTCAAAAAACTAGTTAAGAGAGGCACTTGTTCACATTCCGACCCTTCCTCTTCCCGGGAATGGACTGAGTGGCTCTCGTCTGTTAAATTATTTTTCTCTACTCTTTCTGTCAATTCAGTTAAAATTTCTAATGAGGCCGACCGTCGACCTTACCTCCACTTTAGAATCTTCCATATTCCCTTTCGCGGTCTATTAGATAGCGGCGCGGCTGCTAACGTACTTGGTGGGCAATTGTATAAATCTTTTGAAGACGTCGGTGTGTATCCAACTAGAGAAACTCGTCTTATGCATGGTGTGGACAATTCCCCTATTCAGACCTTAGGAACCATCACCTTGCCTTTGTTGATTAATAACGAAATACTCAATACCGAATTCATAATTGCACCGTCTATCCCTGAAGGATTTATTCTGGGAGTTCCGTTTCTTGAAAAATCTGGTGTGGTCCCCAGATTGTTTCCAAAAGTTCAGCCTAGTATCCACGCAAACATATCGTTCGGAATCTCTTGCTCATCCGGGCCTAAGCCTCGATGTCTTAACTCCGTTGAAGATCTAACTACATCTCAATTAGAAACTCTCGCTATGATAAAATCTTCCTTCAATCAAATCGCTTTTGAAAATGTAGGGTTAGGACAAACCACCTTGGTTGAAGTAATCGAATATCTCAACCCGGGGCTGCAGACGACCGCCTGGAAGGTCATCGGCACCAAGAAGGTCAGTGCTGGCGTCCTTATGACAGTGTACATGGACGCCAAGTCTAAGGGCTACGTCCTCTCGAGGGGTGGAAGAGTGCACTTCCACTTTGGCACCATTGCCTTCACCTTCCGAGGGGAAAGGGCCGGGCCGACTGGTGCTGGTGGGACGACTGCGGGGGCGGCTGCGGTCTCGGGGCTGAGACAAAATAAGGTCCAGCCTACGGGAATCCAAAGAAAAGTCCCAAACACGACTGGACCATCAGAAATGGAGAGACCGGCTACCTGCGCGGCAGGTGCGGGGCCCGCACCTGTCGAGCCTTGTGCCGGGACCTCTAGAATGAACTGGCGGATGAAGGCGGCCGAGGACTCTGATGAGTCAACGGCAGAGGCCTCTCTTGGAATCACAAGAAGGCTCACAAAAAAGCAAAAACGGGCGCAGGCAGAGCTGGTAAGAAGGGTGGCTGCCGTGAGGGTGGATGGGCGCGGGGGGGGGGGGGGGGAGCTCGATGGAAGCTCTCCCTGCCCAGGCCGTGCCTGTCTCGCTCGCGATAGCACCGCGGATGGTTGGGGGGGGAGGGGATGGCAATGCAAGTCCCCACTCGCCTGAGCCATCCGGGGAACAAGGGCCACCCTGCCCTCTGACAAGTGCCCATACAAAGTAAAAAAAAAAAAAAAATGAATATAAGAAATAACCCATGTTTTATAGTCCTACAGGCGAACATACATCATGCGAAGTCGGCGTCAGCCGTGTTGGAGAGGTGTATGAAGATAAAAGACATAGATATAGCACTAATACAGGAACCATGGATAAATGGAACACGCATCCAAGGACTGGGTTCTGCCGGGGAAATTTTATATAACTCCGACGGTCTCAGGCCAAGAGCATGCATTGTGTTCAAAAGAGGTGTGGACTATCTACCAATACCGGAACTACTAACGGACGACCTGGTGGCCGCCTGCATTAATCCTCAAGATGGGAGGAGAAAAGTAGTCATATGCTCGGCATACCTACCAGGGGAGAAATCTGACCCCACAATTGAACTAATAGAAGTACTAAACTGGAGCTCGAAGAACGGGGCCGATCTCATAATGGGCTGCGATGCCAATGCTCACCACATTATGTGGGGCAGCACGGACACCAACCCGAGAGGAGAACGGCTATATGACTTCACTCTAACAGAAGGTCTACAGATCCTGAATGAGGGTACCAAGCCCACGTTCACAACTGTAAATAGACAGGAAGTACTGGACATTACTCTGGCCTCGGAGGGCATTGCTGAATGCCTAACCGACTGGAGGGTGGACGACGAATCATCTATGTCTGATCACAGACATATAATGTTCAGAGTTACAACTAGTCAAAATGTCGTCCCCAACACGTACAGGAATCCGAGGGCAACGGACTGGAACGTTTATCGTTCACGATTATCCGACGCCATTCAAAATGTTCCTAAAAGTGTGAGGACGACAAATGACATTGAAATAGCGGTAAAGGCAACGACAGAGGCGGTTATTAATGCCTACGAAGAAAGTTGCCCGCTAAAAGAAAGCAAAGCAAGCAAAACTCCCTGGTGGAACAAAAATTTGGAACACCTGCGGAGAAAAACAAGAAAATTATTCAACAGGGCTAAAAAGACCTCCAACTGGGAGGAATACACTAGTGCTCTGACAGAATATAACAAAGAGATCAGGAAGGCGAAGAGAGCATCGTGGACGAGGTTCTGCGGAGAGATCAACTCTCTGCCGCAGGGGGCCAGAATTCACAAAGTGCTCTCCAAATCCCAATCAACAAACAAGGTGGGCCTATTAAAAAAGCCCGACAACAACTTTACATCTGATCTAGATGAAACTATGAACCTGCTGAAACAGACGCACTTCCCGGGCGCCATTCCGTGTGCATCTGGGAGTACGGCAAAGGGAACCCACACTCCAAGACCCAGAAATGAAGACTGGAGAAGGGCCGCCCAACTGTTCAGGCCAAAACAGGTTAAATGGGCCATTGACTCTTTCGAACCCTATAAGTCCAGTGGGGAGGACGGTGTAATTCCTGCTTTATTGCAAAAAGGAGTGGATATCCTTTTACCACATCTGGTGAAAATCTTCAAGGCTAGCTACGCCTGGGGTTATATACCAGAGGCATGGGGAAAAGTCAAAATAATATTCATACCTAAGCCTGGAAGAGACAAATCCAATCCGAAGTCCTTCAGGCCTATAAGTCTAACATCCTTCATGCTTAAAACCATGGAGAAGATCTTGGACTACCATATTAGAGACACTGTGGCTAAAACTATGCCAATACATAACACTCAACACGCTTATCGACAAGGGAGATCGACGGAGACAGCTCTACTCGATCTCACGGACAAAATCGAGAAGGCGATTGAGGATAAACAAATAGCGCTTTGCGCATTTCTCGACATAGAAGGAGCCTTCGATAACACTCCAATCAGAACCCTGGTTGGAGGGTTGTCTAGGAAGGAAGTAGACCCAACTACCATAAGATGGGTCAAATCTATGTTAAATAATAGACATGCTAAGATATCCCTGCACAATCATTCTCTTGAGTTTAACACCACTAGAGGATGCCCGCAGGGAGGAGTTTTATCACCCCTCCTATGGACCTTAGCAATAGACGAGCTCTTGTACAGGATGGCGGACCTCCGTTTTGACACGCTGGGTTATGCAGATGACCTGGCTGTCATCATAAGAGGCGACTGCCAAGACACGCTTTCGTACCTGTTACAAAAAGCCTTAAACACTATACACAAATGGTGTAATGACAATGAATTGTCAGTTAACCCTGACAAGACCATAATAGTACCATTTACCAACAAAAGGAAACTTGACAAGCTCAAGACACCTTCCGTAAATGGTAAAACAATCCACTTCTCCCACGAAGTAAAATACCTAGGTGTGACCTTCGACCAGAAACTCACCTGGAATACACATTTAACCAACATAGTACATAAGGCAAAAATATCGCTAGGCATCTGCGGTCGGCTAGCGGGCAAAAGATGGGGACTTAGTCCTACCATAGCTCTCTGGCTATACACAGCGGTAGTAAGACCGTCGATAACATATGCCTCTGTCGTTTGGTACAGAAAGACTGAGCAAAGAACGGCCATGGAAAAGCTAGACAGCCTACAAAGGACTGCATGCATCCTGGCCACGGGTGCCATGTCAACTACACCTGGAGCAGCACTCAATGCTATGCTGGGCCTGTTGCCGCTACACCTGCATGTGCGCATGCTAGCTGAATCGGCGATGTTATGGCTAAATGCAACAGGTAAATACAACTGGATGTCCAGGACCTTGAGATCGACACAGGACTCAATAAATGAACATCCAATTCTAAACATGATATCAGATGTTATGACAACCAGTCATGACTTCAAGATGTACTATTGAGTGATCTGCCTAAGACCCGTTTAGAGGCCATCCGGCTCGAAGGACCACTATGAATAAGCTCAAAGCTTGAAATAAGGACAATTCTTGCTGGTGTAAAGGAAACACGTGTTGCCACCTTGGGTGTTAGCTTTTTTAATAATGCACAATGAAAAGTTACAATATTATTTTCATATACTGTTTTAAGTTGGTAACAATAACCAAAAGATCAATCATTAAAATCGCCATCTGTAGAAACAAGGCCGAAACACTGATCTGAAGGATCGTGGAATAATTGACATAAATCCCCAAGGCTTATTTGCCTCTTCAACAGATGGCGATGGCAGTACCTCTCTGTGCTTAATTATAATATGTTTATTCAACTATCAGGTCGAATTACCAGAAAGAAGCGACTGGCTAGAGGACAAGATTATCTTTGAAGGCCACTCGCTGATATGGTATACTGACGGATCCAAAAACAACCTCAGAGCAGGTAGTGGTATTTACGGAGAGAAGCCACGATACCAGGCGGCAATAAGCCTCGGTAGACATCCCTCTGTCTTTCAAGCTGAGGTTTATGCCATACAAATATGCGCAATGATAAACCTTCAGAAAAACTATTCAGGACAAATAATCTACATCAACTCGGATAGTAAGGCCTCCCTAATGGCCTTGACATCGGCCTCAACCAATTCGAGACTAGTGCAAAGCTGTAAAGATGTACTAAACACCTTAGGTAACAGAAATAAGGTAATATTGCGTTGGGTACCGGGACACGAAGGCATCGCAGGCAACGAAAAGGCCGACGAGCTAGCGAGGGCCGGAGCTGAGAGGAATTTTTATGGGCCTGAACCATTCTTTGGTATTCCTCATAGCACAAAACGCAAAACTCTAGCGGACATTTACAATGAACGCTCTTTTAAACTCTGGACTGAAACCCAGGGACAAAAACATTCCAAGGCGTTAATTAATGCCTACAATCAAAAATCCGTAAGGGACCTATTATCCCTTAGCAGGAACAATCTATGCATCATCACAAGGTCCCTAACTGGTCACTGCAGGCTGAATAAGCATATGTGTACCATAGGGATACTGGACTCAGGCGTGTGCAGGATGTGCGGGGAATCACTCGAGACCCCAATGCACCTCCTATGCGAATGCCTACCAATGATGCATAACAGACACAGAAATCTGGACAAATTCCTAATGTGCCCAGATGACATCAAAGAGTTGAACGCCAACAAAATCCTGCGCTTCCTCCTGGAGGCCGGGTTGAGCGATGAACTCTAGATACAGGGCCAGTCACAAAAGTTCCATTATGGGACGCAGTGACGCTGCAGGCTAGTATTCAAATAATAATAATAACCACCTTGGTTTCTCACGTCATCGACACGGGTAGTCATCCACCGGTTAAGCAAAAAACCTACCCCGCGTCTCATGTACGTAGACAGCAGCTGTGTAAAGAGATTGACGCCATGTTGGAACTCAAGGTTATCGAACAAGCTAGGTCGCCTTGGCTGAACAATGTATTCATTGTTCCGAAGAAAGATGGCACCGGAAGATTCGTGCTCGACCCCAGAAAACTGAACGAGGTGACAAAGGCAGATTCGTATCGTCTCCCCAACATCAACCACATCATGAATAACTTGCGTGATACAAAGTTTTTAACTGCTCTGGATCTGAGCCATGGGTTTTGGCAGATGCCCCTTCATGAAGAAAGTCGTTGCAAGACAGCATTCTTCGTAGAAGGCAGAGGTCAGTTCCAATTTCGAGTGACCCCTTTTGGGTTGAAAAATATCCCAGCGGAAATGCAGCGTCTAATGGATCAATTATTTTCTGATTTGGGTGATCACGTGTTCTGTTATCTTGACGATGTATTAATATGTAGTCCAGATTTCGACTCCCACATTCGTACTCTCGAATTGGTACTTGAACGTCTTAAGGAAGCTAAACTCACCATAAAATTGAGCAAATCTGAGTTCTGTAAGTCATCTTTAAAATACTTGGGGCATATCGTGGACCGTGACGGCGTTAGAACTGATCCAGAAAAAATTAGAGTCATGGAAGAATACCCCCAACCTTCGTCGAGTAAAGAGGTTCGCGGTTTTATAGGCATGTGTTCATATTACCGAAGATTCATTAAAGACTTTTCAAAGATAGCTGCTCCCTTGTCACGTTTAACGAGTAGTAAATTTAACGGATCTAAATTCGAGTGGTCTCCGGAAGCCGAGCGGGCTTTTCTTTCTCTTAAATCAGCCATGACTTCTGCTCCTCTCCTGCGCCCGCCCGATTATTCACTTCCCTATATCTTGACCTGTGATGCGAGCGGCATTAGTATTGGTAGTTTTCTGTCACAAAAGGATCCGACGGTACTGAGCATGTTATAGCATATCATTCGCGAAAGCTATCAGCTCCAGAAAAGAACTATAGTACAACCGAGCGCGAGCTTTTGGCTGTTGTTGACTCTATCCATCACTTTCGGAGCTACTTAGAGGGAGTCCAATTCACTGTTGTCAGCGACCACGGCTGTTTAAAATTCCTTAATAGCATTTCATCACCTTCTGGCAGGTTGGCCAGATGGGCTTGTCGTCTTTCCCAATACAACTTCGATTTTAAATTTAAGCGCGGTTGCGAGAATAACTTAGCTGACGGGTTAAGCAGAATCCCTATTTCAGGAATATCAGTTCCTGAACCGTTTGTCAATATACAAGACGCTTGGTATAATAAAATCTTTAATTCTTGCTCCGAAAAGCCTCATCTGTTCCAGAACTTTATGATAAGCGAAAATCATCTTTATCGTTATTCACGTTTTAAAGGAGACCCCGTCTCAAACTCCAAACAATATTTTTGGAAGTTAGTAGTACCGTCTTGTAAAATACGTGATCTTGTACTTAATTATCATGAGATGAATTGTCATCCAGGTAGGGATAAGACTTACGAATTGCTTTCGAGAACTTATTATTCTAAAGGATTGAATGGTGTTGTCAAGCAAGTCGTTAGTGAGTGTGACGCATGCAAAGCGTACAAGCATAATAATCAGCCTCCTCGTGGATTAATGTCATTCCCTAAACGTCTTAGTCGTCCGATGGAATCACTCAGTATGGATTTTATCGGTCCTTTTCCGATGAGCTACAAAAGAAATATGTATGTGTTCACAGTGGTCGAAAACTTTAGTAAATTTGTATGGGCCTTTCCCCTACGCACAGCTACGTCGCAAAACATTATACAGATCCTAGAAGAGCGTATATTCCTTGCGTATGGCATACCGAAGATTCTTATCATGGATAATGGGAAGCAGTTTGTGTCCAAGCAATTTAAATCCTTCCTCAACTCCCATGGCATTCAGGATCTTCGTTACAACGCTTATTACCATCCTCAGCATAATAATTCGGAACGTTTCAACCAATCAATTGTAACTGCCTTAGCCATGCTCGTCGGAAGGAACCAGAGAGACTGGTGTAGTCATCTTCCTAAAATCACTTCTTGCCTGAACGCTACAGTAAATATGGCTACCAAACACACACCCCATTTTCTTATGCAACGGCTTCGAGTATATACCACACGCTTCATTTTATCGTCCGTTAGAAATAAATCAAGAGACACAAGTTGATAATAGCGAACCTTTAGAACAAAGAATTAATGATATTTCGCATCTTGAACAGCGTTACGACTTGGTGACTAAAACCCTTGTTGAAGCTTTTAATAAGAACGCTACTAGATACAACCTTCGACGAAAAGATCTCACGTTATCAGTAGGACAGACTGTGTGGCGGCGATCGTTTGTGTTGTCAAATGCTGGTAAATATTTCTCAAAAAAATTGGCGCCGAGATTCATAAAGTGTGAAGTGGTACGTAAATTGTCCCCAACTGTGTATGAATTGAAGGACGTTGATGAGGGATCTGTTGGGAAATACCATGTCAAGGACATTGTAAAATTGTAATTAACGAGCGTGTCGTATTGTTGAGCTGACCAATGTTAGATTGTGTCACTTGCAATAGTGGAGGTACAGTCTTATGGTTTCGCCCTGTTCAGTACACCACAGTAAGTAGGAGTTAATAGGGAGAATTATCCGGAATGAAGCATATTCTCCAAATTTTTTTTTGGTTATCACGTAGCTTTTAGGAAACATTTATATTAAATTGCAGTCTAGCGTTAGAAACAAGTTTATAGCTTGATACCTTTTAGTTATCTTGTAAGATGTGAAATTTTATTATTAATTTCTTTAACCCCTTTGAAGTATTATCAATGTTATGATACTTCTGTTAGCGTAATAATTTTTTTTTATCTTGTACGTAGGTAAGGGATAAGTAAGAGTCAAACTGTCGTCAAGTGCAGTATTAGTCCTTAGTCTGAATTATTGTTTATTTTTATATGTTGATGCGTAGAGAAGGTGTCGTTGATCAGGTCAAGATTCAGCGTTAGGTTGTTGAAGCATAATGACTGATGACTGTAAGACGACCCATTTGAGTGTTGGGTGAATGTCTAGAACAGATCTTGGTAGGCTTGGTTGGTCATAGTTGGAGTGAATTCTACGCTTGTTATCTGTTACTAGATGTTATTGTGGAGGCGTACTGGTGGTATCAAAATCAATTGACCAGTAAGTGCGCAGACGCAAAGGCTAGGTCGGCCGATAGCAGATCAGTGTGATAACGAATTGTTCGAATTTAGATATCTGGATTCTCACGACGTACTGATCGTCAGTGTTCTAGTGTCTTCCTTTTTTTTTGTTTCTTGTTCTATTTAGTTCTAATATTGTGTGTTTTTGGGACGTTCTTGGGTTAACTCATTGTTAGTTACCTCTGTACGAATTGTTCCTTGTTTAAATTATCGTTTAAAATTAAATGGGATCCCAAAGAAAGTTTTATTTGTATGTTCGGTTTCATTGCTCTTGTGGGACGCTGCTTGACAATGATTCCACCTGTTCCTAATTTTAGTGTTAGTTCCATTAGTCTAGTAGTGGACTTTTTCTGTTTTGCCACAAATTAATATCTTAAGACAGAATGGCGCCTAGGGTTGAGTTTCGAAGATCAGAAATTCTGCTAGCAGTCAATTACCATCTTGACCTCTCTGTAGAATACTCGGGGCAATTGCAGAAATAATTCTAGTTTAAAGTATATTTATAATTTTGTTACATTGAACCATTAGTTCCTTATTGTTCCTTACTGTGCGTTGATGATTTCAACTAATTAAAACTACGAGAACCATTTAGTTATCTCTAAACTCGCTTGCATATTAGGGCTGTGCCTAAACTATTAAAGTGAAGTTATAATAGTGAAAGTAGAGTGCGGCTTCAGTTAATCTTGTAACTAAGCTAGAGGCATTTTAAACTCAGTAAACCCAAAAGTAAATACTACGCACAGCTTAGGGCATTATTTTTTTTTATTGTTCATTTGTTTTTTTTTGTTGTTGTATGTTTATAATATGTATAATAATTTTAATTATTACTGTAATACCTTTCAGGATGATCCATTTATTGATTTATGTTGCTTACCGTCCTGCAGGGGGTGCTTTAGCTGACTTGTGTGAAAGAAAGTGCACTTTAAATTTTTGTGTGTAAGTAGGAATTGAAAAGTTATGATAGGTAGTATGAATGAGGTGTATGGGAAGGATGAACTAGTATGTAAGTAGTCACGCGAACCGTATACCCTTGAAGGACTGTATTCCTTAGGATCTATCCTAGTTTTGACTAACCAATTTATTTGTATAAGATTTTGATATAGAATTATATTCCAAATTTATTTGTAAAGAAAAGGGAAAGACAATTATATTCCAGTTAATTTTGATGATATTTTGTTAATGTTTCTTAGTATTGGAAATATCGTTATTCGCCAGGACTCTGCTTGGAGTCCTTTCTTTTTTTTATTATTTTTTTCTTTGTAAATACAAGAATGGATGGGATGTAGCGGGAAAAATTTGTAATACTTAATAGTGCGCATGTGCGGGATTGAGTTCGGGCCTCGGCCGTTGAAGGCGCTACCTCCGCGTAGTTTTGGTTCCGACTTGATCCGGCGTGTGCGCCACAATCTATTCGGGTCTTCGATCAACGACGGACGTGCGCTTACGGGTGACGCTCTCGTCCCACGTAAAATTTTATCGTCGAACACCACGAGTCATCATTCGCCAATCTCGTGAAATCTTTATCATCGACTCCCATCCGGACTTAATTACACTAAAATTATACTGGAAACTAGTTACAGTGGATGTTACCATCATTATTTTTCAATTTAAACCAATATTTATCGAACTATTCCGTGGCAGAATCGTGGTTATGTACCATATTGATAATTCTGAGTGTCATTGTGAAATTGTACTAAACTTCTTAAGTGTTAATAATAAAAGACTCAATTGTGAAATATCCAATGTGTTGTGATTCCTGACGAACCCACTATTCCTTGAGACCCTCCTTCAGTCGTGTTCTACAGCTGAGCTAATTTCTGATCTTGCTACCACCTTCTGGAAGTCTACTCCAAGAAAAATTTCTTAAAGAGAAGAGAGAGATTTCAACACAAAGAGAGACTACACAAGAGGCATCTTTTACACTGTTGACGAGTCGATGATAAGATTTAAAGGTCGATCAAGTATAAAACAATTCATGCCAAATAAACCAATAAAAAGGGGTTATAAAGTGTGGGTTCTGGCAAACGAGAGTGGATTTGTATATAAATTTGAAATATATAGGGTAAAATTGGACAGATTCCGGAAAAAATCTAGGTTCTAGGGTTGTTCAAAGCCTTACGTCTGATTTGATTGGAAAATATCATCAAATATTTTTTGATAATTATTTCACGTCAGTACCTGTTGTTAGCCTTGAGACAAAACGGTATTTATGCCTATGGAACAGTGCGGAAAGGAAGACTAGCTATTATCCAAAGGATTTTGAGAACGAGAAAAGAATATCAAGAGGGGAATTTCAATTTCGCTGTAGCCCACAAGTAGTCGCGACTCGCGATGAACTGGATGGACAAAAAAGGAATTAATTTTTTGTCTAATTACCACAGTGTACCTCAAGTTTTTTCGACATAAAGGAAAAACAAAGACGGAACTAAAGTTGACATTTCTTGTCCAGCAATAGTCAGAGACTATAATGCAAATATGGGGTTTGTGGATAAAGCAGATATGCTAAAATCACTATATGAAATTGACCGCAAAAGTAAAAAGTGGTGGCATAGAATATTTTGGCACTTCCTAGATGTCACTATTGTTAATTCTTATATTGTTTATAAGGAAGCAAATAATTCAAAATGTTCTCTAAAGCCATTTCGCTTGAGTGTTATTGCTGGGGTTCTAGGAGCAGTCACATCCTCTTCGACACCTAATAGAAAGCCACGCATTCAACAGATTCAAACCTTATGTTATTCCTGAAGATTTGATAAAGCAGCGCACATGCCAGAAAAGGGGGCATCACGCAGGTGTGGACATTGTAGCACCTCGAAGAACCCACATCGCACAAAAACAGTCTGTAAAACATGTAATGTGGGTCTTTGCATGACAAAAAAAGGAATTGTTTTGCTTAGTTTCACAGAAAAGTATAAAAAAATGTTTGCAGAGCGGCCCACTGGATACAAAAGAAACAACCTACATTTTTTTAATTATTATTATTTTTTAATTTTAAAAATTATTTGTTCATTTTCACATAAATATAAATCAGTTTTCATAAAAAGATCTTAATTGTTTCATTTTTTAGGTTTCGTGGCCTTCAAAGGGTTAAAGGTGAGCGTTATAACGAAAGCTGATAAGAATATCAGTTTGGTTTGTTGTTCGTCGTCGCCTTTGTCGGAGTATTTCAGTGTACAAATGAGAAATTCCACCTGAATTTCAACCAAATAAAGAGCGGCCACTGTAAAGCACTTTATATGGATTTACAAAAGATAAAACCATTGTGTCTTATGTCCCTAAACAGAAAAAAGCAACACGAGATATCTGAAGACGAAGAAGTGTCAGTGTCACAAAAAATCAAAAGGCACCAAAAAGGAGGACAAAGGAAACAGGCTACCAGAAACGGAATGGTACGTATAAACAATCTAATCTGAAGCCTGCCAAGGAGGTGAGGGCTAGGTGTCACCACCTCAGTGCTCCAAAATATTCGTTCCCAACTCAATGTGTTGTTATTTGTTAAATGAAGCTGACCGAATGCATACCTTTGAAAAGTTTTGGTCTTATAACACTAGGCTTTTTTCTTTGGTCTCGTATCCATTAGAAATATAAGAAGGTGGAGGTAGAGCCATGCTCAAGGCTCCGCCAAGAAACAGTTTGGTCACGATTTTTATTCGCCTACAGTTGAAGGCAAACGATTTAAAGTCTGTATGAAAACGTTCGTCAGCAGCCTTGCAGTAAGTCAGAGTTTATTTCACAACGCAAAATGCAGAGGGAAGATTAGTTCCAGTTAGTCTTGGGCATAGTAGTTCGCGACTGAGATCGAACGGTTTAGTTCTCCGCCCCTAAACAAACTAGTTCGCTCTTCTAGTTCGTCAGCTCCCAGTTCGGATCAGTGAAAGGTAGATCGTTCGCTCGTTTTGATACTGCTACACCGGACTAGTCTTGTGCAGTTCGCGAACGAACTAGGTCGAAAGAGCCGAAGAACGAGACGCGCGTGTGCAGTGAGTGACCGGCGGTAATAGACTGCATAGTTCGTAACGAACGACACACCGGACACACTCTCGCTCATTCGATCACGTCACGAACTAATGAACTATGGAACGGGGAGTGAGGGAACTAGTTCGTGTAGTTCACCTGTGGGAGCGCTCTTTCGAACTAGTTCGTTCGCGAACTACACAACACTAGTTCCAGTCCAGTTGTCTCTCGTCTCATCCCAATGAAAAAAGGCGAGTATGGACAAAAGAGCGAAAATAAAGAAATGGGTGGCGCTGATTCTCAAAGTGCCCAGCCGTTACTATCGACCAAACACCAAAAGGCAGTATGTTGATGCCTATCATATGAAATGTGTATACGTCAACACAAGCTTTCAGTGTGGCAACTTCCTGCCCCCGTCAGAGAAGCTCCAACTATCTCGAGGTTCAAGACCTCGCTCAAAACCCATCTATTTAGAAAAGCGTACCCTAATGCATCGCCATAAATTATTAATTTCTATCTAAAAGCACCCTTGAGGTGGTGTTCACCACAAAACGGCGATATACAAATCATCTTATTATTATCAATTCATTCGGTGTGAGGAATCAAATTTGCCTAAGGTGAATAGAAAAATGTTTTGAAAAGACCTATGTGACTTGGGCACCTCCTACAAACTAAAAAATATAGAGCAGGGGGTGTTTGACGAACAGATGAAGAGAAAGGAGCAGGCTGAAAAGGTGAAAGCCAATGTCCTCGTCCTGAGACATCTCCTTAGTCCTCACATGCCCAAAGTTGTTGGCATCCGCGGTGTACTACAAACTAAAAATGCAAGTGCACAACTTTACCATCTATGTTTTGAACAATGCGGATGTCACACTTTATACATGGCATGAGGCTGATGGTGGTGTCACTGCAAATGAATTCACGTCAGGCATCATTCACTTTTAAAAAAATGTTTCTAACCAAGTTGGAATGTAAAAATACAACTATTAGATCATAATCGGTAATAATGAACTGACTGTCACCCTCTCAAACCTTGCCTGGCATGGATGAGATATGCTGTGACAATACCTACTAGACGATAAACCATTTGATAAACAAATAACAATTATTATTGGTAACAGTAAGTACCTATGTTATTAAAGTTTGAAACACAATATTTTGTTTTACCGAGTCAGAAGTATTATCAGTGAAGCAGCAATCAGCTCAGCTGCGATGGGCTTATTGCGGTGACACCCACTCTTAAACCCTGGCCGGAAGCAAGCCTCACCGCCGTTAAGGAGGTGGATTTGCCAAAGCCAGAAATTGCCACAGTCTTTCTGCCCGGCACAGAGACAGAGATACCAGAGGATGCTCTGTATGCCTTGGGTGGAATGAACGATGGTCTCTACACTATCCTGTGGAGAATTATTAATGTCGTGGAGAAAAAAGGGGGCATGCTTGTCACCATCTCCATTGACAAAAAATCTCCAGAAACAATTCGCAAAACTAAAGGTCTGGTCGCATTCAGACTCAAACATGTCCATTTTAGGCTGAAGAGTGGAATGGGCCGGACCAGCGAAGCGTTTCAAGCAGGTACGGTAGCTCCTAGGGTGCGTTCACGAAGTCGTCGAGCGAACACCCGACGATCGCACTGGGCGTTCAGGGTATCGGAGCGAGTCGTCGGACGAAACGCTCCGAAGCGTTCAGCGAATCGTCGAGCGATCGCTCTAAAGTCAACCAAACGCACCAAAGAAATCACGGGTGAAAGCAAGTGAAAGTCGCACTGACAGTTGTTCTGTCAAAACCCATTCCACAGAACACAATATAATATCCTACTCTCGAACCATTCAAACCAGGTGACGGCTGTCCGCCCTCAGCGAGTACAGACAGGAAATGGTATGTCCATTGCTATCATTTGTATTATCATTCATTACATTTTTATGTAGCTGTCCATGATAAGTGTATATTTATTTGTCATATTCATATGAAGCTTTCCCAAGTTATAAAAGTGTAACTAAAATAAAAATAATTGTATGGAAAACGAGAAATTTTTCCTTATAATGTGGAGTTAATTCTTATACAGTATGACAGCTATACTATTCATTATAATACCTAATGTACATGTTTATTTTAGCTGGAAGCCAGTCTGTTTTAAGCAGATCACAGTGGAACAGGCAACAAATTCTGCAACTTATAGAGCTGTACAAAAAGTATGACTCGTCATTCAAGTCCACAACAATCAGAAACGATAAAGTGTGGCAAAAAATTAGTATTGAAGCTTGGCCACCACTCCGCCAAAGAGGCCGAAAATAAATTCAAATCCCTATCTAAAATCAAGATATATAAGAAAAAAAAAGATTGGCCCCTGCTTCGTCTGAGGGCTCTTCTCGGGAAGAAACACCCCGAGCAAAGAAGACGAGGTTGGATAGGAAATTCGAGTTGTTCGAAGAAGGCTGTAGGCTGAGAGAGGAGGCGAGGACGAGCAATAGGACTTGAAAATGGAAAATTTACTCCTTTTCACTGTGATGAATTCGGAAGAGACTATGCTACTGCACTTGCAAAAGCTGATTATCCCTTTTTGTCAAACATTGGAGCGCCAAACGAGTCAGCCTGAAATGCGATTGAAATTCCTTCGCTGAATATGAAGGAATGACCCCTTCGATATAATTTTGAATTCTGCAGTCACACATCAGGGGGCTTGACCCTCGACCTCAGGGGGGGGGGGGCTACGGCTGCGACCTTGGTCTCAGATGGGACACCCTGCGGACGGGGCAAGTAAGGCCTAATTTGGGGTGAGTACGCCAAGTTGAAGGCTGGAAAGGACAATGTCCGGATCCAAGCTGCGACACGGGGTATAGTACCCTCCACCTCTGGTGCTGACAGCAGTGCCGCTCCACTTCCAACATCAGTCAATACGACTGAGAAAAAGAAATGGAAGAAAAAGAATTTAAAAAATAATAAAAATCAACATCAGCGTAGAGGTGGGTCCTGGGTCGGGGCGGTCTGTATCGTCTGCTGCTTGTCCGTCTGGGGGGGTCACTTCAGTGGGAGATAACTAGCGGACGGGCGGTGACTGGGTGCACTGCTCTAACTGGGATGGCGACGGGAGCCCGGTGAATCTAAATTTCTGATGGATGCAACTACCAAAACAGAAATAAAGTGTTGGCAAGTGTATTACTTGACCATTCAAGAAATGCAAACATTGTGTTGGAGCAAATATTTTTGGAAAAGGGCCACACGATGATGGAGGCAGACAACGTCCATTCTGTTTTGGAACATTATTTCTAGACCCCATTTTTTTCTCCAGCAGACTTATGAAAATGGCTCGGCCCAAACAGCCGCACAAAAGTAAAAATGTGCATTTTGATTTTTTTTTTAAATTATGAAATTCTGGCATCACTCAGACCAGGAAAAACGGTTGGAGACCCAGTGGTAACTGATTTGAGAGCTTTGCGCTATTTGCCAACGGGGGAGATTCAATTAAAAATAGATCATGATATTGATTGGATTGATCTCCCTTTGATGCCCCTTCTGGATTATATGATTGGCTTATCCCAATTTCCGATTCTAAATTCAAACATCTGCAAGATCTAAAAAATGTAATAGATCAAGACCATCATGAGCAAAGATGAAATCTTATCAATTGATATAAGAAATTGAACAGGAACCATGAGATGACAATATTGAAGTAGGTATAAATATAAGAAAGGTATAATACACCTGCAGCCTATGCTATCCAAGTCAAGTGACACATTTCGTGCTCAAATTTAACTGGATTTTACTCACATTTAACAGGATTGGACTACGTGGACAGAATAAAAATGGCGACTTTTATTATAAACTAAATAACTTGTTATTTTATTATACTTTGAGTCACCAAGTGACTACGAATTTGATAAGGATGGCAGCGAATTTGAACTACAAAGCAAAGTTTGATAGTGACGATGAGAGCGTTGGAAGTGAAAGTGACAGCCATCTACAAGCCGATCTCCTCCAGACCAGCCGTCTACATCGTTCGGCTTACAAAAGGCATAGAAGAAACCAATCGCAATGTGACAGCCGACAATTGGTTCTCTTCAATGCAGTTAGTTGCCATTTTACACCAAAGAGGTCTAACTTATTTAGGAACTATGAAGAAAAATAAAAAGGAAATCCCCCCGAGTTTCAGCCCAATAGACAGCGAGAAGTCGGCAGTTGTTTGTACGGATTTACCAAAGATTACACGATCGTTTCATATGTTCCCAAAACTTTGGATTTTCAAGCCATCTTTTGTTGCTATTTGTACGCGACTTGGTCATTTACCGAGGCTGGACACGGCAAAGGTGTAGCGGACGGAATCGGGGGTGCAGTGAAGCGGTCCTTGGACCACCAGGTTTTGTATGGTCACGATATTAGAAACGCAGATGATGCCTACAATAACATGAGGGCTGCTATGAAGGCTGTGAAATCCTTTTTAAACCCTTTAACAGGCATAGATAATATGCAAAAAATTGTGCCTTCAGATCTCCGAGCAATCGCTGGAAATAATGAAGTGCACCAAATTACAACAACTAGAGAGGAAAATGTAGTCCTACAACAGACCTCTGAGTTGTTTCTGCGGAAGTCAGCCTGGCAATTGCTCTTGCTATCTGCCAAAGAAACATAACTTACTTAAAACTACTAAACAGTCTTTTACAGGTATATTTTGAAATACTAACAATTATTTTTAAATGTAGAATCATCATGAAATACACTTCATCGTGTGGATAATAAATTCTATTCTAAAGAATATGAGTACAGTAATAATTCAATAAGGGACTAACGCCGGCCATACACGCTGCGGTGGCGGCAAACCACAGTGGTATACCCCAACGTGTATGGCCGGCTTTATATCGAATTAACGACATAAAACCGTCCAGCTCACCCTAAGTGAACACAAATATGTACATTTATTTTTAAAAATTTTCACACTAAGCAAAGGTTCGTGTCGTGAAGAGGAAGACGGTCGGCTCCGAGGATCGAACCCACGACCTTCGGTTTGAAAGAAAAAATCTCCAGTGCTCCAATAACAGGTATCTCCCGCATGGCTATTGTGCAAAGTTAGGAAGGTACAACCAACGTCTCCTGAGCCTTCAAATTAAACCCGAAAATAAGACATTAAATTGTCTCATCATTCCCGTTAAATCCAGAGTTCGTTAAAAAGAGGTATGTTATATTGGTATTAAAATACAATAAATAATAAAATGTAATAATTTTAGGAAAGTGTGTTAATGAGATGGCAGTGAAGAGTTTAATTGTTGAAGAAATGTCGATACCAGTAGTTGTCGTTTGAAAGTCGAATGGTTCGGACGCGAGTGACGCTGCTAGCGAGATTCCCGGACCGAACCCGCGAGATCTAAAATTTCAACTATTTTATTTTTATTTTCTAAAACACCTGGCCTTAATATTATTATTATTTTTCTCTTCAAATTAATAACATTTCGTTTTTCATTATTATTAGTTTTTTACTTTCTGTAGACATAACATATTAGGTATTACTAAACTTGATAGTGTGCCTTGTTTAATTATTATTATTATTACCGTGTTTACATTTTGTATTGTAAATAATTAGCGGGGTGGTGAATTATTGAATAAGCAAAATTACGTTCTCTACCTGAATTAACAGGTTTTTTTTTAAATTTATTTTCTTTTTTGTTCGGGCTTGCATTCCCACTAGAATTTTTTTCTTCTTCTTAATTTATCACTTTAATACCTGTCAAAAGTGTCTTTTTTATTTTGACATCTAGATAATTTATAAAATCTCCATTATTATTTAAAATGGAACCACCAGACCCCCCCCCCCCCCAGATCCATCGGATTTTAAAAGAATTTGAATAATAACGTTGATAACACAATCACAACGATTGAAGAGAATGAAATCCGTCCAATGCCATCTGAACCTCTAAGGTCATTAATTCCGGTCCAGTCCGTGAACATTTTTACTCCTGTAAATCGTCGGGGCCATTCGTAGTTAAAATCCAACTTTCGAATAGCAAACCCATAATCCCTATGAACTTTGGAAGATTTATTTTTAAGAAAAATATTGTTAATGGTTCCCTTAGGGCTGAGGGTAAGCATAAGCTATCCCTGGAATTCCACAATGGTCAGGCAGCTAATGCTTTCATTTATATTTGATTTCAAACTCGGAATACAAAGCCTTTATCCCTACATACAATGTTAGTAGAATGGGTTTGATAAGGGGTGTCTCGGTCGATTTTTCGGAAGAAGAATTGCTAGTGGCACTGAAAGAATCGAATCCTATGTTAGATATCATAAAGTATATACAAACCCTCCCAAACAATTGTTATCACTCGTTTTGTATTATAATTCGTTTGGTGTGGATACTTATTTGCTCTTTGAGTAACACGAAGTTTGTGCTCAAAGTTGTTACTCAAAGAGCAATGGAGAGAAGAATGTTAAATATTACACTTAGGGACCGAAAAACGAATGCATGGATTAGGGAAAAGACCAAGGTAACAGATGTGACCCAAAGAATCGCAGAGCAGAAGTGGAGCTGGGCAGGTCATGTGGCGCGTATGTCTGATGGCAGGTGGACGAAGAAAGTGCTGGACTGGAGGCCTAGAACAGGGCGCAGAAGCGTGGGTAGACCCCAGACAAGATGGTCCGACGACGTTAAGAGAGTAGCGGGCCTGCACTGGAAGAGGGTGGCGTCCGACAGAGATGTATGGAAGTCCAAGAGGGAGGCCTTTGTTCAATTCTGGACACAAGAAGAAGGCTGAAAGGTAAAAAAGGTAGGTAAAAGGATACTTATTATTATCCTACTGTTCAGTGTTATAAATGCTGTAAATTTGGTCACACAAAAGCAGCCTGTCGTTCTATAAATGTTTTAAATGTGGGGAGAACCACGATGTAAATCAGTGTAATTCCGAAATTATTAAATGTTGCAATTGTAAAGGAGCACACAAAGCAATTAGGGTTACTTGTCCGGAACATTCTAGACAAAAGAACGTTAAAAACACAATGGCCCGTGATAATATTTCATATTTTCAAGCATCTAAAATGCACCAATTATCAATGTCCTATGCACAAGCTACAGCCAGTTTGATACCTAATGTCCAACCAGTCGCTCCCCCAACAGTCCAAAATATCTCTTCTTTATCGCTGGAAAAATACACGATTAGCTAAAATAGATCATCTTCCTCCACAAAAGGTGTGTGTATAAAGCACCAAAAGCGGATAGATCGGAATACCTCTAGAAACTGGCGAAGAAAAGACGCGGCATGTGACCAAACTACGTCAAGAAATTGATAAATCTAAAACGGAATTACGGAAGAAGGAACTACATATGCGTCACTCCAAGACCCATAGGCTATCGATGAAGGCAAAAATTGAGCTTGCGTGCCATCAGAGTCCCAATGTAGCCGATTTACTTAAGGCGCACTCGGTTCAAGGTCGCCCACGCCTAGAAGAGCAACAACCAGAATTACTTAAAACTATCGTTGATTTGGCCATGTTTGGTGCGTCTGCGGAGGAACGACGACGCACAAATACTGTTCGTAGTTGCAGAACATTAAACGACCTTCATGAGAAGCTAAAGGAGAACGGGTTTCAAATTTCGAAGAGTGGCACGTACCTTCGATTGCTTCCAAGAAATAATACCACATTGGAGGGTAAGAGACATGTAGTCACTGTACCTGTGAAATTGAGTCGCCCAGAGGCTGATCACCATAAAGCCCACCCCGATTAACATTTTTGTGTAGCCACAATAAGATCCTTGGAAACCTTGGCATCTATTCTCGAGCCAAATCAAGCGTTTTTTTCTATCACAAGATGATAAAGCTCGGGTGCCTATAGGTTTGACAGCGGCACATAAACAAGCTCCTCTCCTGATGCATGTCGAATATCGTGTCTCATTGCCTGATCACGATTGGGTGATTGCTTCAAGACACAAATTGATCCCAAGTGTGTATGCTGGGTGCTGGGCGAGCTGAAGCAGTAACTTACTCAGGGCCAACGTATGTGGCTATTAGAATTGGCAAACATTCTTCTTCTACAGCTTCATCGCATGCAACTGATTTCAGTAAATTAGCTACTTTGAACAGTTTAAAAGAAATAACGCGAGACGAAGAAGAACACCTGAAACCAGTGGTATTGATTTCTGCAGATGGAGGGCCCGATGAAAACCCACGGTATACAAAGGTTATTTCTCACGCCATACAACATTTCATATGCCACAACCTGGATGCAATATTTATTTTCACAAATGCACCTGGAAGAAGTGCGTATAATCGGGTTGAGAGAAGGATGGCACCTTTGAGTCGGGAGCTATCTGGACTCGTTCTTCCTCACGATTCCTATGGAACGCATCTGGATGAACAAGGAAGGACAACCGATCACGTGCTTGAAAAAATCAATTTCAAGAAGGCTGGAGTAGTGCTCTCGGAAGTATGGAATAACATGATTATTGACGGCCATGAAGTTGTTGCCCAGTATATTGATGCATTTGGGTGCCTCTTAGAAGTGGAATCTTCTTTTGCCACATCCGTCAGTCTCTTGCGTCGAACAGCCAGGGTTTCGCCAGCTTCTCCAATAACTGTAGCGTCCGAAGTTCGTTCTAGCACCGTTGGTGTGGCCTTACGGTCTAGTCCGGATCGCCTACATACTAATATCACCGTTTCGCCTTCTCCGAAAAAGGACCCCTCCATTCGCTATATTATTAAGGAACCGCGTATTCAAGGTCTACAGACCTGGAAATTGAAATACAACAGTAATGAAAACGTGCGTAATTTTATTGTCCGAGTTGAGGATTTGTGTGAGGCTCGGGGAGTATCACATGGTGATTTAATCCGGTGCTTCATCGACCTTCTAGATGATTCGTGTTTCGACTGGTATCGAAAGGAGAGGAAACGATTTACTTCATGGGAAGCTTTGAAGAGTATTATGATCGCAGAATTTGACGACCCTTTGGCACAACTAAGTCAGAAAAAAACAGTTATTGTGTATCTCCCAGGGGATAGAGGAACTTCAGACTGCATACGTGCGTAGGGGTAGAGACATGAATACCAAATTGGATGCACCTTTGACTGATTCTGAATTGATTTCATGCATATGCAGCGGTTTCAACAGCAGGGCTACGGAAACTGTTGCATGCGCATCCTCCACTTCTATTACCGAATTTTTAGATAAGCCAAGACACATGGCACGTCGCTTGCGCTGTGAAGTTAAACCCCTCGTTTTTTGCTCTTCTAATAGGACGAATGTACAAAGATTTAGCGAAACTTCCAAAACTGTCCAGGATGAGGTCCGCACCCCTCTCAAAAAAGTAATTTGTTTTTCATGTAATCAGCCGGGACATATAGCTAGTAGATGCAAAAGTAAGCCTGCACGGCCCCCCAGGCGCAGTCCCCGTTTGCAGAAATCGGAGGAAACACATGCTTACGTTTTGCCTGATACTTCCAGACCCCCTCCTAGACCCCTGACAAAAAACCAACTAGCAGTCATTCAACAAAAATGGATGCACCCCCTGAAGCGGAAAGGCAAAGGGAGTGGCAAGAATGGCTGCGCCACGTCCATTTCTTTATGTCCACGGCCCCATTTGTAGCGGGAAATATTTAAACGAATCTGACACTGCGCATGTCCAAGATTCAGTTCTTGGATGGTGCGACGGAGGCGATGTCTCCGCGGATTTGTTCCACCGACGAGTGCGCGACGCATTCATTCTGCGCGGACGACTCGTCAGAGACACACGTATGTGTCGTCCTCACAGGCGGCTACCCGCCATAAGGGGTCGCGCGTGTCATTCAAAAATTAAATCAGTGATCATCGGGTTTATCGTTCAATCCGCCGACCATTTCTTAGTCAATACGCTTGGATACCAATATATTCTAGCCTTCTTGATAGCGAGTTTTCAATTTCTATGTATATAAGTGAGCAATATAGAATAACCCTTGGACAATCAACTGGCATTATTGTGTGTATTGTGATTAGAGTATTGAACTGTAAATTTGATGTGTATACAATAAATGAAGATAGTGAAAGTGTAATTCCAGTCTATCATTTGAACGAACTCTACTATTCCCAGGGACCTTCTACATGCTCTACCAACGATTCTTCCAAGTTCAGCCGGCTTAAATTGAAACCTTGTGGGACGCAGTAAGGCGAGATGTTCCTCTTGCTATCTTCATAACGGATTTCACTACATCAGAGATCCAGGGTTAAAATTCTTCACTCCGTAAACCCAAAAGTAAGGAGAGTCTACACTTAGGCTCTGCCATTGGAGTACTTATAATCTATATTTCTGGCCCACTACGCCCATGGTTTATATATCTACTTAGGGAGTGACGACGATACATTAGCAGAAGCTTCTTGCCATCAAGCTGATGACGGTCGCCCATATGCTACGCTATATATAAATTCTCAAAGATTTGTAGCACTCCTAGACACCGGTGTCGCCGTCTCTATCATAGGTGGACACTGGTATAAATCTTTCACAAGTTTGGGTTTTCAGATAACGGATTCTCAGCTCATCGTTGCCACCCTCGATGATAACCATCACCCTCCCCTTGGACAGCTTCGTTTACCTGTCACTTTCAACAATATGACCAGAGACATTGATTTTGTCATTGTTCCTTCTTTCAGACCAGGCTTGGTACTAGGTGTTGATTTCTGGAAAGCTTTTCATTTGGCCCCTGACATTGTAAGTGTAGCTTCATCATCAGTTGTTCCAAGTACAGATCATTTATGTACCCACAATTCTTATACGCTCAGTGACTCTCAGGCTTCTGCTTTGGACGAGATTAAGTCTCTTTTTCACTCAATCTCCTACGAAAAGCGCGGCTTGGGATTGACCCACTTGGTCCAACATCGCATTGTCACGGAGGGCCCACCGATTAAACAACGCTATTACCCTCTTTCCCCTGCTCGTCAAAAACAGTTTGAGGACGAATTAAACCGAATGTTGAAAATGGGAGTGAGCCCTGTTCAGTCTGGATGGAGCAACCCTGTAATGTTAGTACAAAAGAAAGATGGGACCGTCCGTCTGTGCCTGGACTCCAGGAAACTTAACAAGGTCACTAAACCGGATGCATATCCGTTGCCCTTTGTTCACCGAATTTTGGATCGTCTGCGGAACACCAAATTTCTCTCTTCCGTAGACCTTTCCAAAGCCTTTTGGCAAATTGCTCTAACGCCAGACAGCGTTGAGAAAACGGCCTTCGTCTGCCCCGGGAAAGGTATGTTCGCCTTCAATCGTCTTCCATTTGGAGAACGTAATGCTCCTGGAGAACTACAGCGGCTGGTTGATAAAATTTTTGGACCAGAACTCGAGGAACATGTTTTTTGCTATTTGGATGACCTCGTCATAATTTCATCTGATTTTGATCATCACGTCAGTCTCCTAAAAACAGTTTATAGTCGTCTTAAAGCTGCGGGCCTCACCGTAAACTTGGAGAAGTGGGAATTTCTTAAACCGGAACTCAAATATCTCAGATTCATTGTCAACAAGGATGGGTAACAGACAGATCCCGACAAATTAAGCGCAATCCGTAATTTTCCAAAACCTTCCAAGCAAGTGAAATCTTTTATAGGTCTTTGTGGTTACTATCGTCGTTTTATTAATTCCTTTTCTACAATTGCAGCACCCTTGACCGAATTGACAGGTACAAGTAAAGGCAAATCAAAATTTGTTTGGTCGACCGAGGCAGACACAGCTTTTGAAACCCTCAAGGAAGCCATGCTCCAGGCCCCGGTGTTAAGATGTCCTGATTTTCAGAGGGAATTCACCATACATTGCGATGCAAGTAATGTGGCTATTGGCGGAGTCCTTACCCAGGAGTTTGAGGACGGAGAACGCCCTATCGCTTTTTTCTCTCGTACACTCAATAAACATGAACGAAATTATAGTGTGACCGAGCGGGAACTCTTGGCGGTGTTGGATTCTGTACATAATTATAGAGCATATATCGAAGGAGCCCATTTCAATATAATAACTGATCTTAGTAGCCTCAAGTGGATGTACTCGCTCGAAAATCCCTCTGGCAGACTAGCTCGTTGGTCCACTCGACTTTCTCAATATAACTTTTCTATTGTTCACCGTAAGGGGTCTCAAAACGTTGTCCCTGATGTGCTCTCACGCATAGAAGTTAATGTCATCTCTTCCTGCCTGGTATAAACGTATTTTTTCAGAAATATTGGAAAATAACCACACAAACTCAGATCTGAAGATGTGATACATCAACATCACAAAGCTAAGGAAACGCGATGGTGAAGTAAGTTTCATTAGACTGTTATCCTCTAGTAAAAGGTGCTACTCCCATTACATTACAGTACTTATTCTATGGCTACTCATAGCAGTTTTCCTAATACTACTGATAATTTGGTGGCTGCTGAAACTAGAGCTGTTATCAGAATTTTGAAAAAATCACAGCGTAAGTGAAAAATTAATATGGAACCTAACACTGGCCCAGTTAGTCTGCTGAATGTCGAATGTGGTCGTGACTCTCCACACGACTACATAACAAAAGCGAAAAGGGACGTGGATGTTATTATCGGTGTTCTTCTTGGAGAGAATTCCCGCCTCAACAATGATCTATGACGCCAAGTTATGGAAGCTACCACCAACCTAATGACTAATATTGGCCACACTGCTGTTGTTCTGTCGACATTGCAGGCAGAAAATTTACAATTAAAGTTCTCAATGCTCGATCTAAAAAATCAGAAAACTGAAGTGGTCAGTCGTGAAGTGGTTGTACAAATGAGGAGCAAACATGCAAAAAGTGATTTGTCCATTATTTGAAAATAATGAGATTTATTTCAAATAAAATAATAGACGTAAAAATCTAAACAGAGGAAGTAAAAAATTCATTCAAAACAAGTTTTATTTCATTTTAAATTAAATTAAATCTTCTTGTGTTCAAACAAAAAGTGATTTCTCCATCACTCAAATTCAAGCAAAAGATGATTTCTCCTGATGGGCCAATCACAGCGAAGGAGTCGCCATTTTGGATTTGTGACAAATCATTTTTTGCTTGTTAACATGTTTTTATTCTATATAAAACTGACCTTTGTGTAGAGCTGTAGTGCGCTGTGTTTTCATTTAATTTAAAGTTTTAAAAGTATTTTAATGTTCGCCAAACACTAGTAGTTTGAAGAGAATTTCACTTAAAAAAGAAACCACATCACAATGAATAACACGGGTGCTGATTAAAGGAAATATTGATTTCCATTACATTTCCGATGATTCTAATACCTTGATAAAAAAGGCTAATCATTAAAAATTATACAAGATATTCAACTCACAACCTTGCCCTTGACTCATCCGATTTCTGAAGAAAAGAAAGAAGACTTAAAAAAGCTCCTACAAAGTATGTTTGGCGACTGGGAGAATTTAGAAGATCAAAGATTGGCATGGTATAAACAAACTATTTTCGAAGAATTATCTATTCCGTCAGAGGTAGATGAAGAAGTTATGTGACTGCGTGGAGCCAGAATCTTGCATACTTTGAAATACAGTATAACGATATTCGATTAAATATAAAACACCTTAATTTTTCTTTAAAAATTTTCTATCGAAAAAGCAACTTTTCATGCAAAAAATGTTTAGTCCATAGGTTTCATGCAAATAGTGTTTTCTCCAAATTTTAATTAAATTTATTAAAACTCCTTTAAATTGTATATTTCTTTAAGCAAGTGTGTTAACAATGACCGAATATCATCTTTATTATTGTTTAAAAAAATAATTAATAAGTAGTATCAGAAATTAGAAAACGGTTTTTTGTAATTTCCCACTCTTTACATTTGTGTGACAAATCACTTTTTGCATGTTTGCTCCTCAAATGGAGAATACAGATGAGCGCGAGTGGCTGCCTAGGATTGGTCTGAATGGCTCACCTCAGCTCGCCACAAATAATGTCGAACCAATAGCATCTGAGCGTATTCAGAAGCATGGTCAGCGTACACGCAGGGAGGTCATAATGTGTCGAGGTGATGTTGACGACTGTCTTTTGACGGTACCCAGGAAAAGGCATATACTTGCGTTCTCGTATGCCCCAGAAACAACCGAAGAGCAAATCAAGACATACATGCAGAAGAAAAATCCAGATGCGTCGAAGGACATATTAGTATAGAAAAAAAATAAAAGCTATCAATTTTATTATAAACAAAGCGCGACGAAAAAATATCATTGGATGTCTAAAATATAAGCGGATTAAAATTTTTCACGTGGAATCTTGACAAAATTGGCAAGTCTTTATCATACAATTTCATCATATTAATAAAATGGAAGATCAAACCAAAAGAAATATATTATACAAAAGAGGTCAACTAAAATCAAACATAACTAAACTTAATAATGGCATGACCGAAGGGTATCTAAAAGCTGCATCCAGGGAGACAAAACTACTAAGAAAGGAGAAGCTCGAGCCTTACTTCCTTCAGTATTAAGAAATGTGCACGGAAATCATGGATGACGAGGATCCTACTCCAGTCCAGGAAAACTTTTACGAGACTATTGAGAGAATCAATATTTCTTCGGCAGCAGCCGTCACAAAGGAAGTAAAGCAGGAGCCAGCGACGGAGCAGACACTCATGACAGCGAGGGTAAAATTGTCAGATGTGAAGATCCCGGAATTCTCGGAGAAGTACTCAGAATATAGCACTCTTATGGAACTATTCACAGCTCTCATAGACTGTAACTCGTCGCTGGCGAATATACAAAAACCATTTTATCTGCGAAACTTCACGAGAGGTGAGGCGCATGATGTGATTAAGAACTTGCCAGTGACGGGTGACAGCTATGTAGAGGCTGTGAAATTATTAAAAAGCAGGTATGATGATAAATTTCTTATCATTTCAGAATTGATACAAGATTTGCTTGACATTCCACAGGTGAAAAAATTTGCATCCGACCCAATACTAAACTTTATGAGAAGGGCCAAGCAAAGCATTGCAGCCCTAAAAACACATTACCAGATTAGAGTAAATGGTAAAATAAATGAGATTTTAGAATCCTTTAGAGGACATTGCAAGTTCCGTGTATACATGGCAAATAAACCTGCGAAATACGGCATAAAAATATATGCTCTTGTTGATTCAAAATCATTTTATACCAGCAATTTAGATGTGTATGCCGGTAAACAACCAGAAGGACAGTTTTGCGTTGATTACAGTCCAAGCTAGCCAAAAATATTTTAAATACTGGCTGGAATATAACAATGGATAATTACTTTATGTCTATCCCTCTTGCCGATAAGCTGGTTGCTAACCACCGAACAACAATAGTAGGCACTTTGCGTGTTTGCAAGTTTTTGAAAGAAATTGCTCTGGCTATTACTTAACCACATATATTTAGAAGATCTAACGTAATCACTTTGTCGAAACAACTGAGAAACCAGATCACCCGATTTGTGCCTTTGGAACATACCTTCAGGTAAAGGTGTATGCGCAGTATAAAGAAAGGGGATGTGGAATTTGTTCATTCAAACGGCGTATTGTGTCTAAAGTGGAAGGATAAAAGAGGGATTGTAATGTTGTCGACCAAACACGAACCAAAAATGATCGTTACCGATCAAATTGACTATAGCACAGGCTTGAATAAAGTAAAGCCGGAAGCTGTGGTACAATATAGTCAAAATATGGAAGCAGTCGATAAAGTACAAAGGATTTAAGGTTTTGTGGAGTGCTCCCGCAAATCTTTCAAATGGTATAAGAACATATTCTTTGGGAACACTACAGGGAAGATTTGATTGGCCAAATGTGTGGAAAATTTCATACGCCAAGGACTACAACATCGGGTGCAAGGAAAGTGGTCGATATGCCAATTAGGCTAAAAGAGAGGCACTTTCCATATCCCGTTCCACAGACTGAAGCCCAAAAAAGCAGAACACAAAGAAAAAATGCCACGTCTGCAGCAACACTACTAAAAGGCCAAAAAGACACTTGGTAAATGTGCAAGGAGTGCGATGTGGCACTTTGTGTCTATTGTATTATCGTATTTTTTATTCTAAAATAAATAAACGATTTTGTGAAAATAAAAATCTTTTGTATAACCAATGGTTGATGACACAGAAAACCTTACATCTATATCCTATCCATTAATTTTTTTTTTTTATTTATTATGGTGAAAAAAAACTCACTCCAATTGATTCGCTCATACCAATATAAACTTACTACAGTACACGTTTTGTTATTTGGAAGCCCAAATAAGTTGTGTTTATCGCTTATAAACTAAAACGCATATCTACATAATGATTGTATTGTCAGTTTTGTGTTATGTTGTGAAATCATTGGAATCAAGGAAGTGCTTTCAGGGGATCCATCTGACCAGATCCATTTTCATAGGTAGGAATTTTTGTTTCTTAATTCTCACCACATGTACAAACCCTCGATTATTTTCTTGGTTCCATTAACCACATATGCAGTCCACACATGCTCTACGCTCATACAACATGGATATTATAAGAGAATCCTTGGATATTGTTGAGGATAGAGAATTAGCTGTACTAAGAAGTCCCTCTGAGGATGATAATGCTGGAGACGTCAATAAAAAAAGAAAATGTAAGCGGTCTGTGTCTCTGCTGGATTTTTGTGAGCGATGATGATTATGTTTGGGACTCAACATCTTGGAAAGAGACAGACGAATCTTCAAGCGATGAAGATATAGCAAAGAAGAAGAAATTGAAATGTTTGGATGGAAAAGTAGGTCAGGCAAGGTTGAGACAAAAAAAGAATAAATAAGAAAAATATTGGAAAGAAGCAAGAACAAAAGGTGAAAAATTCATTCAAAGGGATGGGACTGTTGTGGAACCAAAAAATTACAGCCTAATCCATGTGTAGGAAATAAATGTCCCTGGAAATGTGGAGAAATTGGCATAGAGCAAAGAACAAGGATTTTTAATTATTTTTTCCTTGGATTATCAAATCAAAGGAAAAAAGATTTGTTAATCGCAATGTCATCTAAAGTGGAGGTAAAAAGAAAAAGATCTAAATATTCCAACTACGGGAACAACACATTTAACTACTTTATAAATGATGGGGAGGGTCGTCGTCAGGTTTGCATGAAGTTTCTCATTTCCACTCTAGATGTTACTCAAAGATACATTTATTATACCGTATCAAATGCATTACAAGGAATATCAAAAGCTGATGAAAGAGGAAAATTTGTTCCTGCCAACAAAGCTCCAAATGAAATAAAAGAATCAGCAAAAAATTTCATCATGAACTTACCTGCTTTACCATCCCACTATTCCCGCAAGGATAGTATGAAACTTTACTCTCCAAGCCCGCCGCGGATCCCCCCCAAGACAACGTACAATGCGGGAGGCCTAGGCCCCACTCAGGATTATAGTCAGGCATCAAGAGCTCTCCATTGCGCTCGAAGGCGCCCGAGGCTCATTGTGCCTTTTCTGACCGGTTGAGGTTTAAGGATCTGATTTTTCCATTTTTATAGAATAGGCAAAATCCAATACTAGTGTTCGTGTGCGAACTGAACACTTCCCCTGTTCAAGCAATTTTGAACTCAGGAGAGCACAAATGTTCCATATTTGTTGGTTATTTTGAACTAGACCCACAGATTAAAAAAAAAATAATGCTAGATCATGTTAACAAGATAAAATATTAATGTGTTAGTGACAGATTTTTAAAGACACCTTTTTTCAGCCGTTCCACATCATCCCATCAAGGTGACGTCAAAAAGTTGAAGATTCCGGAAGAGTATTTATATCCAAGGGACGAATTATTACACGCACTCCTTTATTTTCTTTTTCTTCTTCTTCTTTTTATTTTTAGTCCTTAAAAAAAACAATTAAATTTAATTCCGAATTTTTTCACAATAAAATTGAATTTATTATAAGCCTCTTAAATTTTAAGATTTTGAAGAATAAATTTTATTGAAATCATTGAGGTAACCCAACCATATCTAAATAAAAACTAAATGTTGTACGCAAATTTCAAAAGATGGCAACAGCAATAATAATTATTGTCGCGCAATTTTAATTAATGACTAGTAAATAATTATTACTGTATCAGATTAAATTGTCAATCTTAAGGATCTTAAGCGTTCTCGCATTAATCCAGTTTTTTCATTACTAGTTTAGGAGAAATTTAAATCAAATAAAAAATAAATAATAATAATGACTGGTATTCTCAAATTCACGTTCCAACTCAACGCAAGAAGCTCTTGCTTAGAACTTAATCGGTTGCCAGTAGTTACGTAACTAATGTATTGGATAAAACATTTTCAGAATACAGAAATGTCAAGTCTCAATAAAAAATTGGATACGACGCAACTCAATCGTCTGTTTTTCATTTCAGAATAGCCGTCAATAAATAGAAATAATAAATGAAGGGGGATAAATTGTAAAAACAAACTTTTTATATAAGCATAATGTAATGCTGGAACAGCCCCTTAGATATATAATATTTTGCAAATTTGTTTCAGTTCTATGTAGAATGTTGTAAAAAAAAATATAATAATTAAGTAGGTACCTGTTTTTGTTAAGATATCTTAAAAGGTTCGTTTTCGCTGAAAATAATAAAAAAAAATTGGAATTAACAATTTATGCGAGTGTAGGAATAAAGAGTGTAGCATTGCTGCCTATTAGTGTATTGGCTATGCATTCTATCCTATTTTCACAATCACAACATTTGTCAAATTAAGCTTTACGTCGACACAGAAAACGGCATGCATCAATCTCTTTCATTGTCCCCTTTTCTTCCTGTCACTTACAGACCATAGATAAATATTTTGTCATACCATAGGTGGATGGTTTTGGTACATAGAAACTGGTAGCACGCGGATTGAACATGGAGGGCATCATTTCATTCCTGATGTTCAAGTTGGTGGGCATGGAGCAGTCAACTGGATTCCACTGCGGATTCTGCTCTAAGGATATTTCAGTAAGGATTTTAGGATGGAAAAATTGATTCAGGTCTAGGGCCGCATCAACTCTGAAAACAAAATACACACTTACATATAAAACAATGTAAAATTTAAATATTTTTAGACTAGTATGCAAGCATAACTTTCATCCAAACACATTATTTTTAAAATATGCAGCACAGCTTACTTGAAATACGTCATCAACGATAATTATTAAATAATGCAATAAATTTAATTATGTTTTTATGTTGTAAATTGCACTTTATTCATGTAATAAGACAAAATTATTTTTAATTCTGGGTTAGGTCGAAGGTCGACAGGCGGGTCAGCTAGTTCAACAATAAAATGTAAATTTCCGTTTTAAAACGGACTCGTAGAGTAAAATTGATTTGATGAAAGTGCTAAAAACAGGTATTTTTGTACAAAGACCTGTAAGTCTCGAATATTTGACTTGTCCTAAATTTTTTCGTGAATAACCCCGCAGCATACAAACTAGTGAGCGAGGTGAAGATGTGCGACTAGTATGAGGACTGTCGCTTTTTGGTTTGTTGCATATCATTAAGTAGATTCACTTACTCCGGTGGCACACTAATGTAGAGAGCTGCGAATGCGCCAAATTTCTCCGTGTGACTGAGCAAATATTGGCCGGGACGAACATGATCCAAAGCAGAAAATACATCTAGTAGCACAGACTTAGCTTTGGCCGTGGTCCAAGAGTTCTGTTTGGCAATCTCTCCGTTGAATGTTTGACCATTGAACTGTTCCAGGAGACACAGTTTACCCGAATCCGAAATTATTCTTCCTGAAAACCGTCAGAGAATTAACGAATATGTAACAACTAATGACTAACAATTCATTACTGATGTTCCAATTTTAAATAGAACAAACCACTAATGGTCGGTTTCATAAAAAAAAAAGGAGACTTAAACTCCCTTTAAAAAATAACGGGTTTCATAACAACAAAACGTCATTTAAAACCGATTTTTAGCTAAAGTATCGTTATTGATTATTATTTTACGGACTGTACGGACGACTTTTTCCCAAAGATTCATTTTTAGAACCTAGAATTTACAATAAAATTATGCCGGATATCTCTGAGTCTCTGAACGCCGGGGGAACGAATTTGAAGAGGCTAGTTAACCAATGGCTGATGCGGGTTGGAATTGACGAATCGGAGAGTGCGCTAATGCAAATTTTAAGATAGGGACTTCTGAGTTGGACGACGTGTTGCGTAGTATTTATAATTTTGGTTTTTTGCAGTTACGAATGGTTAAATTGGTGATGGATAATGCTTGTGAAGTGTGCTGAAAAGACTTTATGAATGTATGTGTGTTCTATTTTGTGTGCGTGCTTATTCTGTATTTGCGATTTCTAATGCAAGTTGAAAACTTCATATATGGTTGATGGGTGCATGGTTTCTTTTTCTTTTTACATTAAGTAGTATTGCCTCAGCACAGACTCTCGTCTAGTGAGATAATAAACCCTTTATACAAATTATATATATATATATACACACATTGTAAAATGCTTGTGTTTTTTTGTATTTTTAGGGAATAAAATAAATAAATAAATAAATTTTTAGTTAAAGTCAACTTTAGTGTAGTTCAAATTATTACCACCGGAGTTCATAGAAAATTTTGAGGCGCTTTCTCTGTCACAAAGATAAACATTTTGTATGCGGTGATACTGTGGACTAAAATAGGGCGGAAAACATAGCAAAACGGGAAGAATATTATTGTTTACAGATTTCGTTTACTAATTCATAAACCACAATAATAAATTAACACAAAAAACGACACTTTGATGCTCTATTGAGAAATTAAATTGATAGATTCCGCGAAAATATTAGTTTATTAGAAAATATTATTTTTTTGACATTTCAAATTTTAACTGGAATATTTTTTATGAAACGCGTCAGCTTAAAGAAGTCTTTAAATTTTCTGTTCTTTTGAAGCTTTTTATGAAGGGCTTACGACCGTCTTCTACTGTTATTTCGAAGGCTGGCTTAATGTGAGCACTTTACGTTAACAACGCTCGCAACCAAATTTAAAGACTGTGACTGCTGTCATGTATTTGGCGCCAGGATATGACTATATCCATTTTTGTTAATGTCTCATCTTTATTGCCTGTTGGTGTACAACCTGGATAGTATTTACACCACCAGAACATCCATTTCATCATTAATTTTAATATCCTTTACGTTTGTTGTTAATATAGGTTTCATACCTCGGAAAAGACTAGAATCTGGAACGAAATTCAACAGGGTCCATTGGTTTGCAGCCTCTGCGGCGGATGTGCATTCGTAACCGTAAGGCATCTGATATTCCAACTTGGCTTCCACAATACCAACACCCTCACCACCTTCTTTGCACACCTGGAAATTTTATTGCGTTCAATTATATAATGTCTGTACATAAATTAGTATTGCCAGTCTAAACTAAGTCTATCTCAAGTAAAAACAATCTTGGATAAGTATAACATTGCAAAGAACATATCTCCAAAGACTTAATTAGACCATAAGCTGGATACACACATAACGATTTATCTGTAAAATTCGACCAATAAATCTGCATGTTAATGTTGTCTATAAAAACTGAAATATCAATGATAAATTGGTTGAATCGGTGACAGATAAATTGGTGCAATTTATCTGTGTGCAATACACACGAGAAGATGGAATGGTGGCGACGATGAAAGATAAATTATCATACCAATTATTTATACCCAAGTGATATTATTGGTCAAATTTTACGAAATTCTGAAAGATGAGTGATCACATGAATATCATTTAAATTTGAAAGATAAATCATTCGTCCAGCACACATGTACCAAATTAACTGACAGATAAATTTGTTACAACAAATAAATTGGATAAACTTGTTTGTTACGGTCAAAGACCCGATTTATCTCAACGATATTTTAAACCAGTTTATCGGCAGATTTATTGCTAAGATTTATTTTTACACGCGTGTGAAACTGAAATAGCCCAAACAATGAATCCAAATTTCACACAACCGTCTTTTCGCTTTAGAAACGGGGTCTATATTGAATTAATAAAATAAATAAATAAAATAAAATACGAAAGACTCCAAGAGGTGACGAACTCATAAAATTAATAAAGAAACGTTACAAGCCGCGGTCATGAATGTATGTGTGTGTGTGTGTGTGTCTGAGAGGTGTTTATGTGTGTATGTGTGTGTGCGTGTTTGTGTCTGAGAGGTGTTTATGTATGTATGTGTGTGGAGGAAAGTTTTGATTTGTTTTTGATTAATAAAGTTTTATACAAAAAAAAAAAAAAAAAATACCTCCGCTCAAGCATTTAGTTGCTTATGGAGGAATACCGTGTCTTGTGTTATTAATTGTTGTTTAATTGATTGTTGTATTTTAAATGTTTATTATTAAAATAAAAAAAAAATAAAAAAAAAATCATAGAAGAGAATGAGAAAAAACGGAATAAGACAGAATTGGAAGAAAAAATTTAGTTTAAAATAGCTGAAGATGAGATTTCTGAGAGGTAGTTCTTCGGTGCATGAAAATAAATCTAATGATGCAACAATCAAATCTGAAACTCTTAACTTACAAAATAGCCATCTCCTTTGCTTCTAACCAAAATTTTGACATCCTTCTTTGCTGTTTTCGACAACTTATTCACATCGGAAGACTGCCTCAACCTTAGTAGGGAATATGTGAAGTCATCTTCAGAAAGAGACGGATCTAAAAAGCATATTCATCAAATGTACATCTACCATAATAATTCAGTTCTTCAATAACGATCGATTCTTTCAATAACACGTACAATAACTTAACATGTTTCATAATATGTGACTTATTTCCTACTACACCGCCATCTCTTGGTTTTTTTTTTTAAAGTAAAGCAATTATAGAGGAATTGTTTTGATTACAAACTCATGACCCATCGAACTTCATCCCCACATCCGAATCAACGATAGTTATTATTACATAATGCAATAAATTTTATTTTACATGTAATAAGTCAATAATTTTTTTTATTCTGGGTTGGGTCGAAGAGCAGGTCAGCTAGTATATTTATAACATTAATTATTTTGTGTAAAGGACAATGGAATACGATGTCGATATGACTTCATTGTATCCAAAGGGATTTGCAACTTCCAGAAATGAATTGAAGTTATTTGATAAATTGATTGACAACTAATTATTGGGATCCAGAAATAAATAAATCAATACTTTGTACAATAAGCCCTATAATACGGAGAAACCTGTCCTTGAGGCTGACCAAGAACACTATTAGGGGGAAGGTCAGCCATTGTACGGCCATAATAAGTCATTTGTTTCACAACTTCGTACCTACTCAATTGTTTGATGTTTCTGTATGAAAAAAGTTCACTTATTTTTTCTGTCAAAATTTAGTTGGATCTGATTTATCTACATAATATTATTTTAGTCCGTTTATATTTTTGAAGGCGCAGCAATCGTAGAAAACAGACGTTAAGGTCAGATTTTAATATGCCCAGAGCCGTACAAAATGCTGGAGAAGGTTCTTAAATACAATTTGCTGCATTAACTTTAATATATTTAGAGCTATTTAAAAAACTCTATTTTTTTAGGATCTTCATACAAATTTCTCAAAAAGACAGTAAGCCATCTTTTGGAAACAAAAGTACTCATGTAAAAGTTGAATGGAATCTTGGTACTACGGTATGAAAATGTAATAAAATAATTGTAGATTGATGTGCTATACATATAAATGTTATTCAAATTTTATTATTCTCAATAAATAAAGATTTAATGAAAAAAATTGCAAAATAGTTCCTCCATTTTGAAGTTTGACAGCTGCATTTATCACACATAGCACAAATCACCCTCTATGGGTGGAATGTCTAATTAATTATCACACATTAGAGGGTGTAGGGAATGTAGCTAAGATTCAAACCATAGAGAGAGTAAAACTTGCAAATTATGTCGGTAGGTTCGTATAATATTATGAGGTCGGTAAAACAAAAATTGTAAAAGTGTCATTCTTTTTTTCTGTGCTTATGTCAGTTATAGAGGTCTGTTAAGCAATGGGAAGCTAGACTAGAACCTGTTTAATTACCTACCGATCAAGCCTGACAATCGGAATCAAAAACTTAAAGCAAGACAAGCTAGTTAGTAAATAAAAATGTTATAGAGGCCAACAGGTAAAATTTTGGGATTTCTCCACAAAACCTTTAAAAATTTCCAAAAAATAGGTAGTGTCTTATATAAATTTTGAGTAACTACAATGTTTCCAATAATCTCTTCTATCTACCATAACAGTTTGTCAAACTTTCTACCAAACACTCACTATGAAATAATGAAGTTAAAAATAAATATAAGAATATTTTGATTTTTGTCAGAATGTCATATTCCTTCACAACTGGTTAGTAACCAACCCAAAGAAATGGATTCTATCTTTTAATGAAGAAATTTAAGTGTTAAAACAATACCTGAGTTAGTCTCCTGTTTTGACTGTTTCTCACAAGTACACATTGAAGAATTGTTAGAAGGCTTGGTCATATTCTTTTCTTTCTTAGAAACTTTGGGTTTTGGAGCAGCTGGAGAGGAATCTTGGCTTTTGATTTTGGATGCTCTCGACCTTGTCGTTACACCTACAATTTGAAATAAAATTATACATCACAATGTCACTTCAACTCCGTAACTTGGCAGGCAGCTTAGAGCTGATGTGCTTGACATCCCACACTTGTATGACAATATAATTGATCGCATCTAGTATGTAGTACATATTAAATCAATGAATTACAGGATAAATCTAAGCTACATAATAATGAATAATCACACCTGTCCTAGGAGTCGAAAACATATTTTCATCTATGTCCATAACGAGCTTATCTTCATCGTCGCTTGTTTGAGAAGCCACGTCTGATAAATCACCAACTGAATTTTCCTGCTCTGAACTGTTCTCCACGTCTGTGTCTGATTTACTGTTACTAATCCTAGCCCAAGTTTTAGCTATGCAATAGTCACATTTTTTTCCCGGCGAGGATCTGAAAAAGAAGATGATAACTTTGGTTTTGAATTGTGACCAAGTTTAAACTATTCAAGGGTAAAATAATACTTACTCTGGTAAAGATTTATTGCTGGGTTGTATTAAAGCACGTTTGAGTAACAATTTGTACAGCCATTCGTTTTTATCCTTCTCTGTCAGTCTCTGAGAAGGCAGGGGCGAATCAAAGTAAACAATAGAATGTTTGAAGGGTGCACCTTTACTATCTGAAATAATATTTTTTTTAAATTTTATGCAACACATAACAATACAATAAAATTACTAATAAGGAATAAAAAGACAAGTTCAGTGATGTGCTCGCAGGATTGTGTCTGTGTTTACTGCTCATATTGTTTCGTTATTAATCTGTTGTGCCTACATACATTCTTGTTATTAATAATCATAAAAATTAAAATTACATTTTGTGAATACAAAACAAGAGCCATAGCAGCTATATTTCAAATTCAGGGCCATTTTTATTTGAATAGCTTATTGTCTTACAGTTTTTGAGAAATTTTGGTAAACAAGACACCAAATGCAAATATTTCCAAGCTGGCCGGGAGGGACATTACTGAAATTTTTTGTAGCCAAACATTGCAGCGCGGTGACGGCCCATTTATGAATCCCATTACTCTACGGACCGTTAACCATCACACAAATAGATAACCTTAATATAATGGGCTAATTGGAGAAAAGGGGTATCTGTTAAAACGAAGGTCCATTATGAAAGGCAATTTTGCAATAGGTATATGAGAGATTATTTGCACTTCAAAAAGAACTGATTACAAGATATATTAATTAGCTGTACCGGTATTCTAAGTTTTATCGGAAGGTAGTCACAGAAGTAAAGTGAGTATTACACGATACATTTTGTATGGGAAACGTCTATACGTATTGAATGCGAGAATAGCTTTTGTACCGCTATTCACTGGCGTTGGGCGCGCTATACTCGTTTTCTACACAAAATTTATCGTGTAATACTCACTTTACTTCATAACTACCTTCGGTTAAAACTTAGAATAGGGGTACTGAAATAGAAACAATACTATAACACAATCATAGAATGTAGAATCATCAAAATGTTGATACCTTTCAAACTGTATTCCTTGACGACAATGGGAATATTCCAGGAATGCTTCAAATTTGATAAATTATTGACTAGGCACTTGATGCACTCTGGCGATACCACGATACTGACCAGGTTTTCTTTAGCCAACTCTTCACAGGTACTGTCCTTGCTAACTGAAAATACCAGAAAATGAACATTCACAACACAGATACTTTTTTTTCCTTTTGGGGGCAATTAACGCTTCGACCTGTAGTGGTCTCTTGTGCTTCCCCCGCTTGATAATGGCGTCTTCTGATTGGAGCTTCTCCACTAGTCCCAGATGCGTTAGGACCACAGGATAACGTCTGTCGGGAAAACTAGTATTTCATGATTTTTGTAAATAATTACCTGATGAAAACTCTACTTCTTTAATCCGCTTGAGCGATTCTAATTTGATTTCTTCAAAATATTTGAACAACAGAAGAGGGTACTTCACATTGGAAAAATTCAAATGGGGACCAACACTTTTCTGAAAATATTCATACAAAAAAAAAAACATATTTAGAGTAATGACAAAACTGGAGTTTTACACTATTGTGTCCCTGTGCATGACAAAATGTCTAATATAACTGTTTATGAACAGAGCTTGTTTCTGCACCGATCTACGGGTATTTTCATTTCATTTTTCAATAATATTAACTCATCCTTAAAGGTGTTCAGGCAAAACAATAGGCTCCGAAACTACTGAACCGATTTCAAAAATTCTTTCACTTGGGAAGCAACACTATCCCCGGTGAACATAGGCTATATTGAATTTGTTTGGTCTATTGTGTTTGCCACTTTGATTACAGAATGCCGGCGAGCCCAATGTTCACCCAGAAGTTGACAATGGTTTTTGCGGCGATGTTTGGGATATCCTCTGGGTATAGTATAAACTTTCCCAGGTGATATCGGCGTTTGCTCATCAATGGTATGCACTCGCATAGAATGTGTAGTGGCATTTCTAGGGCCTCCTCGCACACCCGGCACATATCTGCATTTTGAATCTTCAGGATCTTTACTACAACTCCAATAATGTAACCCAAGGTGTAAAAAAATTATTTAAAATGTTCTTTACATCGCGTGCGCTGTGAAAACTATTGATGATAGAATAAAATAATATACTACGACTTTGTAAAAGACAAACTTATCTACAAAAAGTGTCGCGACAGCATACGTCTAAGTATTATAATTATGCCACAATAAGTTTTCATTTATTTAAAAAATTTAATTGAAATGCGTCAGAGATATAGGCGTCACTGGGGTACGAGCCGGACGGGAGGGAGGCATTAGAATGCTACATTATTCAAGATTAACATAGCCTATAGAATATTTTGATAAAGTTAGGGATCTATAAAGATCATAAAAAAGCTGAATTATTTTTTTTAAATACCTATGTATATAAAGAAGTAAAAAATATCTATAATATAGAAAAGTATACTCACATTAGTTTTCAAAATTTTAATTCTTTCAAGCTCTACGGGTTCATTCTTGCCAGCTAAAGGCAGGGTTGTGACCATTTGGTATTTCTGAGGGTATGATTTTATTTGTTCTAACGAAGCTCTCCACATATCGTCCACAAAATTTTCATGATTTTGTCTGATCAAAATCAATTTGGTACACAATTTCGTTGTCCATATTTCTTGTACGTGCTTTACAAAATCTTGGCGTTCAACGATAATTTTAGGCAATAGAATATTCTGCAACGTAAAATGAGGATAACTAGTATCGGTAAAACAAATCATCAGTTTGTCCCAGGATACAAAAAATACTTATAGCACATTATATTGTTTTCCAAAGAATATTCACTTTTAATATATTCAGTAGGCAAGTATAACAAATTTTTGATTTATGTGAAACACGTTTTTACTTATTATGAATTTAAACAAATACAGTTGCACTTTCACGATATTTTATTGAGGCTCGAGCGCTTTCGTCTAAAACAAAATTGAAGACATGGTACAATATTGAGTCTCAATAAAATATCGTGAAAGTGCTTTGGTGTTTGTTTAAATTCATCATAATGAACTTTCACTATGTAAATACAAAAACCTACAAAAAATAAGTTTTTACTTATGTTCGTTATAAAAATTGAAATGGTCTAACCAATGTGACTCAAACCAGTTTAATTAGATAAGTATCAATGATAAGATGGTTTCAGATCACTAAATTGTGGAAAATTTATGTGAAGTTATTATTATGGGCATTAGGGTGAGTTCATACCAAACGAGTATAAACCCAGGCCTGGAAAATAGAGTATATTTTCATGATTGTTATATTGGACACCATGGGAATAACTTAATTAAAATAAAATAAATAACGCTCTTCTATACATAGGAGTCAGTATAGCCGGCAGAACTTAATGCTTGAAACATTCTCTACCAGTCTACCGGTCCCGTCCAATCTGAGGAAGGATAGAGTAGAAAGTAGAAATTTCAAGTGAAAAAACACATTGAAAATTTTTGACCCGACAGGGAATCGAACCCGGGACCTAATGGGCGATGACTTTTCTTTCTCATTGATATTTCCTCGATGACCATATCAATGATCAAGAAAATACACTCCATTATGCAGCTCTGACAAGTTTTATAATTTTTAGTTATCGCTTGTCTCTTTTTTTAGCATAATAGCACAGGGCCTCTGGGATTAAAATATATAAATAGACTTCTTTTCTTTTTTTAGAATGCAAAAAAAATTGATATATTAAAGGCACAAGGTGCTCATAAGTTGCTGAACTCCATTTAGGACTTTCGTGTTTTTTAGGACAAGAAAAGTAAATGGTTAGGTTTGGTCAGGCAAAAGTTGTTTACCAGTTAGCTTTGCTGATAGCAAAAATGAGAATGACTTACTTGGAATTTGTTTATCTCCATGGCAGTGGGGCTTCCGAAGGGATTGTAAATATTTATTAGACGACCATTGTTCAAATGATGGAGCAGCACCTTTAAACCTATTATATGTTCAGAAGGTTTCAAAGTGGATTTGTAAGGAAAGAGAGGTCCTGAATAACCCTGAAAATTTTCAAATGAATCTTCTCAGTAATATAATGTAATATGTAGAGCGCCTAGGGCACAAGAAATTGCCAACAGTCCTTCTACTTTTGGACACCACATTACACAATTTTTTCCATCTTTTCATAACTAACTCTCCCTTTAACACCCCACTCAGGAGCATAGGGAGGCAACAAGAGCTCTCAATCTTGCACAATGTTTATGACCTCCTCCCACACCATGTCCAAATCGGCCACTTGCCATACCTATACCTATCAGGGGCTCAGCCACAAGGTCACTAGAGGTGGTAATGGTTGCTCCCTTTTCAGAAATTAATAAATAAACACTTAATTGTTGACTTGGGATGATCTTGATCCTTTGGGATAAGTTTGCCCTTTGCGATATGTGTTACCTCATATTTGTAATTTTCCCATATTTCTAGGCAAATAGACATTTCAGGGATTCCAACTAGTTGACTAATGCATTATTTTCCTAAAAAGGAATGCGCTCATAACACTATGAACGCAGAATTCTTTGAGACAAGTACAAAGCATTGTATGTTTAGGGAGCGTTCAAGTATTACGTAACGCACTATGGGGGGGGGGGTTAGTCTTGTAAAACGTTAATATTGTATTACGGGCGCCGCAACAAAGGTATTTAGTGACATTTCAGTAATAATTGTGATTTGAGGCATACATAGCTGTATTATGTGCGTTAGGCAACGTTTAGAGAATGGAAAGAGAGGTAACGGGGGGGGGGGGGTCAATAATGTTTAAAAAATGCGTCTCTTTCACTGTCTGCAGTAAAATGAAAGCGCGAAGCAGAGAGTGTAGGCGACGTTAAGCGTACCTTAAATACCATAATAATCAAGACCCCCGCAAAAATAAAATGTATGAACTTAGTAAAAAGGTTAAATTAATTATATGATACATTAAATTAAAAATCTTTTGCAATATTAGTAATATTGCATATTAGATTTATCATTGTACAACAACCATTCAATTGGGAGACCATTTTTCTACAAAACCATTGCATAATTAATTTAAAACAGCATCTTATATTCTCACCAATGGCCGAATCACTCGAAAACGAGTGCAGAACTTACAAAAAAAAATTCTCACCGATATTGGTATTTCCGTAGGATCATCTAGAAAGGATTGTTTGTAACTACTTTTACATTTAGACTTTTTGCTGCAACTAATTTTGGAGCCATCTTCATTTATTTCTTCAGGCAACTCACAAACTTGATCATATGGATTCCTAAAAACTCCTCGAATAATTTTGAACGTTGCCGAATCATTGTAAGCTTTATCATTGTTGATAAATTTTTTACCATCTTTAAATGTGTACGACCTGGAATCAAAAAAATTTAATTTGATTTGAACAGTTACGAAATTAATTTACACTTTTTTTTAACGGAAGACAATTTATTACATTGGACCAGTCTATAACGAGACAGCGAAATCACTATAGAGTGGAGAACGTTCCAAGAACTGATAAGAACAGATATGGATTTCTTTACTCTGCTCTCCTGATATTTAATGATTTGCCGGAAGAAGTCAAGGGCTGTGGGAGCGAAGCACTGTTTGTGAAGCGTCTCAAGAAGTATATTTTGGAAAGGCGAGAGTGACCTTAGCTTGTCCAACAATAGTGTATAATATATCAAAAAAGTACAGCCCGATCCCTTATACCAGCACCTGGTGCTGTCTGGGATTATTTTTATTTGTATTCTTGTATATATGTATTTATATTTTATCTATTGTTAACGGTTTATTTTTGTTGATTTATTATTATTGTTTTTATACTTTTAATACAAATAAAATTATTATTATATAAGGAAGAATAATAATTAATCTTGCTGGTTTCTAAATGTGAATTCTAATAAACCCTTATCGTAATCACAAGTAGTAATTGCAACAGTAATAGGTAACTACTCTGGAGAATTGAACAACTTCAGTCAATATAATTTGTTTACAATTTTGAATATTATATTGTCAGGTTATTAAAGCACTATAATATGAAATGGATAAAATTGAACAAAACAAGGTAGAATGTTTTGGGCCTGTCAGACGTGAGGTTAGATAAGTCTAAAGCATTTTGTTTTTATGTATAATTGAGTGATTTTACGTTAAAATGAAAAAAATCTTTACAATTTTATGGATGTTTACAACTTAACACTTCATGTTTTTAACCTCGCTTTTTTTAAATATGAAATTTTATACACCTACCAATCCAGCTTTTTTAGTTCGGCAACCAAGTCCATGACTGCGAATTCGGTGTGCAACTGCAATTGTGCAAGTATATAGTCGAGGATTATTATTTCAAATCAAATCATAATACGTAAAATGGTTAAATTCAGATTGAAGGACACGTCGTATTTTTACAATATATTATATTATCTATGCGTCGTATCATGATCAGCGATTGAACTGGAAATTCTAATCAAAGCTCCTTATTAACAAATGCAGCCGGTACATTAAAAAAATCCAAACCATTTAAAATTGAAAAGTAAAGGACCGGGGAACGAGTATATCTATTCGTTAGAGAGTATATTATGTGTTCTGTGATATCTATTATTTTGAAAACAGTAAATACCGATGATAAGATAAGGAAATAACATGCACAACATGTGCGCCTAATGCCTGCCACACACGCTCCGGTATACCTGTGCAGGCGGCCTGCGCAGGTATACCTCACAACGCCCACACACGCTCCGGTCTACCGTAAGGTAGACCTGCGCAGGCGACCGGAGTGCCGCCACACACGCTCCGGTATACCTGTGCAGGCGGCCTGCGCAGTTACTAGAAAGATATTAATTTTTTTGATTACTGACTATATTTTTGATCGACCTCGGTACGGTACCGCAGTGGTTATAGGCGTGGACTTCAGATCACGAGGTCCCGGGTTCGAATCCCGGTCGGGACAGAATTTTTCTGTTTTTTTACTTGAAATTTTTTTATTTTTTATTTTCTTTTATAAATGTGAAAAAAAAATGTGGTTGGATGTTAGAGATTGCTACGGCTATAATCCCGCCATTGCCACTTGTCTATAGGTACACTATTTTTTGTACACTATTTTTAATATGCATAAAGTATAAAATAAATAAATAGATAAATCTAAATATTTAAAAAAATTCAAAACTCCGAACTCGGTAGCCTAGTGGCAAAGGCTCCAACTTCAGATCAAGAGGTCCCGGGTTCGATTCCCGGCCGGGTTAGAAATTTTCAATGTGTTTTTTCACTTGAAATTTCTACTCGGGGTTGGAATCCTGTGTCAGATTGGACGGGACCGGTTGACTGGTAGAGAATGCTTCAAGCATTGAGTTCCGCCGGCTATAGGTACTGACACCTATGTATAGAAGAACCAACATTCCTCCGGAGAATTTTGGGTTTAATATGATACCACCGCATCACGAACGACGCTATACGTCGGTCACTTTTACCATTATGTGGAAGAGATGGACTTGGCTGGAACATGTATTAAGGATGCCGAATGACAGTTGGCCGAGGAGAGCGCTGTTCTTCCTGCCATCAGGGTCCCGAAGAAGAGGAAGAACCTCTCATACTGTGTTCCGCTTCTTCGAAGCAGAGCTGAGGAATCTGGGCATGGTGTGGGAGGAGGTCATAAACAAGATCGAGCGCAATGGAGAGCTCTTGTTGCCTCCATATGTCCCTAAGTAGGGCGTTAAGGGAGTTTGGATTGGATGTATAGAAGAGTGTTATTTACCTATTATTATTTAAAATATTTATTTATTAAATCATAATATATTATATATGAAGTATACATCATTGTATAACTATAATAAAAAAAAGAATTAAATACAATGTTATATACTAAATATAAAAATATTATTATTTAAAAAAATAATAATTATAAAAAAACTCCTCTAGTTCATATCTCGACTGAGCCATATGCAATTAAGGAATGCACAACCACTCCACGCAAACGCTGGAAAACTACTGAAAGACCTGCGCAGGCGACCGGAGTGCCGCCACACACGCTCCGGTGAACCTGTGAAAGAATTGATTTTCGATTCTTCTCCGGTCGCCTGCGCAGGTCTAAAAAACTGCACAGGTCTACCCCCACACACGCTCCGGTACACCTGAACAGGCCGCCTGCGCAGGCGACCTGTGCAGGTATACCGGAGCGTGTGTGGCCTACATAAAACGAATAGTTGTCACATAGTACTTATTCTATGGTTGTCACAACTATTATATTATCTATGAGTTGTCATTGTCAATATTGTCTTGTCATAGAGTTTTGTAGATGTAAGTTCATCTATGGATAACAGAGTTAGGTACTTTAATTTTTGGAGAATAATAGCAAAATTCCAATCCAAAATCCAAACTCCCTTTAGACCCCACTTAGGGGCATAGGGAGGCAACAAGAGCTCTCCATTGCGCTCGATCCTGCGCAACGTTAATGACCTCCTCATTCGTAATCAATAGCAAAATTACGTTGATTTAAACTAAATAAATCAATTTTAATCTAAAACATATCATAAATTAATTGTATTATAAAGACATATTTATGTTATTTTAAAAATGTTGTAATAAAGTTTGTACCAAGTTACGAAGCGATTACGATATTCGGATTTACCACAATTTGCATAGAAAATACTGGAAAATTCACACAATGTCATGAAAGTAGTCTGTGGTCATGAATCATAAAGAAACGTCAAAGTCAAGTGAGGATGAGCGTGCCTCTTGCGCGCACTTGGTCACCGACCTAATGTATTGGAGCATGTTGACCACGAAGTTAGTAGCATATTGTGTTTCTGATTTCTGGCAGTAGATGGCGTTATACGGATATCAAGATAAATATAGAATGCGGGAATGTCAAAAATAATTGACAGCTTAATAATATAATAGTAATGAGCACGTAATGACAACGAAATTTTGAAATATATAATAATATACGGTTCTTATTAATGCTTAATCGGTATAACTAAATTATTAGAATTTAAAGAAACCTAGTTATATTTCATGTAGATATTTAAGGAACATTACGGCATTACCATCAGTTGAATTATTAAAATAATCTTTCAGACTAAAATTATTTTCGGTGCAAATACCTTATGCTACGGACTACCGAGATCAAAGTCGTTAAAACATACTCAATACCTTGCCATTAGCGAGTGTTTTCTATTATATTGCTAAACTAATATTTTTTACCAAATACGCCGTTTCCTTTTAAGTTGTAGGCTGAAAGAACCGACCTCCACTTTTTTCTATTCAAACAAAATAGCGCTTCTTCACCTATATACCATTTCTCATACAACCTCCCGTATTTCTTTTGCTTCTGACTTGGATTTCACTGAATCCATGTGTTTGATCCGCGTCATTTTCTGTCAACCGAACCTTACACCTTTCCTTTCCTCGTATATAAATTCTCTGTTGAGATCTACTCGTACTTTGACATTACTACCAATTCATTAAAAAATTAGGTTAGTAAGCACCTGTTAACTAACCTTAGGTTAGGTTAGAACATAATTATTTAGGGGGGTTTGGAGGGCGGAGCTGGAGAGCGGATACTCATCACTTCATGCACTTAGAAGACTCCAAAATTTCCTCAGTCCAGATATTAAAAAGCTCTTAGTTCAATCCTTGCTTCACCTACTATTTGACTATGCCGATATTTGCTATCTAGATATGGCAGTGGAGGTCGAGTCCACATTGGAACGTCTTCAAAACAGTACATCTTCTCTCTACGAAAATATGATCACATTTCTGAATACAGGCTTCAACTTCAATGGAAAACCATGCGAGAGAGAAGAGACCTGTATACTCTCTGTTTGCTGTACAAAATACTTCAAAACCCGTCCTCCCCTAACTACCTCACATAGAGATTCACCTTTCTCAGTTCGCACCAACGTTCTGATCAAAATAAATTGCTGCTCATCCCATCCCATCGCTCACAATTCTATTCTGAGTCCTTCACCGTTTGTGCCGCAAGGTTGTGGAACCAACTTCCCCTCTATATATGAGGCTCACAGACTATTAACACTTTTAAAAAATCGCTGACGACAAGGAAAAACCGTACTCCAAATTTAAAGAGGATCCCTCTTCCCACCTTCCCAACTCTTTGATGCTGTGTATTTTATCTTGTTATTATTTTATTGAATTCACAAATCACTCGAGATCGGGTGGATTGCCTTATAAAATAAAAATTATTGAATTTATTTTGGTTCATTGAATTTATTGAGTTTGTTTTTGATTTATTTTATGTATGTATTTAATTTTATTTGAGTTTGATTTTGTATGAATTTTACCTTTTCAAATCTTATATCTCTTTATTTTTATCTTTTCATTGTGTGATCTTGAGTATTTTATTTATAATTCTTGTGAATTTATTTTGGACTTGTTGTAATGTGTTGAACTTTGGTTGATTACTTGAATTTATTTTAGCCCATTGAATTTATTCTAATTTATTGGATTTGTTTTTAATTTATTTTACGTGGGTATGTGTTTGGTTTTATTTGAGTTTGTATGAATTTTACCTTTTTAAATCTTTATTTTTATCTTTACATTGTGTGATCTCATGTGATTATTATTTTGCTTTCTACTGTCTGTAGTCTTATTATTTTTGTTTGTAATTTGGGTTGGCTGGAAGAGATCGTGCGGGATAAGTCCGCCCTTTGACTCTCGTGAATGGATTGATCAGGACTGCATTTTTTGTAACAATAAAGCATTATTTATTTATTTATTGATTTTGTGAATTTCATAGTTCTGTTCATTTGCAATTACTTCCGGTTTCAAACAATTCTCTTCACCCCCAATGTTCCTATGGCAACATGCACCCATTTTTTTCCTAAGACATTTACCTTTCTCATCTTACGGATTTCAATAACCATTTGCATTCTTTATCCTCATATATTTCTTTTTGAGCTCACAGAAAGCTGCATTATTTCTCTACAGCCTAAAGTGATTGTTAACCAGCTCCAATCGCCTATCCAGTTACACCATCCATATTTGGCTGCACCTAGCCAGCTGTTTGGTAGACTAATCTTACATTTATCTTGAACTTAATAATTATAGATACTTACGATGGGCTCTCACTATCTGCATTCTGATTTTATATTACGTTTTGTATAACATTCATTTACTATCAGAGGTTTATAAATTGATAAATCAACTCTTGTTACGAGTAACAAATGTGTCAGTATAGTTTTATTTTTTTTACCCATCACGCCGTTTCCCTAAGGGGGTAGGCAGAGAGTATGGATTTCCATTCTTTCCTATCCAAACAAATCTCTTTTGCTGCTTCCAAACGCATAACATTCCGCATACATGCTCTCCTATTTCTTTTGAACCGATATGATCGGACCATGTCATTCAAGGTCGACCTCGTCTGCGTGCACTCTTTCAGATTTATATATCCTTTTTGTCATTCTTTCCTCGTTCATTCTCTCTACATGCCCAAACCACCTTAATTTATTTACTTTCATTCTAGTCACTACGCTAACATCCACTCCACATTCCTTTCTAATATTCTCATTCCTCACCTTATCAATCAGTCTCTTTCCGCATATCCTACGGAGTGATCTCAATTCCACAGCATTCATTCCAACTTCCAGATTTTTCGTCCATGTTTCACTCCCACACATCATGGATGGTATCAGGATTGCATTGTGCATGTGCATCAACTGTTTGGATTTAAGAGATACGTTCTTATTTCTCATTAGAGGTCATAGTGCACCGCTAACCCTTCTACCAGCCAGTTTCCTTCTTTCAATCTCCTTTTCACACCTTCCACCTCTGCTAAATAGAATACCTAAATAACACAGAATCTACAGGTTCCATCATCTTCGAGTCCCAGCTTCCTCAGGTGTTCCCTAAGTCTGCAGTGACCCGTTAAGAAGCCTGTTAGGGTTTTAAGACCTATTTTACTTAGGCTTAAACATATTTTTGTTCTTCTGGAGTCAAATCCACCAAGAAGATCTTTGGATTGCCTAAGTCCGGGAAGGTTGTTCCACTGTTCTTCTCTTTCTTCCCTTCCTTCTTATCTCGTCTTGGAAGAATCTGTTACTTAGACCGCAAAAAGGTTCTGGTCCAACTAGGTGTGTCGTTGCACCTCTTTTCACTAGCCTATCTGCTTGTTCGTTACCCTTCACCCCGACATGCCCCGGGACCCAGAAGAGAGTGACATTATTATTCTTACCTAATTCATTCAGTTTTGATAGCCATTCCCATACCATTTTAGAGTTGATGATGTTTGAACTCAGTGCTTTAATGGCTGCTTGGCTGTCAGAAAATATGGCTATGTTGCCTTTTTTATATCTTCTGTCCAGGTTGAGCTGGAAGCATCTATCCAGAGCAACCATTTTGCTTCTAATAATATAAAACAATCCAACCTCGGTTTAGAAATAAAAAAAAAACAATTCAGACTAAACAGAATAAATCTGATTTGACCGGAAATCGAACCCAGGCACTCTTGGCCATACCATTATCTACCGAGGTCAGTTTGTGTACTTACCTAAATCAATATTAAAAACAAGCTAACGTTGCCTTCTGTCATAAATAAATAAATAAATAGCACTCTTCTATACATAGGTGTCAGTATAGCCGGCGGAACTTAATGCTTGAAGCATTGTCTACCAGTCAACCGGTTCCGTCCAATCTGAGACAGGATTTATGTCATAGCCATGTATAGTCCAAGATTCACCGTAGACTTTATTTAATCTGCTTATAGCTTTAAAAGATAGTGTTAATCCCCTTGTCACATTTATTATTGATGCATTGTTCCTAGACATTTTACATTTTTAAGTATATACTACAGATTTTAAGTGTATAGTCAAAGGAATAAGAAACTATTTTTATATTACGAACCTTTTTAATATATCATCTTAGAGTGCGTTTATATCTCACAAATATAGTAAGAGCTTCATAATATTATTCTTTTATAACCTATCCTATTTCTCTTGCTTCTGACCTGGCCTGTTATTATTATTATTTATTTAAATGAATCTGTGCTCACTCGAAGTGAACACAAATACACTTTTTTGACATCTTTCACAGTAAGCAAATGCTTGTGTCGTGAAAACGGAAATGGTGGACACGGCCGGGATTCGAACCCACAACCTCCGCACAAAACAGTGCGAAAGCCGGCATCGTAATTACTGATCTATCAACCACCCAATAAGCCGTATCAAGATTTTATCTCTATAATCATTACCATCATGGATTTTGAGGCTTAATGGGGTATAGAAAGATACTCCTAAGTAATCAACTCATTATTTGAAGAGAAAACAAATAATTAAGGAAAGTAATTGGATAGTTGAAAAACTTATTTTTTATATAACACGGGATATAATATCTTCTAGTCAAAAGTAAGAACAATACATTTAAAGTTGTTACAAAATTTTGGCTTTACAAAATAAAATAATAAATCTACCAGTTGACAACAAGTGCAAGGTGAGAATAATATGATACATCCAGTAGTGTTGTCCTCGTGGAATATTTTTGGAAAATTTATCTATAGTCTTGGTTTTCCTCTGTCTATATGCATGATAAAAACAAAACATTCTAGCTCTTTTGTCTCCATCTATATTTTTAATTTTCCACTAGGTTGCTGATCTGATTCATGATTGATTGCACTAGAAACATAAAAACAACAACACATAATTAAGATTAAAGAATGGTTTTTTGACACAACTATATCATTATAATGTATTATCCCATAATTTTTATATTATATTTCTCAGAAACTGATCTGAATGAGTAAAATGTTTATCGAATAGTCAGTGTAACACGCGGCCCGATATATAACAAATTATGCAACAGTGGAACATGTATATTGAACTGAATGAGTAAAATGTTTATCAAATAGTTTTAATTTAAGCTATAAGTGATGCTGCCCCCAAGTCTCGCAGCACCTAGTCCAGACCAACCTTAACGAGTATCTGGTCCTTGTCAGTGTAGAATGTAACACGCGGCCCGATATATAACAAATTATGCAACAGTGGAACATGTATATTGAACTGAATGAGTAAAATGTTTATCAAATAGTTTTAATTTAAGCTATAAGTGATGCTGCCCCCAAGTCTCGCAGCACCTAGTCCAGACCAACCTTAACGAGTATCTGGTCCTTGTCAGTGTAGAATGTAACACGCGGCCCGATATATAACAAATTATGCAATAGTGGAACATGTATATTGAACTGAATGAGTAAAATGTTTATCAAATGGTTTTAATTTAAGCTATAAGTGATGCTGCCCCCACGTCTCGCAGCACCTAGTCCAGACCAACCTTAACGAGTATCTGGTCCTTGTCAGTGTAGAATGTAACACGCGGCCCGATATATAACAAATTATGCAATAGTGGAACATGTATATTGAACTGAATGAGTAAAGTGTTTATCAAATGGTTTTAATTTAAGCTATAAGTGATGCTGCCCCCACGTCTCGCAGCACCTAGTCCAGACCAACCTTAACGAGTATCTGGTCCTTGTCAGTGTAGAATGTAACACGCGGCCCGATATATAACAAATTATGCAATAGTGGAACATGTATATTGAACTGAATGAGTAAAATGTTTATCAAATGGTTTTAATTTAAGCTATAAGTGATGCTGCCCCCACGTCTCGCAGCACCTAGTCCAGACCAACCTTAACGAGTATCTGGTCCTTGTCAGTGTAGAATGTAACACGCGGCCCGATATATAACAAATTATGCAATAGTGGAACATGTATATTGAACTGAATGAGTAAAATGTTTATCAAATGGTTTTAATTTAAGCTATAAGTGATGCTGCCCCCACGTCTCGCAGCACCTAGTCCAGACCAACCTTAACGAGTATCTGGTCCTTGTCAGTGTAGAATGTAACACGCGGCCCGATATATAACAAATTATGCAATAGTGGAACATGTATATTGAACTGAATGAGTAAAATGTTTATCAAATGGTTTTAATTTAAACTATAAGTGATGCTGCCCCCACGTCTCGCAGCACCTAGTCCAGACCAACCTTAACGAGTATCTGGTCCTTGTCAGTGTAGAATGCAAAACGAAATAGCTATCCACATCCAATTATTCTACTAATAACATGAGTTAGTTAACCATATTCTAATTAACTATTTGTTTTAAATCAACAGCATTAACTACCTTAATTATAATAATTTGTTTTTATATTATTTTATAATCAACAGCATAAACTACCTGTTTTATAATCATTTTTATTGTTATATTATAATCAACAGCATAAACTACCTGTTATATAATCATTTTTATTGTTATTTTACAATCAACAGCATAAACTACCTGCTTTATAATCATTTTTTTTTTGTTATTATTTTATAATCAACAGCATAAACTACCTGCTTTATAATCATTTTTTTTTTGTTATTATTTTATAATCAACAGCCATAATCTATTTACAGTATAATAATTTGGTTTTATATTATTATTTTATAATCAACAGCCATAATCTATTTACAGTATAACAATTTGGTTTTATATTATTATTTTATAATCAACAGCCATAATCTATTTACAGTATAATAATTTGGTTTTATATTATTATTTTATAATCAACAGCCATAATCTATTTACAGTATAACAATTTGGTTTTATATTATTATTTTATAATCAACAGCCATAATCTATTTACAGTATAACAATTTGGTTTCATATTATTATTTTATAATCAACAGCCATAATCTATTTACAGTATAATAATTTGGTTTTATATTATTATTTTATAATCAACAGCCATAATCTATTTACAGTATAACAATTTGGTTTTATATTATTATTTTATAATCAACAGCCATAATCTATTTACAGTATAACAATTCGGTTTTATATTATTATACAATCAACAGCATAAAATACATACTTTATAATTTTATAAAAAGTACCTTAATTCTAATGAATTATATTATTTTAGTTTTTTAGAAACAAAATGTAACGATATTAAGTTAAAACAGTATTTATTTAGTTATACAGTCACAGTCCTGTAAAGAAAAATATTTACTGTCAATGTAAACATAATATTCAAACTGCAGGCGAAAATGATAGGTCAAATGGTTAGCTGTAAACTCATGTGTGAAGTTCATCTGAAAGAAGACAATAGTTGTTAATTTTAAAAAAGAACTTACAATAGCATAGCAATCCAATAAAATTTGACTATCTGGTTTTAATTGTCCAATAACAATGCTTGGTCATCGGATATTCAACTGAAAGGGTATTGTATTATCCAAGAAGAATCTAAAGAATAAAACAAAAAAATATATTTATGACTATACCTCAAGAGGTATCTTATGTGTCTAGAATTTAATAAAATGTTCAATTAAAGAAATGTGAAAAAACTGCCAGAAGGAAAAATCCAAGAAATATTTTTTTTTAAAAAAAAAATGAATCTGTGCTCACTCAAAGTGAACACAAATACACTCCTAGACTCTTTCACAGTAAGCTACTGAAAGCTTGTGTCGTGAAAGAGGAAGATGGTCGGTACCTGGGATCGAACCACGACGTCCGCAGTACGAAAGCCGGCGTTGAAACCGCTGGGTCACCAACCACTTCTAATATAATATAAAAATTAAACATATTAATTCTATTTAACATAAAAGGAATTTAAATATTTGTTATTTATTGTAAGTTGTAATAAGAGCTGCACTAGATTACACAACATTAAATAAATAACACTCTTCTATACATAGGTGTCAGTATAGCCGGCGGAACTTAATGCGTGAAACATTCTCTACCAGTCAACCGGTCCCGTCCAATCTGAGACAGGATTCCAACTCCGAGTAGAAATTTCAAGTGAAAAAACACATTACCATTACACATGATGGCTATATCTGAGATAATATAGTGAAACATCGCAGGTATGATGGTCTTGGAATAGACCAACATACCTGCGATGAGAGAGATTACAGTGAAACATCGCAGGTCTGATGGTCTTGGAATAGACCAACATACCTGCGATGAGAGAGATTACAGTGAAACATCGCAGGTATGATGGTCTTGGAATAGACCAACATACCTGCGATGAGAGAGATTACAGTGAAACATCGCAGGTCTGATGGTCTTGGAATAGACCAACATACCTGCGATGAGAGAGATTACAGAGAAACATTGCAGGTATGATGGTCTTGGAATAGACCAACATACCTGCGATGAGAGAGATTACAGTGAAACATCGCAGGTATGATGGTCTTGGAATAGACCAACATACCTGCGATGAGAGAGATTACAGAGAAACATCGCAGGTATGATGGTCTTGGAATAGACCAACATACCTGCGATGAGAGAGATTACAGTGAAACATCGCAGGTATGATGGTCTTGGAATAGACCAACATACCTGCGATGAGAGAGATTACAGAGAAACATCGCAGGTATGATGGTCTTGGAATAGACCAACATACCTGCGATGAGAGAGATTACAGTGAAACATCGCAGGTCTGATGGTCTTGGAATAGACCAACATACCTGCGATGAGAGAGATTACAGTGAAACATCGCAGGTCTGATGGTCTTGGAATAGACCAACATACCTGCGATGAGAGAGATTACAGAGAAACATTGCAGGTATGATGGTCTTGGAATAGACCAACATACCTGCGATGAGAGAGATTACAGTGAAACATCGCAGGTCTGATGGTCTTGGAATAGACCAACATACCTGCGATGAGAGAGATTACAGAGAAACATCGCAGGTATGATGGTCTTGGAATAGACCAACATACCTGCGATGAGAGAGATTACAGTGAAACATCGCAGGTATGATGGTCTTGGAATAGACCAACATACCTGCGATGAGAGAGATTACAGTGAAACATCGCAGGTCTGATGGTCTTGGAATAGACCAACATACCTGCGATGAGAGAGATTACAGTGAAACATCGCAGGTCTAATGGTCTTGGAATAGACCAACATACCTGCGATGAGAGAGATTACAGTGAAACATCGCAGGTATGATGGTCTTGGAATAGACCAACATACCTGCGATGAGAGAGATTACAGAGAAACATTGTAGGTATGATGGTCTTGGAGTAGACCAACATACCTGCGATGAGAGAGATTACAGTGAAACATCGCAGGTATGATGGTCTTGGAATAGACCAACATACCTGCGATGAGAGAGATTACAGTGAAACATCGCAGGTATGATGGTCTTGGAATAGACCAACATACCTGCGATGAGAGAGATTACAGTGAAACATCGCAGGTCTGATGGTCTTGGAATAGACCAACATACCTGCGATGAGAGAGATTACAGTGAAACATCGCAGGTATGATGGTCTTGGAATAGACCAACATACCTGCGATGACAGAGATTACAGAGAAACATCGCAGGTATGATGGTCTTGGAATAGACCAACATACCTGCGATGAGAGAGATTACAGAGAAACATCGCAGGTATGATGGTCTTGGAATAGACCAACATACCTGCGATGAGAGAGATTACAGTGAAACATCGCAGGTCTGATGGTCTTGGAATAGACCAACATACCTGCGATGAGAGAGATTACAGTGAAACATCGCAGGTATGATGGTCTTGGAATAGACCAACATACCTGCGATGACAGAGATTACAGAGAAACATCGCAGGTATGATGGTCTTGGAATAGACCAACATACCTGCGATGAGAGAGATTACAGAGAAACATCGCAGAGAGAATATGAGAGAGCGATTGATGGCTTTAGAAGAGCCATTTATTTATTTAATAATTCAATTTTCTGTTTGATGGTGTTATATATGAACATTCTTAAAAAATGTGGTTCAAAAACTACATCAACACTTTCATTATTTACAATTTGTAAAACATAAAAACAAACAAAGACACCACAGCTATGCTGATCCCTTTGTAAACAATGTTTGGGAGAATCTGGTTCGCTCCACTGTTTGATATCTTCATTTAAAAAGTGACAAAGAACTCTTTTCCATTTGAATATGATCCGCTTATATGTATCATTTATTTTATTACTCATTGGGTCAAAAAGAAACATTTTTTTGTTTTTTAAATCTACATACAATAAAACCCAATGATTGTTAGCACAAATTGGAATAAATAACATTTTATAAAGATTGAAATCATATTTTGAAAAAGCAATAAACCTTGAACTGATGTTTTCTGTATGTTGCAATATAGAACTCATATAAGATGGTATTATAAGAACATCCGGGTTTTCATGGTATAAAATATGTAAAAAAATGTCTATTACACTGTCATATAACCATCCTTTCACAAAAATGTTAGATATTTGTTTTAGTCTTTTCTCATCCTCTAGTGAAATGTTTGGGTCAAGAGAAATTAGTTCAAGCTCGTTAATAGTAAAATTGCCAATGGTAGTATGTTTAGAAACAGTTGTAAAATCTAATATTGGACTAATAAAAGGTTTTAAAGTGCTGGGAGTTGAATCTGATGATCTGAAAGAGCTCAAAGTTGAATCTGATGCTCTTTCAAAATTTAATAATTGCACTTTTATGTCTTGCATCTCTCTATAATCTGGTTTTTTAAATGTGTTAGAGCTAACGTGTTTCTTTACTGTTTTGAACATTTTTGGTTGAGGTGACATTTTTTTGTTGGGAGGAAAAGAATAATTATTTCCATCGATGGCGCATATATTATCAGGCAAACAAGCTATGTTATCTGATTTAGTAGAAAACAGTTGTGGATTTTTAAGAATTTTAAAGTATCTACTTATTATGGTCCTTGCTACATCACATTGGGCAAAAAATGAACGTAATTGATCATAAATAAGATCCAACTGTGACAAAGTGAAAATAGATTCAGAGTTATTTAAATTATCTGCATTATCATCGACTTCATCAGAAATAATATTTATGTTTACATCATCGCTCATCTCAATATCATTGACTTCATCAGAAATAATATTTATGTTTACATCATCGCCATTCTCAATATTTACGAATCGAGGAATATCCCGGGTGACTAATGAATGAATGCGATGAATGTGTTTACAAATAATCTGATCTTTCGAACAGGAGCATTTGTATAAATGGGTACATAAATCGTAACAAGACGTGTTGTTGCATTTATAAAAGCAATGGTCAAGCAAATAACATTTTTCAGACAATTTTTCTACAAATATAGAGACCTTTTTTCTATTAACTTTTTCAATAATATTCCATTTCAAATCCCCAACTTTTGAAATGGAATCTTCCGGGATTTTCATACCTATCCTATGTAAATTTAACGAAAATTTGGTTAAATATCCTACAGGGGGTTCTCCTTTCATTCTTCTTCCAGTTAATTTAATCCATCTTTCATACTCTAACTCTTCCAAAAGAACTATTAAATCGACAATTCTAAAATTCCGATTCCGATTCATACGTTGTTTTAACATGCTATGATAAGATTCAGCATACATATTTGTTTCAACATTGGCATGCGAAAAATTGCGATAACACAATGCCCACAACTCAGGTCTTTTACAATAATATGATTTGAAATATGATACAAATGATTCGCAAGATGTCGAGTATTTTTCAAAAAAATTTATTAACAACCTATCAAATTCATATACATTCTTTTCTTCCATAATTACCATTAGGTCATTAAAAACATTTTTTCGCGTGTCTTTACTCTGGATTTTATTATTGCATGACAATTTCCATGCTCGCACAACATGCCACTTACAAAGTAGACGTTTTGCTTTCAAATTAGAATCATCTTGGGTAAAGACTTTCTCAAAGGCATTCCAAATTGCGGGATCGTCATCTGTCATAACAGCGTTTACAATTAAATTAGGGCATCTATTTTTTATGGTGGAAAGTAGAAAATAAATAATTGTTGTATTTAAACAATTTGTTATAAACTGCGCAACTAAGTAACCATTATTATATTCATCTGGGACTAATAAGTTCAGGATATAAAAATCATACCTATTGGTTTTATAAGTTGCGTCAATACACAAAATACGTTTGGCTCCCTCTTCTAATTCTCTTAATTGTCTCTCAGTTTGGAAGCCATAAACAAAGAGAGTAGAGCTATATGGCAGATTATCCAAAGCATTGCTACCAATCAACGTTGCACACCCTTGCGGTTTATACACAAGAATATTATTTTTTTCACAGGGGGACATATCATTGACACGTTTTCTTAAAGCAGTTGCATCATCACAATTCCACCATTTGTTAAGATGCATCCGATATTTGTAACGTGATATTTCTCTACTGCTCATAAAATGTTCCTTTAGGGGATAAGGGTCATTTACTTGAAAACAGACAAATTTTTTCCGGATTTCATTAACTGTAACTCCGTCTTTTAAATATTTTTTGATAGAATGTTGTGTCTCAGGCATCCAACGTAAAAAAATCATATTTTTGGCTTCTAATTCATGGGCATGCCATGACAAATATTTAAGTTGAATTGGACCATTTGAAATTTCTTTCACTGTCATTGAACTTGGACAATAGTGGTTAGGAATCAACCCAAACTTTCTTTTTCGAACAGTTTTTCGTAAATAATTCTTATGTGAGTGATTAAATACACAAGTGAAGTAATGAGTCTTGTAACTTAATTTGGTAACAGATCCACGGGATATTTTAAAATAAGTAAAAGATTTTCTTTCTTCTTCTCGTTTCCAACCCAAAAATTCATCATAACTATTAAATTCTATAAAAATCATATTTGTATTCAAATGGAAGGATTTTAGATGGCGTACCATACTATTTTTAGACTGGAATGTACAAACACAATTTTCAAAATGACAATTAACATTATATATATGAGAAGTGGACACATTGGTCGAACTTTGTGAATTACTTTTAGAGACTTGTGTATTTATATAATTATCACATGAGGCTTTTTTATGCTTATAAAAAGAGTTTTTATTTCTAAAAATCTGAAAACATTGTTGACATTTTTTGGGATATGATGGAGTTTTTGTAGTAGGGCATATTTTTTTATGTTGGGTTAGAGCTCGCTTAGTTTTGAACGGTTTAGAACAGAATCCACAGATGAACGAAGCTATAATAGCAATTGAAGCACATTTCTTTTTATGAAAAGAAAATGTTTGCTTGCTGTTATATACGGAGTGGCAACGATCACATGTGCGTGGATAGGTAAACCCGCCACCATTAAATGGTAGATAATTAACAATGTTCAAGTTGAAAATGTTACCGATTCCAAAACATAAGCAGAAGAATAGAAAGAACCACATGTCTATGAGGTAATTCCACATGTATCTCAAATAAATTATTTTAGCCATCTTGTTTAAAATTTGTATATACCAATTATTTTACAATCCACAAGAATAATAAGAGAGGAAGAACTTATTTTTATTTGAGAATAAAATTTCAACTAAAGAAATTTATAAGATATAATCAATTAATTTTAGGATCTCCGTAATAACGGAATACACAAACACAAACAATTTAAAAGAATAATGCCGGTTAGACTATGAAATTAGAGGTAAAGGTGGGTTTAGAGTAAGCGACTAATGAGCCAGAGTTAGAAAATTGTATTCATTATTGAGCTTTACTAAATGAGCAAGATTAACAACTAGAAAACCAAGAGCAGGTCTCCAAAAATCAGTCATTATTTCTGCAACAGATATTGTAATTATTGCAAGTTCAGCATTTATCAATGTGAGTCAATTACTTGAGCAGAAGGCAGCACGTGTTAGCACGTGCGTGTGCGAGTTTATAACCAAAGAGTGAAAATTCTTAGAACATTAAAATTTGACAGAATCTCCGCGAACAAAGGTAGATTAAGGAAAGTGATATGTATATAATATTTACACAAAGAAAATTTGTTAAAACCGGGTAGAGTAAGCATTGACTCGTTAATTATAAACCCACCTTCACAGATTAAGCCCTCTTAGAGTTCTTCTCATTCTAAATAGGTACAACTCCTGGGGCAGGCAAATTGATATTAACAAAATAGATTACAATATTTTATAAGAAAATCTCATGTCGAAATAATAAAAAAAGTAATCACATACCTTAAACTGTTGTACGCCATTGCAGCCAAAGCAAACCTCGAGTTGGAAACAGCGAACCGCCACCGGCAAAACCCAGCTTACAAATAAAATTAAGCAATTAGCGTAGCGTCCTTTCCATGTAATGCATCATAATAAACAACATTTTTGACAACCGGAAATTTCACTTCAGTTGGCGGCATTGAATTTTTCTTCTCAAAGGTTGGCAGCTTTGCGCACATACGGCGAAACTTCATGGTCAACATGCTCCAATACATTAGATCGGTGACCAAGTGCGTCCAAGAGGAAAAATCAGTGAGGATTGAGGAACACGTCATATTTTTTACGATTATGCGTTTTGTTGGTTTATAAAACTGTCGTTTGTTCAATACATAAATAATTAATACGAATATTATCGTAGTATTAGTGTGTCAACGCCTAATTATTACTCCTTGATAACTTTCCAATATATTTTATAACCTTTTTAGGTGTAAATTACTCTTTTTATTTGCTTTATAAAGTTTAAAATGTCACAGCTTACTTCTCCAATGCCTAGTCGAGAGTTTTTGTGGGATGTATTTCAAAGGTATGTCAAAAAGCTTAAATGTTTCTTGGCCGCAATATATGATTATTATTAAAATTATTGGACTGTTTTTGTTTATCAAACAATTTAATCAACGTAAAGTTAAAAAAAATATAGCTGAGATAACATTAAAATCTGACAAAAATCACATTGGTGTTGCATCATGAATAATTGTTTATATGATTCATTCATTAGGTTTCATGTTGGTTTGTGTAAAATCCTCGAAAAACTTAAGATGTTCATCGAATTGAAAAAAAACTCAAAAGTCGTTCATGAATAATTGTTTATATGATTCATTAGGTTTCATGTTGGTTTGTGTAAAATCCTCGAAAAACTTAAGATGTTCATCGAATTGAAAAAAAAAATCAGAAGTCGTTTTGTTATTAGAAAAACATTTGGTAAAAATGTACTTTAGAGATCTACTCAAGCCAAAAATTCAAATATGTTCGGTTTGTAGAGGGTAAAATGGATTCGGGGGTACATGTGAAGAGGTATGGGTACAAACCCCTCTAAATAATTATGTTCTAACCTATTTTCATGACTAACAGTCGGTTAGTTAGAAAACGTGCTAACGAACCTAATTTTTTTAATGAATTGGTAGTAATGTCAAAGTACGAGTAGATCTCTAAAGTGCATTTCAACCAAACATTTTTCTTGATAGAAGTTCATACTTCCTACCTGCATAATTTTACAAAACATCAGAGATTTTTTGACATTACAAAATGTTTTGTTCAAATTATTAATAACAAAAACACTCACCAGATATTAAGCTAAACACAAACAACTTTGTATTGAATTAAAATAATTCACCCAATTGGTGAGTTTAATAGCAGTTTCTGCCTAGGGGGCGTTCAAGTATTACGTAACGCAATTTGGGGGAGGGGGGGTCTTGCAAAACGTTACTGTGCGTTACAAGGGTGGGAGGGGGGGTTCGAACAACGCGTCACGTAACATTTTTTTTTTCTTAAATAAAAAAAATTTGGGAAATAAATCTTCCAATTTGGGCAACCCTTTTCGTTTATGTTTTACGGGAAGTCCCTCGAATGCATTGTATAATTTTTATTTCGCTCTCCCAAGTTAGCAAACCTTTTCTTTTATTTTTTTTACGGGGAATCCCTCGACTGTATTATACTTACGTTATTTTTATTTCATTTTCGTTGTCAGTATTTGTTAGTGCTTTAAACACGCAGTACGCATAAACACAAATTGCTTGTAGTGAGTGTTGTTAAAGTGAGTTTGTAGATACTATAATGTCCTCAAAAGCGGGGGATTTACATCATCAACTGTTCTTGGCCATGCTGACTTGCCAACGCAGCTATGCCAAAAAAATACAAACCTAATTTGGAAAACAGCAAAAGAAAAAATAAAAAATATAGAAAAGTTTATGGAACATAATATAAATAGTATTATTCGAGAGTTCAGTAAAAAAATAGTCTCTTGGGTGTTACGTAACATTTAGGGGGGAGAGGAGGGGGTACAGAAAAACGTTACGGCACGTTACATGGGGGGGAGGGAGGGTATAATATCTTCAAACATTGCGTTACGTAATACTTGAACGCTCCCCTACCAATCAATACATTAATTACGATTCAACTTATTTTCAACCTGAAATATTTCGCTGCCTATAAATTTAGGTCATAATCTATTTGAAAGTCAAAATACCTTTTATTAATCTTTAAATTTGGGATAAGTAAATCCTTGTTTTGTTTTCATAGTTTTGAATCATATTGAATAGAAGATTTTTTTTTTAAATTACAGAGTGGACAAAGATCGTAGTGGTAATATATCAGCAGATGAACTTCAAACTGCCCTCTCCAATGGAACTTGGAATCCTTTCAATCCTGAAACAGTGAGGCTTATGATTGGTATGCTTATTACGTTTTTTTTTTGGGGGTTTGTGTATTTACAAAGTGAAAGTTCATTATTATGAATTAAATAATACACATTTGCACTTTCACAAAATTTATATTGAATCTCGAGCGCTTTCGTCCAACTCACGCAGACATGTCAAGAGACTAAAATAAAATAACAAAAATCAAAGAGAAGACAATTATGGTACAACGGTTGTGAGAGAGGATACTAACAGCTGACAAATATCATTATTATTATAGATATACATATTGTTAGGTTGGATCATTAGTAGAGACCGGATTATATGCAACTTAAAATGATTGAAATATGCATCATAAATATGCACCAAAATCGCCAAAAAGTGCCAAAATATGCAACATAAAATTTAAATAAATACCATTAAATAGCGCTTTTATAATCCATTGTTACACAAGGTCATCCGCTCGTTTACGAGTAATATTATTTAAAAAAAACAGCCTACATTAAATTAAAACAAATTTCTTTATTTAGGTACTACATTTTCAACTAGATGCTATCATTTTTGTTTTAGAAAACGTTAACAATCAAGTACTGTTCCAAATGTTCAGTAGTAAGGTTATATCTTCTATCACTTAGTATATTTTTATATACTAAGTGATAGAAGATATACTGAGGTCATTGGACAATATTTGAATTTCGGTGTTATATTAGTAGGTATTAACTCTGGTAAAGGTGAACCCGATCCGTTAATGTAATTGTTGATTTGGCACAAAGATTCATAACCAGGGTTGTTGTTTAAAATGTTTTCAAACTTTTTTCTCAATTTTATTGGAAATGTTCCTGGCATGATTTGGCGTACTTTTTTTTCACTTCAATAGATTTATCTAATGCGGTGTTCAGACGGGTCGAATATCGCCAGGACACCAAAATATCGCCAGCTAATTGAACCGTGTTTACAGATTGGCGATAAATCTGAAACGATAAAAATGATTGAAAGCGATTTCGCCTCAAGTTGAACGCCTTTCAACTTTTGTATCTGGTGGAACGATTCACGCATGCGCAGATATGCGCGGCGTCCGTATGTTCTGTTTCTTGACAGTTGACAGCACTGCTCTAAATTTATTTCTCCTTAGAATCCAATTTCGCACCCAATATCTGCGTTTTTTTTTTTATTTTTCCTCAATTAGGAGTCTTTTTATATCGTCTAAAACAATATTTTCAACTAACTCCAATTACTCCGCGACTTCTACCTCGACGTCCGCCATTTTTAAAACAATCAGCGCACCTGACAGATTGAATGTATGTTGGTGGACTCGTGTGAACACATCAGACGATCAATGGGCGACCGAACGATATTTTTTTTTATGCAAGCGATATCGTCTGGCCTTATATCGCCCCGTCTGAACACCGCATAAGGGAAAACCCTGGGTTTCCAGTTTTTTGACCGACCACTACCAAGCCTATGGTAAGAATGACGCAATGTCGGACGGCGGTGCTCGTTCAGCAACACGTAGCACCTTTACTCTCGGTTTACGATAACAGTCGACTGTCTTCGGGAATCTTCGTTAACTCATATGTGTACTCGATACCTATACCAAAGATTCATTACAATTTTAGAAGAAAGTATACTCAAATATGCAAGATCATTAAATTTTAGTCGAAATATGCAAATGCATAAAATCCGGTCTCTAATCATTAGAAAGTAAAATTATCCCACTAGACAACACTGATTTTAACAAAAACTTAAAATAATTAAAACCATTGCTAAAAATAACGGTTATAATGATTCAACAGTTGATACTATACTAAAAACAATAAAAAATATGGCACCTTTCAGGAATGTTTGACAAGCAAAATAAAGGTACAGTGAATTTTGAAGATTTTGGCGCTCTGTGGAAGTACGTCACCGACTGGCAAGGCTGTTTCCGGTCTTTCGACCGAGATAACTCTGGAAATATAGATAAGGATGAATTGAAACTGGCATTGACAGCGTTTGGTTATAGACTATCTGACAATATAGTTTCCATATTAGTGAGGAAATTTGATAGATTCGGGAGAGGGACTATTCTTTTTGACGACTTCATCCAATGCTGTATAATTCTCTATGTAAGTATTTCAGCTTTTTTTATTAGGTAAAGTGCCAATTCTCCGCGATAGTGTCCCAAACTTATCTCTAATATTTTTTTGAAATTTCGTAATGTATTCGTAATATCGCTATAATGTGCATCGACCGACACCTGATTGAGAGATCTCGGGTTTTTGCTGTACTAATTTAGTTGATTTTCGTTTTTTTTTTTAAATTTTGAATGGAAAATTCAATTTTGTAAATCTCATTCAGTATTTTTAATGAGTGAAACGCTTTGGAAGAGTGCCTCCGTATTATCTTTATATATTTTTTATTTATATAGCTGTGTACGAATGTACCTACTACCTACCTACTAATAGACCCAACACGAGCAAAATGGCTCTGTGCAGTGATTGCACACAACACCAATACATTTGCTCTGCCGAATGCACTGGGATTACGACAGTTGGTATCGAACACTCACTCAAGCCATGTAACAATTTACTCGACAATAAACCACATCTTCCAAGAGCACACATCTTTCATTTATGTAGCGACCTCCTGATTTCCTACATCTCTACATGGAGCAACCGGCGACAAAGGCATCCCTACATATCAACGATATCGATCACGCCTCAACTAGACCACTACATCCATAATATGTATCGCACTGACACCTGATCGAGGGCTGTTTTATTTTATGCTGTGTTATTCCCTACCCTTCTCAGTGTCTCGAATATTTGTTTCATTTTTAAAAATGATTTTTTGGAGGCACTCTTCCAAAGCGTCGCACACACATTTAATATTGAATGATATTTATTTACAAAATTGAATTTTTCCAAAATTAGTACAGCAGAAAATCGAACCCTAGATCTCTCAATAAACTGTAGGTCGATGCACATTATAGCAATATTACAAATACATTACGAAATTTCAAAAAAATTGTAAGGAATAAATTTGGGTCGCTATCGTGGAGGATTGCCGTTTAAGGTACTTATCCAATATTATGATTTCGTAAACGCTACACACATGCTAAATTTGAAAATTCAATCGTTGGTAGAACCACTATGTGCTTACAACTGTCTTTTTTTAAGGCTGCTTTATTTGGTAGTATCATTTTATCCAATTAAATATTTTTTTTAACTTAATATTGACATAGTCATGCCAGATAGATCCCTGTTGAGCCAAAATTCAAGTACGCCGGTATGAATGATGGAGGGAATGTCTTTTACAAAAGATCAAAATAATTTTTTTTTCAAAAGCCTTTAAAATAAATTATTTTAAGTTAAGTGTAGCAAATTTTCAAGTGTTACCAGTTGAAAATATTCTATTACCTATATCAGCAGTTAAAGAAAATGTATCAGTCCTGAAAAAATACTTGTATTCCAAATGAATGTTAAAAATGACAGTTAAAAATAAAACATTGTGTATCCTAGTATTCATTGCCTTTTGCTTGTTTTTTCCCTCCATTCTTCATATCTCAGTTCTACACTTTACTAATTCTTCTTATTATCTATCATTATGGACAACATTCACCGACTTCTGTCAAAGGGTTTGTCTTCAATTTTATCAAAGCTAAAATTTCAATTCCGGATTGGTGTTTTGTCTGGTGAAGTTTGGCTGTAAAAAATTTGTTAATAGACATCCATAACTCAACCTTAGTGAAGTGACGTTATTCTTATTTTAGTAGCATAGGGACCATTTAAGTATTACGTACCACAGTGGGGGGGGTTCTTGTGAAAATGTTACTGCGAATTACCAAGGAGATTTGACCAAAGGTATTTAAGTGACTTTCCAGAAATAATTTTGATTTTTAGGTATACATTATATAATAGCAACATGGTTGTAACGTTTAGAGAAGGGGAAATGGGGGACCAAAAAACATTAGGGTGCACTTTGGAGAGGGGGGGGGGGTTTCAATAAGGTAAAAAAATGCATTACGTAATACTTGAACGGCCCCTTAGAATTCTTAAATTGATCTGCTTTTTTTTAATTATAAATTAAAACATCACGTACAAATAAAAACGCATTTTCATTGATACATTATCGTCTTTTATTTGCTTATTTCATTTAATTAATCAAGATTCAAGAAAACATATTATAATCAGCGTTAACTTTATTTTACTTAGGTAATTGTTTTATGAATTAATATATTTCTGTTTTTACTTGGTCTAAAATTACAATGATTTTCTCACTTTAAAATTACAAGATATAATTTTCTAATTTTTTTTTTATCATACCTAGCTATAACCATACGTAAATAGTTTTTGTGAACTTTATGAGTAATGTCATCTGATAATCTGCTCATGAATAATTTAGTACAATAGGCGCTGGATATTATGATCATGTTTGTCCCAAATGACAGCTTTCTATTTTTTTTTCTATAAATTCGCTCTCTTAGTTGGGTAAAGGTGGTTGTATGAGAAATGTTATATGGATGGAAGAAGCGAAAGATATATGCTTGGATAGAACGGAGTGGTGGTCCGGTCTCTCGTCTACCCCTTATGGGACACGGCATGATGGGTAAAAAAAAAGAATCGGAGCTCACACTTTTGATTCTGTTAACTAGTGATCACGATAACCGGCACCTACTGTACTTATTTTCAAAATTGTATAGATATGTTGATATGTTATAAGGTTATCTTTATAAAGTTTTGCCTGTCTCAACTGCAATTTGACATTGACGACTGTCCTTGTTCATTGTGAATGTGAAACCCAAGCAGCTTGTTATATTTTGTGTTGGTGTTATTTTTGTTTTCAGACATTAACCAACTCCTTCCGCCAATACGACACTGATCAAGACGGTGTGATAACAATCCACTATGAACAGTTCCTTGCCATGGTCTTTAGTCTCAAAATATAACACACTCCCTCCAAAATCCACCTCCCACCTCAAAATGTAATTTGCAACTATATTCATTGTTAAGTTGTTTCTATGTTGCATGATATCTTGTTATGTAATTGACTGTTGATGTGTACCAAATTTTTTTGTAAACATCATACCCACCAAGCATCATTCAAGCTACCTCAGTAGCGTAGTGGTATAGGTGCTAACTACTGATCAAGAGGTTCCAGGTTCGATTCCCAGTCTGGTCAGAATATTCATAAGGGTTTTAAATTGAAATTTCTACTCTAACTCTGATTCGGTGGGACCGTATTTTGGAAATTTTTATCTCATGAAAAGAGTTTTGCTGACTGTATAGAAAAATGTTAATTTATTTATCTTTTACTGTAATTTTGAAGACAAACACAGTATATTATAACATTCATTGCCGATTACGCTGATACATTTACATTTGTCATTTTGGTAAAATCACTGTTGTTGAGCTTTGTGCGTGGATCTTTTATTATCGTGATAATTTGCAACATAAAAAAATGTGTTACACCATACTTTTTATATTTGTCGTACCAAAAATATTTTTTTACCAAAATATCTCTGACATTTTTAAATTAAATTGTTTATTTAGATCGCATTCAAAGTGTTAATGATGATTTTCATTTAAAGCCATAAAATTTGCAATCTTCGACTAATTTTGGAAAAAATGTCGGAAGTATAAAGCAACAATATTCAATACTATGTTTTAGTTTCAAATCTCTATAGGTACATAATATTATGTTTTTATTTTCAAGTGCTTCATGGTTATGTAGTTTTTGTAAATGACTGATACATTTTCTTTCATTGTTTATATAATACCTACTTATGTATACTGGCAATATTATATATGTTGCAAAAATTGAGACAAAATTTATTTTTTCTCTATGTTTACTCTTTATATATTTTTCATTTACTTCTTTTATCGTTTTACCCACGAAATTATCAATTTTAAATGTATGATTTGAATCACCAATTTCTTACCCATTAATATTGTGGAAAAATCAAAAAATTGCCTTGAAAGTTCAACTGATAAAATTCCAATGTAAATTCATTAGTAAAATTTAAAAAATGAATTTGACAATAGAATCCGAAACTGAAAGTTCAAGAAAATTCGGATTCCGACTGATCGCTGCAAAGAATGTTGTCTATGGTTTCAATGCATTTAAATGGGCATGCCGGAAAGGGGTTCCTGCTTTTGTTGTGCATATGCCCATTCAAATGCATAGAAGCATTCTTTACACTGGACAGAATCAGTGTTCTTTGTGTTTTCACCCTTAGGCTAGTATATGTTACACTATTGGGCTTGCTTTGTTTAATGGAGTACTAACAGTATAGTAATATTGCCAGTAATAAAAAAATTATTGTTGTGTTAACAAATTTTCATGTATATTTGGTTGCTGCTTATGAATTCCTCAACCAACGAGCTTTTTACATTTTGTTTTGGTGTTTCTTTTATGTTTCCAGACATTAACCAACTCCTTTCGTCAATTCGACACTGACCACGATGATGTGATAACATTACATTACGAACAGTTCCTTTTCTTAGTGTTTTCTCTTAAAATATAAACTAGAACTCACTCTTTAAATGCAGTATGCGACTACAGTTTATGGTATTACATTTTTTACTATGTTACTTGATTTGATATTTAATGTCAATGAAATATAAAGTACATTTTTTTTGTATAGCATGTCATCAAAAACTTTATTTACTTAAATAATGCAATATTTGATGACATCTATGTATAGTTAAGACAATAATTATGGTGATGGCAACATTCTATTTTCTCTATGTCGCATTAGCATTTGTGTATGAATATCTCATTTTTTTAAATTTTAAATTAAAGGCAATTCACCTGTCAACAAGTGATTTATTCCGTAAATATTTATTTTATTTGTGTATAGAAAAGTGTCAACTTCTTTGTTTATGAAAGTTCAACCCAATTATTTATCTAAGCTTTTCTGACTTTTGTCAAGAATATTACATTTAAGGATGTTTATTGCTGCGGAGTAAACATTATATTTTTTTCCTCTTCATTTTGTAAAAAGACATTATACCTACCTCTAAAAATTTTTTCTCGGTGCATTAAAATATTATTTTTGTATATTAATGAATAAGAATTTAACGAACAAGTTTTTCACCTAATTGTATACTATATGAGCTTATTTTAAAAGTATGCTAAGTTACCAATTATTTTGATACTAACATCAGACCAATCTTGCTAGACGGTTAATTTAATTTCAACGACTAACTTATGACCATCTTCTACTGCTCTTTCGAAGGCTGGTTTAGTATAATCATTTTTATGTAAAGCATTCGCCATTTCAAGTTCCTGACCCATCATGAATGTCTTCAACTTGTTAAAAAATTTCATACCCTATGTAAGATTCAAATCTACGACCCTAGCCATGCCATGCTATGCCGGAGCGAACCTCCGGGCATCAGTTGGGTGTATGAATCTGCCATTTATGTAGTTATCAATTAATTAGTGATATGATTAATAGATATCTGTTGGAAATTATGAAAACCTTGATACACAGGCTTTCTCTCATCCAGAGAGAAAGCAGAGCACAGAGCGAGGTCTGCCTCCTTTTCACCCTCTCGGTAAAGTCTTCTTTACGGAGAGGGGTGGTAGACGGTCCCCAAGTAAAAGAATTCACCAGGCTAGCTCAGTCAAAGTCACTGGGACCGCCCTACCTCTGTATCAATCCGTAAAGTTATCTCTCTCTGGTCAGGCAGGTGGCTTATTTAGGGAAGGCATGCGGGGTTATCATTAAAATCACTGATTGAAATTTTTCTATTAATGAATTTATTCCGGGGGAAAGAACAACGAGAAAATAGTTACATCAATGCAATAAAAAAATTCAGAAAACTAAGTTCTGGCTTACACTTACTTATCAGTTAAATGGGAGATCAAAACAAACAAGAGAAAAATTTACGTGAGTACCTAAACTAAGATGTCACACCCCGAAAATTTATATGAGAAACAACAACAAAAATAAAGCATAAAAAAAAATAGATACACAATGAAATAATTATACATCAGAATATTCACTTGGGCAAAAAGTTGCAGAAATATTAACAATGAAGAAAAAGGACAAGGGACGATCCATAAATCTCCGGGTAATGTTCAATGGGGCTCGTCAAGTGGCACCTGTCCCTCCACTTGAGTCGGTCCTTCTTGGTCCACCTGGGCTAGACCGGCTGACAATCTTCCAATTTGCGGGGTGGTCAAAATAAAATATGCGACTTACAAGTTGTTATTTTCCTTTTGTGGTGGTTTGGCACGCTGTGGGTCGGCTGTCGCTGCTTTCAGTGTGCTTCCTTAGCACACACTCCCCCTATGATTCAGTGGATGTAATGACACCCCCTTGGCACTTTCACTCAGGAACCACTCAATAGTTTGTAACTTTCCCGACTGTCACGTATTACGGTTCACTCTCACGGAGTAACCCTCTGTTACTTCACTCACGGAGTAGCTCTCAACTCACTGTCAACGCAGTGTCTCAACTCTTCACTCAACTCTCAACTATTTACTGTCCTGTGCTGGGACCTCATATGGGGTTATATAGGCCTTCCAGCAAACCACCCCTTTTTGACCAGCGTGGGGGATGATTTTGGTGGTGGAACCATTCTGTCATCTCCGTGATTCGTTGTCTCACGCAGATTGTGCGCACGCCCTTGTGGATGATTTATGGACTTATGTGTTCGTCTCTCCGTGGTTGTTTGTGCACCGTAATAATATTTTCGGTACCCCATTGAACGAAATGACTTTAATACACAATAATTACATATTATTACAATTAATTGGGTACATATGTAAATCCATAGGTACTTACTATTCTATACATTAGGTAATTCATATCTCTTTGGAGATGTATGCATAAGAATTTGGATTTTAGATAATGGATCATTATTTACATTATTTAATCAATGACTCATAAGGAAATTTTAATGTTTAGTGTTTTTGGGGTGTGCATCATATACAATTATGAAACTAAATATCTAAATTATAAAAAAAATAGCTTACAACTATAACTTGGTCGACTAATTCAATCTCTTAATTTATTGAAAAGTAATTTCTTAATTATAGTAAAAAAAATACAATTATAGGCAGGTATATACAATTTCATTAAAATGTATCACTGGAGGACCTTTGGTTCCAACTATACTACTAAGACAAAGCATTATTATTAATTACATTGATAAAGGGATGTGAGTTTTTCGACATTATTTCATTTACTACAACGAGAGCTCAGTACCTACTGGCTGACGTTATTTTTTTTTAACATTAAAATTACTCATTTAAAAAAAAAATATACATTTTCCAATTCGAAACATGCTATGTCCTCCAAATAAAAGTCGACTGAATATCATTACTTCCTTATTTTAAACAAACTTGAGAATATCCCTTGAGATTAATTGATTCATGATCAAGAACAATTTAATTATCATCTGTATACAAGATTTACAATTAAAATTACATCTTTCAACTACACAATAATTATTTATGAAAAATTACAAGGAAATACATTGGTGACATCTTATATAAATTAAGTCTTACATTCTGTATCAGGAGCACTTTAATTTAAACGGGGTGTGACATGTCTAAGATTAAAATTTATAATTAGTCCAATTAGAAATGCAATTTTTGTGCATAATTTATTTTATCGAACGGCTTTCTTACTGTACCTAATGTAAGTACCTAAGTCGTTTCTAAACACTTGCGACCGAGATAAACATGTGCCTTGCAGCCTTTACTGTACTTATTGTCTCCTAGATCCTTACAAAATTCACCTATTATATTTATAAACTATTGTCTTCTCCTAACTCATTGTTTATATTTTGAACCATTCAGAAATTATTTTATTTTTCGCGTCATTGTCCAAACTCAAAAACCGACCCATGTTCAATATTTTTATTGATTTGAGAAATATTAATTTATGGTCCCTCTTGTTTTGAAAATAAACCGAGTGCCATTAAAGACTTTCTAGAATATTATTCCCGTTACAGTTATATTTTATTACCCTCAATAACTTGTACCCTTTTTAAGACATCCGAAATTTAAGACAATATCCTATTCAGTTCCTAGTTTTTTACCACTTTAAGAACAATACGAGTGTTAGTTTCTTTCGTCACAATGCTTTTTCGTGAAACCTTTGTCGGAAGAAATTTCTAAAATATTGTTTAACTGTATTATTTATGATATACCCAAAACATATTTTTTTTTTAATGTGAAATTTAGTCTTAAAAATAAAAATATAGCATATCAACTCGCCCCCCTTCAAAAAGACTAAATTTCACTTTATACAATTACTGTATCATACGTAATCACATAATTAGCAACATCCCTATCCCTCGATTTTCCCTAGGCGCCAACCATTTGTTATGTCTTACGTTTCTCTGTTATAATCCCAAATGGTAATGAATATAACATGCATCCTTAAGGTCTTATAAGCCCGTGACTCTCCTATCTATGCTACTAATTCCACGTATGTACGTTGATTTCGCTAATTACCTGGATACATCAAACTAAAAATAAACTATCCCTCAATAACCCGAATTTAAGAATTTACTGTCATTCAATCCCTTCATTTTTATTTTAACACATCTCCCTCAAGTGCTGGTGGATAACTCCTGAACTCGTTGACGTGTCCTTTCTACACCTGTCCTAACCCTAACCAATAACCTGCGCTCACCGCCTTTCCTTCTTTAACCAAAACAACTAACCCCCCTGGGAATTGCTCAGATTCCCTACTTCGGGTCCAAACTCGCAACTTTTCCTCATACCTATCCTCACGCCTCCTACACCTGTTCTGTACGAACATCCCTCACTTATCTTGCCCTGACCTACACTTTCCTCTGCCTCCAGGCCGTGTCCAATTCCCCTCTGAACTGGACCAGAAGAGCGAGTCATTCTGTTGCCTCACGGAGTCCTCACCTATTCGCAACCTTTTCCACAAACCTCCAGGCCGTGTCCAATTCCCCTCTGAACTGGACCAGAAGAGCGAGTCATTCTGTTGCCTCACGGAGCTCTCACCTAACCATAACCTTTCGCTCAAACCTCCAGGCCGTGTCCAATTCCCCTCTGAACTGGACCAGAAGAGCGAGTCATTCTGTTGCCTCACGGAGTCCTGCTACATCACCAGTTACCACTCGAGCCATTCCACTCATTATCCCCACTACGACGCAAAGGTACCGACTACCCTATCTGTCCTGGACCAGGTTACAAAAGAACACGCAACACTATTTATATCCACCAACCGATATATTATTAACGCATCTCCCCTTTTATTTATTCTGAAATCAATCTAGCACGAAAATCCCTGAAACTATGAAGTAAATCTAACAATGCTTACTAAAACGATATTGTTCTTATTCTAACAAGCGATCTCCCCAATGAACATTTTCTTCTAGTCTACTAAAGTAAATACTACCAAACTAATACTATCATACACCCTATGTGAGTTTTACGTTTCTCCTGCCTTTTACAGGACACTCGAAAACCGTGTAAAACGAGTGGAAAGCATATTCTTTCACCGTGCTTTCACGGCACGCGGGTTTTTACGTTTCTCCTGCCTTTTACAGGACACTCGAAAACCGTGTAAAACCAGTGGAAAGCATATTCTCTCACCGTGCTTTCACGGCACGCGGGTTTTTACGTTTCTCCTGCCTTTTACAGGACACTCGAAAACCGTGTAAAACTAGTGGAAAGCATATTCTCTCACCGTGCTTTCACGGCACTAACCAAGTCTACCATCATATCATAACGTTCTAACACTATGATACCTAATCACAACTATACAAAAAAAAATACATTAAAACAATCACAATGAACTCCATCTGCCTGCCTTCTCTATTCACAGTATCCATAATTGAAACTATAAACTGAATCGTAGACCAAGCTACAGGTACACAACGGGCTGTACCAATATCTTCCTCCAGACCCAATCTACCTGTTGGATAATTACTAAAAATCTACAATATTTACATTAGCTGTACCTGGATAAGCCCTGGTACAGTTAAGGTATTTACAACGCCCCTACGTAAACTCTATTGCCTCTCGGATTACCATACCTAACCTCTTACCCCTCTTCTCGCGACAATGCACTATAATGAACATATCTAAACACATTAGGACTAAAGAAAAGAAGATACTTATGTACTAGGCCGACCAAGCTATTAAGTGTCCTAATTATAATTTCAACTACATACGAAAATGACGAAGATTACCTATGCTGATTACTTCCCCCCCGGAGGAATGAATCATAATAACCTACACGAAAAATACCTATAATACCTACTATTAAAATAACTGCTAATTTTCCTATTTGCTATAAATGGGAAAAAAATGTTTTATACGCTGCGCCTATTTATTTCGCCTATTTATCCACTGCCTCCACCTATACTAGTTATGTACCTAATTAGGACCTGTTTCGCTTGTTTCAATCTTCGCGTTAGGTTCTGATTGGGGCGGAGGCCCCTCACCCTCAACATTCTGAGGCGGTGGTGCGTCGCGCATATCGTCTATATGTACTTTCAGAATTTTTCCTTTCTTATTTACAAAGTAAACCCGATTCCGACCTAGCGGCAGCAATACCTCGAACGGTCCTGACCACTTCGGGGCAAAGCCAGCATGTACACCTGCTTCCTGATTTGATAAGGGGTGCTCCCTCAACATCACTTTGTCTCCTGTCCTGTAAGTTCTAACCACTTCCGAGTCAGGAGCGTATCGTTTCCGATACTTTTCTTGATTTTCGCGGATTTGTTCGTCCTGCCTCTCTCTATCCCAATCTAGTTCACCCTCGGTGTTCGCTTCTGCCAGCTCCCACTCCCCAGGCCTTCGAGGTTCATACCCCAGGAGGGCCTGGTTTGGAGTGAACCCTGTGGCTTCATTCCGTCGTCTCCGTAGAGAACCAATAACCTCGATCAAACTATCCTCCCAAAATCTGTGTGGTTTATCGAGCAGTTTGATCCGCAAGCATTTCTTTACTTCTTGATTAACCCTTTCCACTCCGTTTTGACGTGCTTTATAGACCGCTGTCGTCCTATGTCGGCACTGCCACCTCTGAATGGCTTCCTTCCATGCTCGGTGCCTAAACGGTTGTCCGTTATCCGACATGATGATTTTCGGATATCCATATCGCGAGAACACTTCCCTCTCCAGGAGGCTAACTATTTGGGGAGCTCTACCTACTCGCATCGGGAAGGCTTCCACCCATTTCGTAAAAAGATCCGTGACTACAAGGATACTTTTGTTCCCTTTCGTCGACCTAACGTATGGTCCCATTGTGTCAATCGAGACAATTTCAAAAGCATGCCGAGCTTTTGTCGTACCAAGCGGGGCGTGTGGTCGCGGAGGGTTACCCCGGGCTCTCGCACAGGTCATGCACCCTTTTACATATTGCCGCGTGTTGGCACCCATTCCTTTCCATACGTAATACTGTCTTACTGCCCTCAGGGTTTCACGTCCACCAGGGTGACCAGCTAAGGCATCGTCATGATACGCCTTAAGGACATCCCTCACCATGCAGCGGGGCACAACGAGCTTATGGCCCCGTCCATCCTGTGGTAATCGGTACAACGCACCGTTCCTTAAACTATACGGCTCGTTCTGCGGCGTCCGTCGCTCACGAGTTTGAGGCCCCTCTGTCTGTGTTCTCTCTATGCTAGAAATCAGTTTTCTCAGCTTAGTATCTGTGCGTTGTGCGATTTTGACTCTGCTGGCCAAGCTGTCAGAATACCCTTCCTCCTCAAGGCGATCTCCTTCTATCTGTAAAACATAGTTCGAGTCGTCCGTTTTCCATCCTTCTTGCTTTACCTCGGGGTACATAGCACGGTCTAAGTCGTCTGCCTGAGAGACCAATGTGTCTTCAGGTTGTCTCGATAGGAAATCCGGCAATTCATTATCTTTCCCGGGACAATGTTCGATCACAAATGTAAACTCTTGCAGAAGTAATGCCCAGCGTGTTAGCTTTGCCCTTTCGCGTTTACTATTATCTAACCAGGTAAGCGCCCTATTATCGGTTCTCAATACAAACGGGTTCCCCTCTAAGAACGGCCTATACCTACGTATGGCCCATACGGCCGCGTACGCCTCTTGTTCATTCGAGTGCCACCTCTGCTCGGTGACTGAGAACCGGCTGCTAGCGTACGATATAACATCCCGCCCGCCGTCGGTACGTTCCTGAAACAACACCGCGGCCACGCCTAATTTACTAGCGTCGGTTTGTAAAATAAACTGCCGACTCGGGTCGGGTCTACTCAATGAAAGCGGCTTAGCTAGCTCTTCTTTCAATTTTTTCATTGCGTTATCTGCTTGCGGATTCCATCTGTACGGCCTCTTTGTACTAAGTAAGTCGGTAAGAGGTGCCGCTATCTCTGCATACCGTGGGACGTACTCGCGCAGCCAACCCGCTACGCCGAGGAAGGCTCGTAGCCTCCGTCGTGTTACAGGGACGGGGGTATCTGCGATAGATAATTCATGAACCGCCTGTGGGTGGTTACCCCCGTTGGTAACCACATGCCCCAGGTAGTTAAGCCGCTCTGCGGCAAGATTACATTTATCTGCGGCACAGCGAAGATTAAACTGTTGTAATCTCTCAAAAATCAACCGCAGATGGTACATGTGTGTCTTCCAGTCTGGAGAATACACTATAATGTCATCCAAATATACCATACAGAAGTCTCGTAGGTATCCTGCGAGGACTTCTTGGCACATAGTCTTCTGAAAGTGGGCGGGGGCCCCTTTCAAACCAAACGGAAGTACCCGAAATTGGTAGCTCGCTCCGTCCGGTGTCGTAAAGGCAGTGTATTTCCTGGATTCTTCACCCAGTGGAACCTGCCAGTATCCCTTTTGCAGATCAATCGTGGAAAATATTCTTGCTCCACCAAGATCTTTCAGGGTCTCGTGAATAAGAGGGAGTTGCGACAACTCATCTTCGGTTACGCTATTAAGCCGCCTATAGTCAACACAAAAACGAAACTCTTCCTTGCCCTTTTTCGGCGCTAAAACTATAGGGAAGCTATAGTTCGAACGACTAGCTTCGATCACCCCGTCGCTTAACATTCCCTCAAGTTGTGCATATAAATTTCTTTTCTTCACGTCAGACAACCTATATGGCGGTAATTTTATAGGTCGCTTATCCGTAAGCTTTATTTTATATGACTGAAGTGGGGCGGGGCCCGCATAGGGGTTAAATACCTCCCTAAACTCTTCTAAGATTCCTCCCAGCTCTACTTGCTGCTCAGGTGTCAAACTCGTAGACACCTTCGGTAGTAGCGCGGTGTTACTGGTTATTCTCTTTTGGGGTAAGAGGTGAGCAGTGGCTCTCTCACTTTTCCCGAAGTGTAGACATCCTCGATATACATCTATCACCGCCCGCTGCGACGTCAACCAGTCCACCCCTAATATTATTTCTTCCCGTAACCCGTCAACTACCAAGAACTCGGTAGGTATATCGTGGCCCTGAATTCGCAAATTAACACGCGCTCTCCCTCTCGATGTCATAGTATGACTCCGATCGGCGAGTCGCAAAGTGGTCCGAGCGATCTTATATACCGGTTCGTTATATAACACCTCCTCCCCGAGGAGGTTGTGTGAGGCTGCCGTATCGATGAGGGCAACACGCTCGTGTCCACTAATACATACCCGTACTCGTGGGAGCGCAGGGGTAACGTCAGTGCTACAAACCTGACATGACCCCGTCACCACCTCATTGGTATGGAGTCGGGAAGGCGGCAGTCTAGCAGTTCCCGACCCGTAGTGTGGAGAGTTTAGTTTCGCCCTTGGGCTGGCGAGTCCACGGTCTCTCGCTGGCCCGGGCGCTGTTCGTTTCCCCGCCACGATGACCTGTTCGCCGTCCCATCGTTTTGTTGTTGTGGGCAGTTTCTATGAAAGTGCCCCCCTCCACATCGGTAGCACGAAACCCGATGTCTTCCCCTTGAACCGTTATTAGAGGCCCTGTTCAGCCGTGGCCCTTCGTTTTCGCGCTCGCCTCCCCCACAAGCCCTATCAGACCTCTCCATCACCCCTATGGGGTGGACCATTTCTCTAGGGAAATCTATGGCCATAACCCGCTTGTAGAGGTCTTCATATGTCATTGTGTCCTGTACACTGGAGTCTCTCTCCAGGTACTCTTTGTACTTTGGCGACATCAGCGTCACCACGTGGGGAACAAGCAAGCCCCACGCCTGTTCCCCTTTCAGTCTTTTAAAGACTTTCGCCTTCCTTTCGAGGAAAGCCAAACCTGACTCTTGGGGGCCCTGTCGGTCCCCATAGAGGTGAGCTAAAAGCGAGTGCTCTGCCTCCTCTGTGCCATACCTCTGTATCAGGAGGGTTTTAAAAACTTCCCATCTAAGAAAATTGCTCCCTCTAGCCGACCACCACGTGCCGGCAGCGCCTCCTAATCGCTGTGAGGCCTTGGAAACCTGATCTTTATCTACGGTTTCGTACCGGCGAAAGTGTCCTTCGCAAGCGGCAATAAAAGCTTCGGGACACTCATCCGGCCGCCCGTCAAACGCAGCCGTGATATTTTTTTTGTCCCCGTCACCCCTTTCTACGTAGATGACGCGGGTATCATCGCGTTGGCTTCCGACTTGATCTCTGTCATTTTGCGCTAACGTAACGTCTTGCACCTCTAATCCACTGCTCGTTTCCGAGTCAGTGGAGAGTCCCTTCCTGGTAGAAGGACCAGCTGTCCTCTTCGTTTCCCCTGGACGAACCATTTCTAAATATACGTATATAAGTACCGTTCGCCCACCTACCTATCCGCTGAAAAGCTCGTCAGCTATCAAACAATAACCAAAATACTCACTTATAACATACATATAACATCGAACAAGGAAAATACACTAAACCGCTATTCAATATACCGCTACAGTTCCTTATGAAAATTAAATAATTAAGTGCATCCTAAAATCTACCCTATAGTTTATATAATATAACAAATATCAAATTATAACTCTCCCACGCACCTTCCTTCCCAGCCACGTTTAGGTATGTTGCCGACCACGGAAGAGAGATATTTTTGTGTACCCGAGTACACAACAGGGTCCGTGCTTACAGTTAATAATACAAGCTGATGGGCTCGCGCATTTATGCGAACTTGAGCTTGCTAGCTCAAGCAGATGCCTCACACGTTCGGCGCCACCTTGATACACAGGCTTTCTCTCATCCAGAGAGAAAGCAGAGCACAGAGCGAGGTCTGCCTCCTTTTCACCCTCTCGGTAAAGTCTTCTTTACGGAGAGGGGTGGTAGACGGTCCCCAAGTAAAAGAATTCACCAGGCTAGCTCAGTCAAAGTCACTGGGACCGCCCTACCTCTGTATCAATCCGTAAAGTTATCTCTCTCTGGTCAGGCAGGTGGCTTATTTAGGGAAGGCATGCGGGGTAATCATTAAAATCACTGATTGAAATTTTTCTATTAATGAATTTATTCCGGGGGAAAGAACAACGAGAAAATAGTTACATCAATGCAATAAAAAAATTCAGAAAACTAAGTTCTGGCTTACACTTACTTATCAGTTAAATGGGAGATCAAAACAAACAAGAGAAAAATTTACGTGAGTACCTAAACTAAGATGTCACACCCCGAAAATTTATATGAGAAACAACAACAAAAATAAAGCATAAAAAAAAATAGATACACAATGAAATAATTATACATCAGAATATTCACTTGGGCAAAAAGTTGCAGAAATATTAACAATGAAGAAAAAGGACAAGGGACGATCCATAAATCTCCGGGTAATGTTCAATGGGGCTCGTCAAGTGGCACCTGTCCCTCCACTTGAGTCGGTCCTTCTTGGTCCACCTGGGCTAGACCGGCTGACAATCTTCCAATTTGCGGGGTGGTCAAAATAAAATATGCGACTTACAAGTTGTTATTTTCCTTTTGTGGTGGTTTGGCACGCTGTGGGTCGGCTGTCGCTGCTTTCAGTGTGCTTCCTTAGCACACACTCCCCCTATGATTCAGTGGATGTAATGACACCCCCTTGGCACTTTCACTCAGGAACCACTCAATAGTTTGTAACTTTCCCGACTGTCACGTATTACGGTTCACTCTCACGGAGTAACCCTCTGTTACTTCACTCACGGAGTAGCTCTCAACTCACTGTCAACGCAGTGTCTCAACTCTTCACTCAACTCTCAACTATTTACTGTCCTGTGCTGGGACCTCATATGGGGTTATATAGGCCTTCCAGCAAACCACCCCTTTTTGACCAGCGTGGGGGATGATTTTGGTGGTGGAACCATTCTGTCATCTCCGTGATTCGTTGTCTCACGCAGATTGTGCGCACGCCCTTGTGGATGATTTATGGACTTATGTGTTCGTCTCTCCGTGGTTGTTTGTGCACCGTAATAATATTTTCGGTACCCCATTGAACGAAATGACTTTAATACACAATAATTACATATTATTACAATTAATTGGGTACATATGTAAATCCATAGGTACTTACTATTCTATACATTAGGTAATTCATATCTCTTTGGAGATGTATGCATAAGAATTTGGATTTTAGATAATGGATCATTATTTACATTATTTAATCAATGACTCATAAGGAAATTTTAATGTTTAGTGTTTTTGGGGTGTGCATCATATACAATTATGAAACTAAATATCTAAATTATAAAAAAAATAGCTTACAACTATAACTTGGTCGACTAATTCAATCTCTTAATTTATTGAAAAGTAATTTCTTAATTATAGTAAAAAAAATACAATTATAGGCAGGTATATACAATTTCATTAAAATGTATCACTGGAGGACCTTTGGTTCCAACTATACTACTAAGACAAAGCATTATTATTAATTACATTGATAAAGGGATGTGAGTTTTTCGACATTATTTCATTTACTACAACGAGAGCTCAGTACCTACTGGCTGACGTTATTTTTTTTTAACATTAAAATTACTCATTTAAAAAAAAAATATACATTTTCCAATTCGAAACATGCTATGTCCTCCAAATAAAAGTCGACTGAATATCATTACTTCCTTATTTTAAACAAACTTGAGAATATCCCTTGAGATTAATTGATTCATGATCAAGAACAATTTAATTATCATCTGTATACAAGATTTACAATTAAAATTACATCTTTCAACTACACAATAATTATTTATGAAAAATTACAAGGAAATACATTGGTGACATCTTATATAAATTAAGTCTTACATTCTGTATCAGGAGCACTTTAATTTAAACGGGGTGTGACATGTCTAAGATTAAAATTTATAATTAGTCCAATTAGAAATGCAATTTTTGTGCATAATTTATTTTATCGAACGGCTTTCTTACTGTACCTAATGTAAGTACCTAAGTCGTTTCTACACACTTGCGACCGAGATAAACATGTGCCTTGCAGCCTTTACTGTACTTATTGTCTCCTAGATCCTTACAAAATTCACCTATTATATTTATAAACTATTGTCTTCTCCTAACTCATTGTTTATATTTTGAACCATTCAGAAATTATTTTATTTTTCGCGTCATTGTCCAAACTCAAAAACCGACCCATGTTCAATATTTTTATTGATTTGAGAAATATTAATTTATGGTCCCTCTTGTTTTGAAAATAAACCGAGTGCCATTAAAGACTTTCTAGAATATTATTCCCGTTACAGTTATATTTTATTACCCTCAATAACTTGTACCCTTTTTAAGACATCCGAAATTTAAGACAATATCCTATTCAGTTCCTAGTTTTTTACCACTTTAAGAACAATACGAGTGTTAGTTTCTTTCGTCACAATGCTTTTTCGTGAAACCTTTGTCGGAAGAAATTTCTAAAATATTGTTTAACTGTATTATTTATGATATACCCAAAACATATTTTTTTTTTAATGTGAAATTTAGTCTTAAAAATAAAAATATAGCATATCAACCTTAAGCAACAAAATATTTGACCAGTCAAAATCGATACATAGTAGATGGTGTTGTGATATTATCATATCTATTAAACATCATCATCATTGAATCTGTGCGAGCTCGAGTGGGTGGAGGGTTCTTGTTGCCTCTCTATGCCCTTAAGTGGGGTAAAAAGGGGAGAATTTTGTTGTATTCTATTAATTTAGTGATTGTTTTATATGTATCATTTTGATGTCGCTTTGTATTTCGTTATTTTGCATAACTGTCAAGGTATGTTTTATAGAAAAATTATCTGTATTTATATTAGCATTCTTTTTAGAAAATTAACATATCTACCTCAGTTTTTTGTACTGTTTAATTTAATGTACAATTTTGATCTAATTGTTCATATAAAAATTTATAATAAGATATGTTTAGCTTTCAAAATACGCCAATAATTATAGAAATGCACACAAACAAATTTAATTGAAATTTATGCTTTTTTTTTTCAACTATCTTCAAAATTGTTGTTAAGTTAATACAATTTGCGAAGCAAAATTAATCACACAACACGAACTTGTATCACTTTAAATATTTATTCTGACAATGGGTGTCAATGGTTTATTTAATTATTAAGTTTATTTTGTGGGTAACAACAGATTTTAATATTCAGTTTACAATTCTGTCCTTCAGCCACAGTGGTCATGACCACTCACAACATCTCCTTATTTCATCACATTTCCGAATTTATTTCTAACTGTAGATACCTATGTTCCACCTAGTTAGCAAGTTAAAAAGATAAATTATGAAAAATTGAGTAATGGTCAGATTTCCTAGGATAGTGTTGGAATCATAGGTATAGGTGCTGTAATACAGCAGTGAATTATATCACTGGAACGTTTTCGCTGTAAACGAAATTACTGTGTACTTTACGTCCGCCATATGGCAGCAAAGCTAACCTAAGGAAACCATAGCTTTAAAAGCTATAAATAGTTTATTATTATTATTCGCAATTTAGATTGAAATATTTTAATAGTTAATTTTTTTTAAAAAAGCTATTACGCAAACGAAAGCTATGAAATTTTAAATTTTGGCACAAAGTGTGTTCAATTAATTCGTTGTTAATTAAAGTTTTTATTTACAAATAATTTTAATCTCGAACAAAAAGATCTTGATGTTTTATCAGTAGAACTTATTGTTTGCTTATTGGCAAGTAGCCTGGGAGTATGTTATTTTCAGATAAAAGTACAGTAAAACTTCTATATAACGGATAAATTGGAGTAAAAGGGTATCCATTAAAGCTGACTGTCCGTTGTTTAAAAATAAGTGTAAAAGAGATTCTTTTTCATTTGTTACTTACTTACTTACTTTTCGTATGGTTTTTCCGGAAATACTCTTGACCCGTTGAGGGCTGCGTCCCGTCCTCTTCTACAGTCTTGGCTCCAGCGCTATCAGCCAGTCCACCGCCTTCTGTTCATATTCAAACAGTATAATATTTATTTACGAGAGTAGATAAGCTTAATATGTCCCTTCATTTCAAGATAACGAGTTAAACTAATTTGGTACTTCATTGTTGCATGAATCCCAGACCAGCGTTGGAATCATCAGTTAAAACTGACGTGTTTTTGTATCAAGGAATCTCCTAAAATATCTACCGTCACTCCGGTTAGTAGATATTGTGTCTTAAATTCTCGTGCTACTCGTTGGAATGACTTGCACTCGAATTTAAGCATATTATCTTCTTCGTAATATCCGAAGTTTTTCAAATAGACATCCATTATACAGAGGTTTTATTGTAATTAGAAATTGTCTTGAAAAAATAATGTTATGTTGGTGTAAGGTAATGGGAATAATTTTACTTAGAATATTATTTTTGTACTCTATTAGATTTTGTTAATATTTACCTATTATGAAAATACCTAATACATTTATTTTAATTACTGTTAGAATTGTTTATGTTTTTATCTACTTTATGCATATTTAACTGCTATTTTATGTATTGTAGTAATTTTAAATTAAATTTGAATAAAAGTTTTTGATGGCCTAGTGGTTCTGTCGACAAAGAAAGAACTGGGTTTGATAATCTTTGTCTTTCACAAATTGTGAAAGTGTATTTGTGTTCCCTTTAGAGATTTGTTAAAAAACTGTATAATTTTAATTTGATAGTTAACTTCTTTTAGTATGTATTGAGAAGTAAAATATTAATTATTCAGTTAAATAAAATTGAAAAATTTCATAATAAATATTTTTTATTTTAAAATTTTTTAAACATTTTATAGTGTAGGAAAATTCTAACCTCAAATCTTAAAATTTAGTTTTAAAAAAAAAACTCAAAATTATATTACAATATAAGTCATTTGTAGTAGGTAACAACATATTAAATTTTTACGACTATTAAAATGTTAAACTTTGTGTCATAAAATTGGCTTTAATCGTGTTTTATGATTGTGTATTTGTGCCAATATAGCTATGGTATTTATTTGATGTTTGTTCCTGGAACACGTTAATCGTTCTAATTATCCGTGTCGAGTTGATTTATTTCATTTGCTCTTTCCAGGCCCTCACCCAATCCTTTCGACGCTTTGATACCGACCAAGATGGCTACATAACCATACACTACGAACAGTTTTTGTGGATGGTCTTTTCATTACACATTTAAATGAACCATTTTTTCAATATGCCTACATCGTTTATTTTTAAGTGTTTAATATTATAATATTTTCTGCATAATTATATACCTAATTCTTTATTTTTACTATAAATAATAAAAAATGTTTATACAATCTCAAACTCTTATTTTATTTTAACAAACTTTAAGCACTAATCTATTCTTAACCCATATCAGCCCAACCTACTATAGGTCACTTTGAAAACGCGTGTAAGTACAAATTGTGAAGACTTTTTGGTTTTATTTTGTATTTAAATAAACAATAGAACATTTACCGCCATTTTTAGTAGCAATTGGAGAGTTAAAACTTTAAAATAATAAAAGTTATTCCTCAATTTGTCGATTACTGTCGCAAAGTCAGGAATTCGTCTGTTACAAAGTAGGTATTTTTAAAATTTCAATCAATTTTTCACTTTTTATTTTTGTTTCATTTTAAAGAATATGAATGTATCTACTATTTAAAAATGATTTGAAATGCTTAAATCGTTTATTTATTTTTCTGCACACATTTATTTATCAACATACTATATTTAGTAGGTTGGGCAGATGTGAGTACAAAAAGGAACATATTATTTGTTTAGTGTTTGTTTATTTTCTAGGCACATATGGTCATTTTTTGAAATAAATGTTACAATATTGTCATATAATATGGTATGGGATGGAATTCTTGATAAATAAACCGCATTTACTTTTTAAGCAGGCTTGAGAACACCTAGAATTGCTCTCTTTGAATGCATACTTCCAAACTTATTTTTTTAACGATGTGATTAAAAATGTCAACGTGTTCAAATCAAATGTCTGATATAACTTAATATATCAAGCATAGTGTCCCAACAATAGCACATTGCTCTGTTCCTCACAATACAGCTGTTGTAATATTTATTTCAAGCTCAATTAGCTCATTTTAGGTGGTATAGGTAGATGAATAACCCGAAATAAGCCAACTGAGCTTGAAAAAACATATTACACTAGTCCTATTGTGTGGAGTAGAGCAACATGCTTTTTGGGAACTATGCTTGATATATTATAAAGTTATACCAGACACTTGATTTGAACATGTTGGACATTTTATTAACAACATTTAAAAAATAAGTGTGGATGTATGCATTCAAAGAGAGCAAATCTAGGCCCTCTTAAGTCTGCTTAAAAAGTAATGGCGGTTAATTTATCAAGTGTTCCGTTCCACACTGTAAAAAATAATAATATTGTAATATTTATTTAAAAAAAACGTCCATATGTGCCTAGAAATAAACCAATACTTAACAAAACAATATGATCTAATTTGTACTCGTATCTGCCCAACCTACTATATATAGTATGTGTGAAATCTAGCTTATTTTTAAAAAAATATTTTTTTTATTATTTTTTCCATGTTATTTAGACGTCACTTAAGCAGAAAAAATCGAAAAATCACAAAAAAGAAATTTGGGCAGATATGGGTTAAGATACATAGAACACTGTAATATATGAGAGAATAATTTTTTACTTAATGAACAGTTTCAGGACTGAATTATTTGGCAACAGCTGATACCAGTTTTGGCTTTTGCTGTTAGTTCAGATAGTCAGACTAGAGCAGTAGGTTATTCAACATGTTGAATCTACGTAAATGTCGTACATACAAAAAGAAAAAAATGTCTTTATTTTCTATAATGTAATAGATTCTGAAAAATGAAATAATTTGTTTTAAGAATTAGGGATGGGCAAATGGAAAAAAATTTGCAATAATTTTGTTCCCATTAATCAGGGGTCAAATGCCAGTGGTTTTCGAGTTATTTAACTTTTTAGAGTTTTTTTCAATTTTCCACTTTTTGACCAAAAACTGAAAATTGTGAAAAGAGTACTCCATATTGCAAAACTAAAAATACATTTTTTCCAATAGCTGAAGAATAAATGAATAGTTGAAGTATAAAATCAAGAAGAAAATTTCAAAAACTTCAGACATACAATGTTTTAAAATTACAAGTCAATTTTTTCATGTTTAATTTTAATTTTTCTAAGGGAGTTACTCCAAAAAAGTATAATATACTTGGCGTATAAACCATAGGAAAAACTTCCCCAATTAATAAGCTTTCCGAAAAGGTAAAATTTTACAAGAGTTTTGGAAAATAACAAATATTAAACGATCTGATGGTGTTATAAAGGCGTAGACGTTTTCATACAAACAGCTCTACTTCAACAAGAATAAAATTCAAAGCTGCGCTTCGTTATGATCACTAACACTATCTTTCAATATTAGTATGTCCACTTAGAACTGATTCCACGCCTTCTGATCGTTTAAAAAGGTTTATTTTCCAAAACTGCAGTAAAATGGAAAACATTCATACGTTTTCGGAAAGCTTGTTAATTGGGGAAGTTTATTCTGTGGTTTGTACGCAAAGTGTATTATACTTTTTTGGAAAAAAGAAAAATCAAAATTAAAAATGAAAAACACCGACTTGTGATTTTAAAACGTTGTATTTCTGAGGTTTTTAATATAAGTAGTCCTTGTTTTAAGAAAATTGTAAATTATTGTAGATCGAGGAAGACTGCCCCTGCGCTTGCATAGTCAGGATACGAAGATAAAACCTTTGTAGATGCCATCGAGGGCTTCTAGAGTTTGAGCAAAATGATTGGCTTTCTTCGTATTGGTGGTTGCTATCCTTAGAGTTGAACAAGCAAGGAGAAAAAGAACAGAGAAAGAAAATGAAATTAATGTCTGTTTACAAATAATGTGTTAAGTGTGAGTAATTTATATCCTGTTTTAGCGAGTAAGCTAATATAGGTAATGGTTCAATATTGTTCTAAAGCTTGGAAAAAACTACAGCTGTTGTGTTTTGATCTAATATTCCCTATGTAATAATTCAAAAAAGTTTTTTGGCAATAGACCATTAACGGCCACGTGGATTTTGACATTAGCCGGGAGGCATAAACATAAACAAAAAGTTTAAGAGTTGGTATGAGTATGTTTATACATAAACCCATCACTATGGTTTGTGTGTGTGTCGCCATGGCCGCCATTTTGCATCCAGCCTAATGTCAGATGACGTCATCCTTTAATGGTCTATCTTTTCAGTTTATGATTTTGGCTAAAGGTTTGCAACAGCAAGCCATTTTTCATTGCTATTTTTTCCATGGATCTAGAGAGTAACCTTCATACCTTATACATACATGATTTTTTCATGATTAAAAAAAATACTTGAGGTTTCTTGAAGAATATCACAACAGAAAAATTAACGATTCATTTCTTGTAGTGTTTAATTTCTCGTTTATTAAAAATGTACAATCGAAATTTGCGCGTTAAAATAAATCAAAATAATGTTTTAAAGGGTATAGCATAGCTAGTATGAAAAAAAACTACAGACACAAATAATTATACTGCTATGTGTTAGATACCTACTATGTATGCAATAATTGTAACATATGTATCTAACAGCTGATTTTGACACTGTTGCCCTTACTAGGTGAAAACTCATGCTGGACTATTCAATTATCAAAAAAAGTAACAAGGCACAGTGTAACAAAGTTTCTCTTAATAGTGGATACAGTTTCAAGATTTGCGTGTTTTGTAAAAACCTTCTTACAAATAATTGTATTTTCCTAGGGTTTACGTGATTATGACAATACTGTCAATGTCAAAGTTAAGTAGAGGCTTACGTTGTCCTCTGCCTCTGTCGTTTGTTCGGAGGATTTTTACAACCAATGTAAGTTTTTTATTGAATTTATATTATTTAAAACATTCTTTCTAATATAAAATGATATTTAAAGAATATCTCTCTTTTTCAAATTTATTGTTTTGATTATCTTTGACATAATTTTCATTTGCAATATATTGTAATCAAAGTATTAATGTATTCCATTATTACATACTAAACTTTTAAAATTTATAAATGATTATAAATCCTTAAACCATTACAAAAGTTCTAAATGAACAAAAATCAGTTCATTTATGTTAAAAATATGCCGCTATGTAACTGTTGTAACATAACCTTTCTCTTTAAGTGAGTTCTAACCTGTATATTTTTATTTTAGAAAATGTTTGAGAAATCTGCAGTTGATTTGAGTTCGCTACCTCCTGGAAAAGTGAAAGAATATTTGTCAAATATTGATACAGTGTTAACTGACTGTGATGGTAAATATTATTCTGTTTTATAGACATACTAGCTTTCCCGACAGACGTTGTCCTGTTGTTTTAACCCGAGGCGGCCTGTTCCTATGTACTGTATAATTAATTCGATTGAGTTAAGCTACTAAAAATATTAACATTAAAATATTTCCAAAACATCCATATTTCATTTGTATTCAAATCTCAGGCGGTAATATCGCGAGAATATGCGCGCGCAGATATTCTACCTCTATGTTCCCGATGTTGACTTAGTATGAAAATTGGAGTAAGTGTGATGGACTACTGAAAGAGCACCAATTACGTTTGTAAGAATGAGAGGGAACTACCCGCGATGGCGTTGGCGCGTCGCAGGTGACCGCCCCATATTAACTTAAATATTATATTTTATATCATTTCTTTCCCATTTTTTTTACTATTTATTAGTTATTCTGTTATCCGGAGTGGAGAAGAATCCAATAAATCAAACATTGAAATAATCTGTTGAGCCGATCTCGAGTTATAAGTGTTTGCATTAACCCGACTTTAATTTATATTAGAGATGACATGGTTGATTGAATATAATCCGCAAGAATAAAATTCATGCGGTGAAAAATCGCAGTGCGGACAGGGCCTAATAATTTACGAAAAACATCAAATAATTCAGCCTATTAAATGTTTTACACATTATATACCTATATTTGCGATTTATAAACAGTTCTTAAAAGAATACACCGCCTATGTGCGTAACCTCAGAGCTCGGTTTATGGCCATGCATTTTATTATTATTATTTACTGGGCCTGCTGCCTCCAAGGAGGTCGCCGTCACTGCGTCCCAAAATGGAACTATTGTGGCATCTAGAGTTCGTCCCTTAGTCCAGCCTCCTGGAAGAATCGGAGGACTTTGTTGGCGTTGAACTCCTCAATTTTATCTGGGCACATCAAGAAAGTGCCCAGATTTTTGTGTCTATTATGCATCATCGGTAGGCACTCACACAGGAGGTGCATTGGGGTCTCAAGTGATACCCACACACCCTGCACATGCCACAGTCCAATATCCCTATGGTGCACATGTGCATGCTTGTTCAGCCTGCAGTGCCCCGTTAGGGACCTCGTGATGCATAGATTATTCCTGCTAAGGGACAGTAGGTTCCTTGCGGATTTTTTGATATCCATGTTACCTTAGTGAGTGGATGGTGTTACTCCCGAGGGAGTCAGTTCCTCACTGGCCGGGTGACCATCCAGTGAGGAAGGGTTCACTTTATTAGTGATTGTATTGACGTTCATGACCGTCCCAGGTTTAGCAAGGGAAAAGAAGTCACAGCCGACAGAGCCCCGCATGTCCTCTTAGTCCTGTCCTCTTAGCCAGTCCCGGCATAGCCCGATCCCTCATGTAGGAGTAGCCACCCCCACATGAGCGACCCAGCACCAGACACCGCCCAGGATGCACCGCGAGGAGGTGGGACAACATTTGCACCCCTATGGCCCTGCATTCCGGCATGTCAATGCAAATGAGAGAGACTGCAATCGTCACAGTCTTGATACAATATACAATGATACTGTAGGTACCCTTTAGTATAACAAACTATCGAGTATTTTCTGACTATTCCAGATTGGATAAATTTGCATTGTAATTACTTATCAGTTTTTATTTTTAAAACTTTACACCAAATATGTTTATAATTTGAGGTTTTCTTCTATAAAATATACTAATAAATAGATTAATTATTGTTTATGTATTTCGCAACCTGCTCATCTTATTAAAGGTTTTTCTGATCGTTATGTCTTCATGTAAATATTGTTGCAGGTGTGATATGGATATCAGATAATATGATGACCGGGGCTTCCGATGTATTTAACACACTGCGAGAAATGGGGAAGCGAGTGTTTTTTGTCACAAACAATTCTACAAAAGTGAGGGATGCTCTAGTGGAAAAAGCCAATAAGCTTGGATTCATTGCAAACAAGGTTAATTTTTATACTACCAACCACTACCATCAGGGCATATCTTCTTTCTTCTTCTTCAGTCCTTGGTCATCCACTGCTGGACGTAGACCTCTTCCATACCCTTCCACTTTTTCCCGTTGGTTGCTGTTTGTAGCCAGTTCCCCCCCACCCCAAGGTCATTACTCAAAATATTAGGGGTTCATCTTGTTGAATCTTGCTTCAAAACCAATCCAACTATGAGATATTTTTCATACTTATATTATTCGTCTGTAAGTTGACATTCTTTGCAACGACAATAACAGTGGCTGGGGTTAATATTAATATTATATAGACGACATATGCGATGCTATTTATACATCACGCCGTGTCCTGTAAGGGGTAGGCAGAGAGAATGGATCTCCACTCTTTTCTGCCCAAGTAAACTTCTTTTGCTTCTTCCATACAATCTCTCCTATTTCTCTTACTTCTGACCTGGCCTTCCTTGAGAATGGAATCAATGTGTTTGATCCACGTCATTCTCAGCCGCCATGCATTCAAACACCTTTCTTTTCAGCCTTATAAATTTTCTTTGTCATTCTGTTTGCATCCATTCTTTCCGCATGCCAAACCATCTCAACTAATTGACTCATCTTTGTTATAACACCAACTTCCATACCACATTCCTTCCTTATATTCTCATTCCTTTCCATATCCCGCAGAGTCTTTCCACACACTCATCGTAGAGCTCTTTTATAAAATAAATTTACATATTTTTAGGAAGATGTTTTGTCTACATCCTATTTGACTGCTCAGTATTTAAACGATATTGGCTTTAAGAAAAAAGTATATATGATCGGCTCGCCTGCACTTAAAAAGGAATTGGAGAATGTTGGAATACAATCTATGGGAGTCGGACCAGACGTAGTGGAAAGCTTATCTAAATTGTTAGAAAGTAACTTAACTCCCGATCCGGAAGTGGGTGCTGTCGTAGTTGGGTTCGACGAACATTTCAGCTACGCAAAGATGATGAAAGCGGCTACGTATTTGAATAATCCAGATTGCTTATTTATCGCAACCAATACTGACGAAAGGTTTCCCGTTGGCAATGGATCTGTACAACCCGGAACAGGTAGCATTGTACGAGCTGTTGAAACTGCGGCGGAGAGGAAATCTTTTGTGATCGGCAAGCCGGAGCAGTATATATGCGATAATATCATGAAAAACTATGGTATAAATCCAGAAAAAACACTCATGATTGGAGATAGGTTAGTCTTATACGCTATTGTTCAACATTTGGCTGCTAAAACAGTTCTCAAAATTTCAAACAGATGTTTTACTATAAAATTTTAATTAAAAATAAAAATGTATCTGCTTGCTCAATTACAAAAGTGATCAGTCTAAGGGGCATAGCAAACATTGAGCCAGAGCTGGAAGTAGAGTATATTTTCTTGATGGTTGATGTGGACACTAATCTGTCATCGCCCATTAATTAGGGGCTGTCCATTATTTTTTTTGCAACTTTTTAGACCCCCCCCCCCCCCCCCGAAATTACGTGTATTTTTTTAGTACAAAGAATGAATAAAGTCAGTCTTTTAGTTTTTGACAATTTTTAAAATTTCTGAAAGTGCAATCTTTAAATTCATCAGAAAAAATAAATTCTTACTAAACCGCCCTCCCTATGTGATTTTCTTGTAGACCCTCCCCCTCTCCCCTCTTTTTATCTCGAGTGTTTAATGGACGGCCCCTTAGTTCTGGCTTGTTTCCATGATGTCCAAATTGACCATAAAAGAAAGTTTGCTCTGTCTATTTTCGTTTGGTGTAAACACACCTTAAGAGCAATGCACAACATTCACAAAATCATAGTTATTAAAAAAAAAAAATTAACCATTAAAATTCAAATATTATAAAATGTTATGTTTGCATTAAAAAAATTAAGTAAAAATAGTACCTTTGCATTATTAAGTTTTGTAACTTTGTTATAGGTGTAACACAGATATTCTTCTCGGAACTAAGTGCGGATTTAAAACGTTACTTGTTCTGACAGGAGTAACCAAGCTATCTGAAGTGGAATCCTGGAAGAAAGGCACTGCAGAAGAGAGAGACCTCGTACCTGACGTGTATCTACAGGGTATTGGTGACTTGCTGCCATTCTTGGACAAAAAGTGAACATTGACAACTAGTACAAATTATCTACAAATCTATTTTTTAATCAAGTGCGAATAGACAGGATATTTTTATAAAAATGAGTTTTTATGTTGTTTGCTTCAAAGCAATGTTATGCTGTTCAATTAGCCAGTTAAACTGGTAAGTCTTATTTTTTTTTGTTATAATTAGATATTATTATTTATAATATTTATTTTATTTTGGAAACACCAACAGAATAAGTAATTCTAATTTGAAGAGAGTCAGTCGAATTGAAACAACACTTTAATGGATTTTTTGTTTTTATGTTTCCATATGATTCTCTTTTGAATATTTTATTTTTTTTTATTTTTTATTCATCAATGTAAACACACAGTCATTTACAAAACATAACAACAAAACAAACATGTCGGTATAGTTAAGACATTCTTAAAAGAAAACAGATTCTTTAGTTATTTAGTTGTCTAGGATATGTAAAACCAACATTTTGACAATCGTCACAAATATAAATAATTATTATTTACATAAATATCTAAAAATATGATTTCGAAAAACAATACTCTCAGTCTGGCTGTGTTAAGACTGTAATTCTTCTTCTTTGTCCTTCCCTCAGTGCTGAGGATCATGATAATCAACATTAACATCATAAGACAGTTCCCTCCAGTCAATCCGGTTCTCTGCCAACCACAGTGCTCCACAAAAGTTCTGTAATGCAACAGCAAAATTTATGTGTCCTTTAGCAGCTATTTGCAAACGATTATAAGCAAAACTATGCTTCTTTTTCTATTTGAATTAATCCAAAGATAAAAGATTCGTTGGACATTCAGATTGAGCTATTCTCTCAAAACCGTGGTGTTGATTGTTTCCATTCATATCTAAGCACCTTCACACGATACATTCAGAACAGATCACCAGTCTCAGTGTTGAATGTTAAGACCTTGTTTCATATTATTATTTTGAAGATTTGAAACTAAACTTCACAAAAAACTAGATAGATAAGTAATTAGATTTTTTTTTTAAATGAATCTGAGCTTGCCCAAAGTGATCATAAATACATTTTTGACATCTTTCACAAAAAGCAAAGCTTGTATTGTGAAAGAAAAAGATAGGGATTGTGCCCATGACGTTCAGAAGGAAAGTAGGTAATTATCAGAAGGAAAGTAGGTAATTAGACAACCGCTATGCTACCAACCATCTCTAAAAATTGACAATTATTGCTTGCAGCTGATGTACAATTTTGTACATGTTTTACTGTGAATTGTATAGATTTTACAGTTGTGATTTTAGTAATATAGTGAAACAATTAACTTATTGTTAAAATATTATTTATTTTCTTATAAATACGATATAATTTTATTGTTTATTGTTTTGTTTACTTTATAGCTATTAAATTTTACAACGCTTGGTGGAATTTTGGAGTTTCTTATTTTTCCTTAAACAATAGGCGTTTTCTATTATATATATATATACATTTTTTTTAAAACCTTTTAAAGTGTTAACAGTTTTAAATAAATATAATATATTTAAATTTGATTAAAGCTCATTTTCTACTCATATATTAAACTACTTAAATTAAAATTTCATAAGAAACAAAACACATCTCCAGGTATCTGAGTGATTCCGTAAAATAAAAACGGAATAATATTATGGTAAGATTTAGAAATTAATTCCATACATTGATATTTCGATAATAATTAATGTTTCTGTAATTCAGCGGTTCCCAAACTGTGGTACCACCAGCGGTATGTGAGTTGATTTTAACTGTCATATAGTTACGGTATTAAATGTTGGGATTTTCTGCTGTAATTTATCAAATGTTATGATAATTTTATACACACTGATGTTAAGTTTTTTATAAATTTTTCCTGTTTCTAAATTTTATTATGAAAATTAAGAAAATAATTATTATAATATTTGGAGATTAAAATTAACTTTTACACAACTTTGGTAGCCTAATGATCTATGTGCACATCTTTGAGGAAAAGATTCTGGGTTCAAATCCCAATTGGTTACTGCCAAACAGGTAAACTTTATATCTTGTCATAGACAAGACTGAACAAGTTAACTGTGTATCAATGGGGTGTTTTCTGGGGAGCTTCCGCAATTCACACCAGATGGCAGCACACACTAAGGGTCTAACATTTAATGACAATCCTATGTCTTCCATATAAAACCCTGCATAAAAGTGGCTTGTTGGTGTTTATTTTTTTTTCATCTCCTATAGGTACAGGTACCTACCCTTCATTTAGACATCTTACTAATGCTTTCTGTATATAGGCCCCGCCATAACTAGTATTTTTAAAAGATCGTTACAGATATTCGATGTGATTTTTTTAGAATGACAATCATAATATTATTAACAAATTATTATGGTACCGAACCGAATTATTATGGTTAGATTGTTTATTTAAGCCAGCTCAAATTTAAAAAGTAAATAGATTTGGGTTTTTTGATTTCACTTGGTACCAAAATAAAGAATTTAGTCTAAAAAAGTAATTTTGAAAATGTTGTCAAAGTTTTTCAAAAAGGTCGAAGCTCGCCATTTTTAATAATTGTTTTGTGAAACTAAAAAATCCGATTGTCATATGGATAACTTCCTTCCAAAATAGGTAGATTTATGTAAGGCTCAAGTTGGTAGATAGGTAGACAAGGGGCAAAATTTGTAAATCTACCAAAAAGCTGGTAGATAGATAGGTTTGGCAGCGCCGATTTAAACTTCAGTATTAAAGGGGTGGGGGAGAGGTAAGGAAATTTTTATATGACGCAACCATACTATTAGATACCTATAAATAAAAGATTTTTCTTTTTTTTAAATCATACCTACCTATGTATGTCGGCATTATTTGCTTCTTTTCTTCTTTTTTGGCCAAATGTATAAGTATTGTATATATCTACGTCGCAAAAATATGTATAAAAACTACTTTATAATTAAAAAAAAAAATCCTAAATAGTAACAAATAAACAAAAAAATTTGTAAAGATTATTTTATTTTCTGGCCAAATGTATATATGAGTTTACTTTACATTCTTTACCTAAAAAGCGGAACATCGCGGGACAAATTGCGGACGGTAGTGACCTTATTGTAGTGGCAATTGCCTTATGATAATATTTATTTCTTTATTTATTAAAAAAACTTAAATCTTAACTATTAAACATGGACTTGTACCACACTTCTACATACATTTAGTCATAGGCCAACATAATTTTAGACCCTGTTTGTCAGTGCTGCCCCCGGTGGCGAAAAGAGGAAAGAAAACAACCCATTAAAATCTTGCAATAATGATGAACAGTTTAACTATGGCAATCTACTTACTGCTGCTACATAAAAATTTAATAAATTAGTAAAAATTTGGTCTTTTCTTTGAAATATTCGATAAGAATTAGCTCAACTACAAATCTAAGATATTTTAACAACTATGTTTTGGCGTTATTTGTATTGATATACCTTACAAAATCGTATACTTATTTTCAGGAACATAACTCTAAAATTCGCTTTTGCAAAAAAAGGTCTGATCTGCATATTGTCTGTTTCTTCTTCTTTCTAAGCCATCTCTCTACTTCTGGATATAAGCCTCTTCCATCTTCTTCCACTCTACTTTATCTGGGGCTTTTATTTGCCACTTTCTGCCTGTGACAGGGATAATGTAATCTGCCCACTCCTTTTATCCAACAGTCTCTAGTGTAGGATTCTAGCCCATCGTTCTGTTCTTTGTCCCTGGCAAAATGATCCGCTGACCCGACTCGACAAACTGTCTGTTTAACAGCTTTAAATTGATTTTTCTTCATCATAATCATCATCAGCTCTCTCCAGTCCAAAATTGGACTTAGGCCTCTATGCATATCAGTATGACAAGTGACACCTTAAACAATATGATCAAAGTATGGAACTTTTCAGTGTTTAGTGTCAAGACGAAATGTTTGATGGGTGTGTGTTGCCGATTCTTCGGCATGGGCGTGAGTCCTGGCACCTATCCAAAGCCCAAACACATAAAGTCATCCCTTTTAAACTTAAGTGCTTCAGAAGAATAATGCGTAGCAGATGGAAGCATTCGCTTCATGAACAGCTCTTTACGTACGCTGCAAGAAGGTATTACAATAATTATTGTTGGTATAGTGTGTCTGTCACCAAATCAAATAAGAATAAATCAGGAGAATATAATCTTTATGATTTGTGAGATGATTTGATTCTTTGACTTCTTGAAAGATAAGAATACCAGTAAAATAAGTTAATTGTCAAAAAGAGTAAAGGAAACACCACACGCGACGCTCGGTCTATTTTGGATACAGAATTGTATCTCGGAGTCCTCTTTTTCTTCTTCTTCATTGTTGAATTTGTTTGAAATGATAATCGGTGACCTGAAAATTAAATTAAAAATTTGATTTGATTGAAGTTTTGAACATTTGATCAAGATTCGGGTTCTAAAAAAGCAGTATACTAAGTCCTACCATTGGCCTTATATACTTCTAAATAATAATTTTCAAAGCACTAGGTTACTTAAAATATAAAGGACAACAAGGTTGTTAAATATAAAGCACACAAGAACTGCTTTGGAAAAGCAGCGAAGAAATGGGGAAGGAATATTCATCTTAGAGGACACAAGAATCCATAAATATTTGGAGCATCATGTTCAGCTTAAGCCAAAAAGGCAGTAAAAAGAGACAACTTAAAATAGATATAGTTAATATACTGGCGACATCTACCGTAAACAGTTGTTAACAAATAAGTGTTCTCACCACTTCCCAACAGATGTCTCTACCTATAGTTACAAACAATATTGACAACCAACTGACGCGGTGTACCTATTTTGAATTTTTTTCTATTACACAGAGGACTATTCTAATATGTAGATTTTTATCTATAGCTGTAGGTATATACCTGTGTTATTTGTGGTATTTACTTCGATGTCTTCAACATCTTGCTGTTTTCCAAGACATGGTATTCCTGTCCACATTAAAGATGACCTCCTGATTGATGGTATTGGAAGCGTACAAGCTCTCAAAGGAATCACCTGAAAAAAAAAACAATAGGTACCTACTTATAAAATGTGTTTTCTTGACATTTGATTAAACAAAATGTGTGAATAGTAGACAAATATTTTTATTCTTCTTTAATACGAACACTTAAATATTTTGACCTTAGAAAATTCATGCCTTGTTTTCAATTTATCTTCCCTTCATGAAAAAACCAACCTCCAACAGAAAAACATCTCTGGAATTTCGACCTTTGTTGATGTAGCTCTCATCATTGCTGCTGCCCGGGATGCTTTCTCTTCTGGAGGATTTCAGCTCAGAAGCTCTTTCATTGTGGATCTTACAAGTTGGCCTCTTATTGTTGTCTTCTTCATCAGAACTTGAATCTGAATTGAAATCCGAGCTGAAATAGCACTCTCCAGAGCCGTATTTGGTGAAATAATGTACTACTGCGAACTAAAATACAACATTTCTTAAAAATCTTGAATCTCACTGAAGGACTTAAATTAAATTACTTAAATTATAAAGAGAGTATAAATCAATCCTATCATGCGTTCCATTTAAGGACAGTATACTTTTATTAAAATACCTATCACCATCACTAATCATGCATTCTATTTAGGGACAGTATCATACACTTTTATTAAAATACCTACCTATCTTTGATTCCATTATTTAAGGACAGTATCATACACTTTCATTAAAGTATATCACCTATCATGCATTCCATTTAAGGACAGTACACTTTTATTAAAGTATCACCATCATCACCAATCATGCATTCTATTTAGAGACAGTATCATATATTTTTGGGACCAAATTTTCTCTCTGCGAATGGTAACGGAGAAGCTATTGAACAAACATCAAAAGCTTTTCTGTGCTTTCGTAGACTTGGAGAAAGCGTATGATAGAGTAGACCGAAAGAAATTGTGGGAGGTTTTGTCATTTTATGGAGTGGATAGACAACTGATACGCGCGGTTGCTTCCCTTTACTCTGATAGTTTTGCTTGTGTCAAGGTGAATACTCATCTGTCACGAGAGTTCCGTCTTACGAGAGGGGTGAAGCAAGGATGTGTGATGTCACCTTGGCTGTTCAATCTATTTTTTGATTTTTGCGTGCGTGATATAAAAAATAATACAGTGAGTGTAGATCTGAATGGGATGAATGTATGCGCTCTGATGTATGCAGACGACCTAGTATTGATGGCTGAAAGCGAACGTGATTTGCAAGAACTTGTGACGCGTGTGTATCAAAATTGTGAAATGAATGGTCTTAAGATGAATGTCAATAAGACAAAGGTGCTTGTTTTTGAAAGAGAAGATGTAAGAACGCAATGTTGTGTGGCTGTGAATGATGAGAACTTGAAACAAGTGGATGAGTATGTCTTTTTAGGTAGTTTATTTAGCAGAGATGGAAGGTGTGAAAAGGAAATTGAAAGAAGGAAACTGGCTGGTAGAAGGGTTGGCGGTGCACTAAGACCTCTAATGAGAAATAAGAACGTATCTCTTAAATCCAAACAATTGATGCACAATGCAATCCTGATTCCATCCATGATGTGTGGGAGTGAAACTTGGACATGGACGAAAAATCTGGAAGTTGGAATAAATGCTGTAGAAATGAGATCACTGCGTAGGATATGCGGAAAGAGACTGATTGATAAGGTGAGGAATGATAAAATCAGAAAGGAATGTGGAGTGGATGTTAGCATTGTGACTAGAATGAAAGTGAATAAATTAAGGTGATTTGGGCATGTAGAGAGAATGAACGAAGATAGAATGACTAAAAGGATATATAAATCTGAAAAAATGGGTGCACGCAGACGAGGCCGACCTCGAATGACATAGTCCGATCAAATCGGTGCCGTCTTAGAGGAGGGCCAAGTCAGGAGCAAAAGGAATAGAAGAGCATGTATGCGGAATGTAATGCGTTTGGAGGAAGCGAAAGAGGTTTGTATGGATAGGAAGGAATGGAAGTCCGTACTCTCTGCCTACCCCCTTCGGAAAACGGCGTGATGGGTAAAAAAAAAAAATCATATATTTTCATTTAGAAGCTTGAACTAACCTGGATTATTGTTGCGAAAATAAATCCAAACGACAAAAATACGAAAAAATCCAATGCTGTGGGGTATGAAACTTTGGGAAGATCGGTTCTCGCTTCCAGACCCAAAAAAGTCATCGTCAGAACGGTCGTTATTCCCAAAGACACTCGGTCAGCTGTAGCTTCTCTGTTCAGCCAGAAAGACACCCAAGACAGGACCACAAGCAAGATACAGGGTCCGTAAACTTGAATGAGGAAATTGCCCATGTGTCTTTGAAGATGGAAGCTGACTAAAAGCATTGAATATTCACCTGAAATAATTAAACACATGCAAAACGAATAACTCAACTATTAAAAGCATTATCTAGCAGTCAAAAATATTTAATACAATATGGATGAAAATGTTGGTAGTCTTCCAGTATGTTCTAATATTTTCGGAGGTAAGTTTTTTTAAGAGTAAAAAACAAAAATAATTAATTTTTACATAATGCAATATATTTTTATAAGTTAAATTTAATTAAGTTTTTATTTTATAAACTGTATTTAATTCATGTAATAAGTCAAAATTATTTTCATTTCATTCTGGGTTAGGTTGAAGTTCGACGGGCGGGTCAGCTAGTAGATATCTACATAAATTTATAAGACGGAGCTATGCTTATTCGAATAGTTCTTGTCTCTATCCTTCTCATTGTTTTAAATTATTATGACAAGCAGGATAGCAAATAACAAACTTATTTTATTTAGTGAGATTTTTGAAAAGGTAAAAATAATAAATATATCTTTGAAAAAAGTATAAGTAAGTAGGTACCTATACCTACTTATTTGAAAATTCAACGACGTTTTATCGCACACAGAATTTTGCATAACAAACTCAAGAGAATCTAAAACGGATTCATATTCATAGATATTTAATTTTAGGAAGGGATGCTGCTTTTTATAGTAGTACCTACTTAATAATTATTGTTCAATGTTGTCAGCCCGAAAAAATAAAGAGTAAAGAGGTTTGAAGCTTACTGATGTATGATGGATTGTTGTCATCTTTGGGGGACTTGACGAGCGTGTCTGTGTGGTTGGCAGCTGGAGTGGCTATCAAGTCGAACTGTGACAACTTCATGTCTTCAGCTATGGCCACTTGTCGTTTCTTGTTCCATCTGTATATCACATCCACGGATGTATAACCAACTGCAATGAATGCGACGTATTTAAAACAAAAAAACTTGGAAATGATTTTGATTCATGCCAAGAAGGTAGGTATAGGATATCCATGACAAAGGGATTTCTATGAGTAAAAAATATGAAATAAGATGACGGATATGTCAAAATTGTTGAGATTAAACTACGGAACTTGGAAATCAAAAACGCAATTGGAAGGAGTCATCGGTGCCATATCAGATACCGCATTAGAAACGCAGATATCCGAAGGCGCATACGAGTATATACCTATGGATGATACACACACCATATATATAAGAAGGCCTTAGCGCTGGCGGCCATTTTTGCCTCTCGCGTCACCAGGCCGCCGGCGTGTAGACAGATATAGTGTACAGGTAAGTACATACATATATAGGCAAGCGAATGGTGGGCCTCACGATGTGGCGCAGCACTAAGGCCTTCTTATATAGGTGGTGTTGATGATACTGTTGAAATACGCTTTGTTAACTTTATATTGTAACGATAGGGTATTGGTCACATCCTTGTATTGCTGACAGCTATAAATGTGATTATCAATTATCATTTTTATATGCTACCTACTTAATGTTTCTTTTTGTCTTTGCTCTTTGTTATTATGTTACTCTTAATAATAAAGTGAATACTTAGGTATAACAAAAGCTACTATATTATTTTACAACCAATCCTCCATCATTCTGCTACATACATATTCCACAGATACAATTGCGTGGCTCAAAATGGAGGTGGATTGGTCTTGTAACCCGCAGGGATGACGAATTCCGGGGCAACATATTACAAATAAATGTTTTTCCGGGCAACAAAGTGCAAAGATACCTTCACGGGGGGTGATCATATTTTGCTGGGATAACTTAATAAAAGAATATGATTTTACCTTGGATGCGTTAGAGTTTACAGAAAGAAAAGAAAGCGGAAGTGGAGAAATCTATTTTCAGAGTTGGAGGGTATATGCTTAAAAATAGAAGGGCAAGATGAGGTAGGTACATATGTTCTGAAGAAATAGTTGAATGGAAGTGCTTTACTTACAGGAGCCAAATTTTAGTGGGCATCTTTGAGTATCCATGGGGAAGTCTTCTAAATTCATGGGACATCCAGCTTTAATGGTGAGTCTGCAACAAAAATTACATTTAACAAAAGCGTTGATGTTAGCCAATCAACATTCACATTTCGTACTTATGTTGTTTCACATTTTTTTATTTAAATATAAAACATAAAAATATTTACAAATATGACAAATTGAGTCACGTCAAATCTTATAAGATTTGTCAGCGTGTTCTCTTTCTATGTTAATGTTAAAATATAAACTTAATCATATACTACCTTAAAATAACCTAAAATTAAATTCAACAACTAATATGTTTGTTAGTTGATTTAAAAGCACTATCTAAACTCACAGATTTAACGACACCAATTTCCAAGGCATATATACAGATACACCCTCTTTTTCCTACCATCTTAAAATAATAAATCAGCATTAAATATTTCGTGTTTATCCAACTATCTTCATACAAATATTACGCAATTTACAAATATGTCAACATATATGGAAATAAATTCATATTTATCCAACGTTTTTATTATTTGGTCAAATAAAAGGAGATTGGGATAAAATAAAACGCCATAAACAACTAAATAATTGGACGTTTTTCTAAACCATAAACAATACATTATTGGTATTTTATTTTGATACTGCAGCCCGATTCACGGAAAAGTTTAAGTCTAAGTTCGAACGAAGTTCGATCCAAACTTTTGTGAATAGGGCTGCTGGTAATAATAATTATTGTAGGCGGCGACTATCTACAGTCTATGTACATATTCACGCAGGGTTTGAATCGAACTTCGTTCGAACTTCGAACTAAACTTACACTTAAACTTTTCCGTGAATCGGGCTGCTGTTCATAGAACCGTTTTGACAATTTCCCCATTAAAATATTTAAAAAAAGAATGTTACATTTTATATAATATTTTTCACCATTTCAAAGATAACTGTTAAACATTCGTATTTTCTATGGCTGATGAATCAACGTAAATTTCAACTGTCAAAATGCGATTTTCTATCATGAACTTTTTCGTGCTTCGCATGCATATTCGAGCACATAAAACCAATTTATTTCCCGAGTATGAAATGAGAATGCAAAAGTTACCAAAAATCTAATTAAGCGTTTTATGGAGAGATTTTATTGTTGAATGATATACCTATTGTGAATAAACTATTTAATAGAGAAAACAGACCGAAATAAACTGGAAGCGTATACATTTTTCATGCGTTTAGGCATTTTGAAGAATTGTGACTAAAATAGCGATATAAAAAGAATTTGTAACATTCAAATATGATTTAATCACAAAAATGTAATGGTTTATAAATGTGGAATTTTTCATTGAATTGACCGTCCACAAATTTTGAATGATTAGGTAGGGAATATTATGTAGAGGAAGCAATGCTTAAATGCGGTTCCATCTTAGCGTGAAGATCCAGAGGAGGAGTTTTCAGTCGGTAGGTCTACCCATTGTCAAGAGTCCGATTCAATGTCCATGAGGATCCCCCCCCCCTCCCAAGAAAAAAAAAGATATGCTTAGGGAAAAAAGTTTTGAATTTTTGCTCCTTTATAAATGCAACCTTTATAACTTATGCCGACATCCTCGCCATTATCTTAAAAACCTAATTTATTTTATTATTATTATTATTAATTAGGCATTCTAATTTTTTTTCAACATATTATTGAAGACGTTTTTAAAAAGAAAATTCAGATTCTCTATTTCTTAATTAATTCTCGTAATTCTTATTTGAATCAATAATAATAATTTAAGCATAGAGTATTACGCCATAAAGCTATTAGCAATATAAAAAATATTTTTGAAAGAGGCGCTTGATAAGAATGTAAACTGGCCTTAAGTGTTTTTCTAAAATCCCGCCATTATCTATGGTTGCCGAGCGGAATGAAACTAATAATAATATTTTGAAAACTAAATTGAGAACACGTACTATTCCTAATTTGAAATATTGACAAGGCCAGTATGTTATTACGTTAGCTCGACAGGGGCGCACTCAAACTTTTTCTTTTTTATTTTATTAAGTATCGTTTAAGTATTTATGATCAGTTTTTAATAGGTCAATTTCATCTTAATAACATAATAATTCAGCAAAATTTGGTTTAAATGGGGCCTATTCTTTCAACAATGTATACAATAAGTAAACAGACATCACATGTGATGTATTTTCTACTACACCGCCATCTCTTGGATTTTTTTAAAAGTAAATCCATTATAGAGGAATTGTTTTGATTTCAAACTTATGACTCAACATACTTCATCGCGCATCCGAATCAACGATAACAATATATAATGCGAAATATTATTAGCTAAATTTAATTAAGTTTTAATGTCATAAATAACATTTTATTCATGTAATAAGTCAAAATTATTTTTTTAATCTGGGTTCACTCGAATGTCGACGGGCGGGTCAGCTAGTGATTGACTAATTTTATAAAGATTGAAAAACGAATTTAATTTTTTTATAGGGAATACTTACCTACCTATATGGTTCAAATACGTCACCACAGTAAATATGTACATAAATACTGTTTTTCATAGTATTTTTTTACGGAAAATAAATAATTCATAAATTCCTAATGCGTTCCATAAATTAAATATCCATTATTTTGTATTATTATAATGCCGACATTTAGAGGCAAGGAGGGTACTTTTGAACAGTTTTGGCAATTTGCATTTTAGTTAGTTTGTATTAAAATTCAGTTGAGCATCTACTAATAAAAAACTTTTCCATCCCCTACTGTTCTCTTTGACGGTGTGTTTGGGTGGGTCGGCTGATATTTAGAGCGACAATGTTTAATTTACCTACTTATAGAAATTAAAAAAAAATTGTGGGCAAATTCTATACGTATAGTAGGATTATAATCACGTGGTATATTTCAATAGATATTTTGGAGATTCTGAATGAGGAATATATTTTGATATGGTTGCTAGCATAACATTAGAATGAGTGCTGTATCTGCTCAAATTTCTGAGTTGTACTAAATGTTATTTGGAGTAAATAATCGATTAGATTATTGATTTTAAGTTATTTTTAAAGTGTAATATGAAGGATATGAGCTTGATTCAAATAAAATTATTTAAAAATTTTAAACATATAATGGTATACTAATAAGACCTAGATCCATGACTTTAAAAAAATCGTTAAAAATTTGAACGGAAATTCTATTCCATTTCTTCAGATTATTGGGCTATCACGAAACAGCGAAACAAAGTACCTATAGAATTGAAACGAATATTGAAAAAGTAGATAAATAATAATTATAATCACTAACTATTTTTATATTATAATATTGCTAGTGTCAGACTATTCTCTCGAGTGTTCAACGTCCATAAAAAAGATTGGCTGGAAAATGTGTATAAATGCATCTGGGTCCACTCAAAGTGTACACTCTCAACATCTTTCACATAAACCGCATATCAAGCTTCAGGTGTGAAAGTGGTAATAGTCGGCACCGGGATTCGAACCCACGACGCTGGACGTACTAAAGCCGCCGACCGATGCCGCAGGTCTACCAACCATTTCTCTGATCATTTTATTTTGTGTTTGACCCAACTTTTAAATATTAACTTGTAAATATGGATGTGTAAATCATTTTTTCTGCTTTGCGTATGTTATAGAACCTCAATTATATAAAACGAACACGGCAGTCGTTTTTATCATATTATTTTCTCGTATCTTAATGTATAAACTTTACAAATATTTTAAACATTAATTTCATTTTGTAAGGCAATAAAATAAAATGTGACTTTTAAAATACGCCCATTTATTAACTAATGCCTCGTTTTTTCTTTTCTTTGTTTTAAATAGGACTATTGTTCGTAAGTACCCCAGCTGCCCCTTTGTGATATGATATAATGTAGCAGTGATGGGATATACGCGGAGCTTAGGATGTAATCCCATCATGTTTTGATCTATCACGTACTTTACTAGGAACAGTACGGCATGGTTCCTATACATCCATGTTTAGGTACCCTCCACTTCAAATAATACGTCACAACGATCCAAGAAAAAATAGAGAGAGCCTAAGAAAAACCACCGACATATTATTTTAACCAAAAGTGGCCGAATTCCATTATGGTCATAACCGTGTTATTTCCGAGGTTGTTGAAAACCTTTTGCATTCACATCAGTGCTTTTATAAATAAGAATGTTGACAGATTCTGAAATTAAAATATAACAATTTGAAATCAGGCTTAAAAATGAATTATTGCTATACATATATAATAATATTTTCCTGAATTGTTTCGTAATTGCTCTCGTAGAAGAGTTTTCTATGACTATGTATTAAAAAAGAGAAATAGCTAGGTACAAGTGCTTATTAAATTACATAAAAACAGTTTAATATTAAAATAAGCGACGAGATTTTCGAAAGCATTCGAGGTCATTTAATTTATCGTAAAAGTGCAACTGCGTTGTTTTCTATCAAAATAAGTCCCAACTGAAATCGTTCTTTAAAGAGAATAAAATCTATGTAGATCATTAACTGCTTTATTTAAAAACTCTGATCAGTGGAAAAAAGAGCTCAGCGGTAGAAAATTTGCGATCAAGCCGTCGGTCGGTCGAGGTAATTTAACCCATATCGATTGATTGCGAGCTGATCTCTGTAGATTTTAGCCCGCCATGTTGGATTTTATGTCAACTGACAATGGTTTCGAGTGTACAACAAACTGTACAACAACGCTTTTTGTAATAAATATACTGTTTTTAAGTTTTTTTCCCGTCCAATTAGTTGCTCCCTTCATATTTTGATCCATTTTGTTTTGGTTTATCATTTTAATAATAGAAATTTTAAACAAATAAAGCAAATATTGCATTCCCGTTATCATCGAGGTCTTACAACCATGATGCTCCAACTAAATTTATGATAAATATAATGACGTTTTGAAGAAAATATTCAAAGATAATTTTAAAGTAGGTATAAATATTAAAATTGAAGTGATCAAACATAAATTAGTTCATTTTGGCTAAAACATAAAGGTTTCTTGTGATTTTATAAGGACTTAACAATATATTTTGATAATATAATATAAAAAATTAAAAAATAAGGTCTGGCACCTATTCCGCACCTACTCGAAATCATTCAAATCTGACATAGCGCATCTCGGTTGTAAGCACTCGCGTTGCCGGGCTACTATTTTGTTTGTTTACAAAATTTTGTATGAAATGTCATCTTCATACAATATAATAAACACGGATTAAATAATATGTTTTTATAATTGAAGTAAAAACTGATCGGTGAGTTATACGCAATGAGATTTATACGTTATACGTAATCTTACGATTAACGAATTTTTTATAAGTTAGACGGTAAATTATTTAAATTTGAAAGGTCCGTAAAGGCAATATAATGGTATTTTTCTATATAATTATTCTATTGCGTTCAGCTAGCGCCATCAGAGGAACTAAATTGAAGTCTTTGGCGATAAAAATATTATAGAATAGTCAATAGTAGCGCCATTTGAACTATTTCATTATCTACTACATAAACATAATATTTCTTCCATAGACACGCGATTAATCATATTATTGGAATTACCTGTTTTGAAAATAGAACAATTTCGAATGGTCGTTTCTAGTGTGGTTTTAATCTATGATAACAGTAGACTTTTAGAGGGATTGTACTTATTTACAAAGTATCTCGCTAAATGGGCATCAAAATTATTAAACCGGTCCGAAACGAGCGTTGTCTGAGCACTCAATCATAACAAGATAACAATCGTTTGTAGAATAAAATAATACGTGTACCCACTAGTATCTGGACATAATGATGTCTGCGCGAGTTTTCCCGCTCAAATGAAAATGTACGGAGTATTATTTTTCTCTATGGTCCGGACGCGGTTGCAGCGGCTAATTTATCACCCCCCCCCGAACAACGTTTATCTCCTTCAACTTTTCTCGGTCCGGCCTACGGATGTTTTTTAAAACATCTGTGACTTTTTAAAACGGAACGTACTTACACGTGTGTCCATTGTTCTATTCCTTTTTTCTCGCGTACCTATTGAAACGTTGAATATTTTCAGTGTTCCATTTTTGATTATGACGTTATGTATTTTTAGAAAAAAAAAGGATTTTGTATTGTAATCATAGATTAGAATTTTTTACTAATGGAGTTTTATACTTTTGACAAGTAGTATATTTATTATCTTTTGTCAACTGTAAAAATACTTGCATATATGCTTCGACCACTTTTATTGTGAATAATATGGTTATGAGGGTTTGGCATGTTAATTTGAAATCTTAAAAGGAAATATATTAATAAACTCTTTGCGTACGATAATTTTCATGTTAGTTAACGCTTTTATACTCTATGAAGTATAAACAAGACTGATATAGATAATATAACCAAGGTCCTACGCTTTAGCTAGACTATTCAAGAAAAAATATTTATGTTCATAATTTTTACTAGGTAGGCATTTTAATTTGTTGACAGTTTCATAAAAAAAATAAAATATGGATCCTTACCTTAAAAATCTTAAAATATGAACTTCTTTTCTAAAAGAAACAATGTAAGTATACCAGGTTTGATAAAATGTTGAAAATATTATGCGATAATGTCAAAAATTCCAATTAGATATATCGCAAGAGCTATCGAGCTAATCATCATAAAATGAGTTCTATACAACACTCAAGAGCTTAAGTGACTTTCAACGCCTCTGCATTGAGATCCACGGCACATCTTGTAGGGCCTTCGCAGTATCTCTAGGTCTATTGGCAAAAAACTTAACATTGTTATCTTCACCCACTTTAACAGCCCTCAAAAGATTTAAAATCAAGACTAGCTTGCACCTTACTGGAGGTACATAGATTTCCTCCTCTGATTATGCCCGTTGTTATCTATAACGTAGCTTCAGATGGGATCTAATAGATTAAGATAAGAGAAAAAAAAATCGCGTCTTAAACTTTGAGAAGAAATAATACTAGTTGAATGTCTGTGAGAAAAATATCGGGCTACGAACGAACATCTCAATTATATATAGGAGATAAGAAAATGTGCATGGTATATGACTATAATACACTAGCTTTCCCGACAGATGTTGTCCTGTGTCCGAATTTGTATTATGATAAATTATTAATTACGCTTTAATCAATGTAATATCAGCTGATGCATATATTCTAAGCCATATATTTTGCCTCCACAATCTGTCAATCGCACCAACTATCAAAGAACTGACAGTCCCTGTCAAAAGCTAATTTAGTTTCAAAAATTAGAATTTATTTATATTTTAAAAAGTACTAAAAAAGTTACCTAGGTACTTAGAGTTTTCATTAACCATCTCCTGACAAAAGCAAACACGACAAAAAAGAATTAGCGAAATCGGTCCAGCCGTTAAGGCGTGATGCGATGACATCGGAAAATAGCTCTCCATTTTAATTTAATAGATTAAAGATAGTGTTGTCATTAGAAAGTGAGTTAGAGGTGGTTGATAGACCAGCGGTTGCGACGCCGGCTTTCGCACTGTTTCGTGCGGAGGTCGTGGGTTCGAATCCCGGCCGTGTCGACCATTCTCCGCTTTCACGACACAAGCATTTGCTTACTGTGAAAGATGTCAAAAAGTGTATTTGTGTTCACTTCGAGTGAGCACAGATTCATTTAAAAAAAAAAATATATATATATATATATATATATATATATATATATATATATATATATATATATATATATATATATATATATATATATATATATATATATATATATATTCCTCATAAAGTCAATCAGAGTCCCAATACAAAGGTGGAGTATTTCAAAGAGCCAGCATGCTTGAAATTGAGTAAAAGTGCACACAATACCTTTAATGTGGTTAAGCAGCGTACTGCAATAGGGTCTATTGTGTGGGGTAATTGGATAGAAGCCTTAAGAAGAATGTATTGTCATTGCATTATTCATTACTCTCACATATTGTAATACTGTACGGTTATTTGATAGAGCATTATAAAAAAAAAATAAAAAAATATCGCGGTTTATTAAAATATATAACTTATACAGTGGCGGTTCCGGAAGTAAATTTACAGACTACTGAAACTTAGAGGTTTTTATTTTCTTAAGGTATCTCATGAGTATGAGAAATGCAGAATAGTTTTAGTTAGGTTAAAAATGTGAGAAAAACTTAGATGTCTTTTGAAATTTGGGTAATCAAATCAAAATAGTATTTTTTATTTCTAAAATATTTTTTGAATCTTTTCGTTTATATGTAGTTATTTTATGTAATTTCATAGTGAGAGAAAAACAGCATCCCTCTTTCAAACATGGTGTGGGTGGTGGCCATTGAAAATTAATTAGTTGAGCGCAGTGGAGATCTCATATTGCCTCCCCATGCCTCTAAGTGGGGTTTTAAAAGGAATATAATATTCATATTACTCATGTTAGCTTACCAAAACAACCATATCAATATTCAGGTAATTTACCAAAAAGGTTTTTTTTTCTAATTACTCTTTTTAGATATTATTTGGGCACGAATATATAACAGTTATTATAGAGTACAATATGTGGACGATAACAATGTCCAGTCATCTGTAATCCTTGGAAGTAAAACGTTTTTTTTCGACGTTCACTCAAAGCTCTTAATCATTCGTCCTGAATCACCAGATTATAAGATATATATATATATATATATATATATATATATATATATATATATATATATATATATATATATATATATATATATATATATATATTAAGAGAAGGAAAAGAAGAGAAAAAAATATGTTAGGAAAAAAAATAACAAATTTCAGTTACACAGTAATTATATGTCACCTTTCCTACACACATTCACCCAGAACATACAAACATATATGACGAACAACAACCAAAAACATAGAAATAAAAAAAGAGGAGTAGGGAGTGGCGGGAAAGGTGAGGATGGGAAAAGGGACTGTCACATTATGTCAGACGATGTAAAGTCTCGAGTATTTGTAATGTACTGGTCTTGAAAGTGGGGAACAGCTCGGTTTTTATTTCACTAATTATGAGTTAGACTACATTATTTATTTTTCTAGAGACAAAAATTAATTTAAGTTATTCTGTAAAGTAATAACTTAAATTAGCACAGTTTTTATTTGTTGCTGTTCATACTAAACAAAGGAATATAGGATGCAACGAACTCCAACCCTTTAATTTCAATGGTCATAGGAATTTCAAACCTGCAACCACTAGACTATCAAATATTTTGTTAATAAACTAATCTGGGTAATATTTTGATTCCTGCGGTCCGCCCTGTGACGTGACCTCGTACTTTCCATAATACACTGGAGAAAAGATTGTCGCTGACTTAAGCAAACGCTTGAGTTTATAACAGGGCCGTTTTAATTTCTTGACTCGAGTGCTGGTTGAGTGGAAGAATGGAGGTGGGTGTCGTTCGCCATTGTCGATGGTTCCAGCTTGTTGGAGCTGCTTGAATCCCCGCCTGATCGATAACGTTCATCAAATTATTATTATTATTAATACTACCTTTCCTCTACATAAATTAGATTCGCTTCCTTTGTATACAATATAATCCTTCGATCCTCGAGAAGTTATCTTGAATCTTAAGAAATTGAGAAGGACAAGGTGTATCATTACATTTTCTCTAGATTTCATCTTTTTGAAGAGCAGAGTATCAGGTCATTAAAACCTTTGGTTTCATTTCCAGTAGATTCGGAATTTGAATAACTTAGTTCTTTTTAATTGTGTTTTTCTCAGCACATTTTTAAAGCCTTTACCTCAAGTATGAGTTTTTATACGAAATTTATTGCTCATTCAAAACAGTTTGTTATCTAATAGTATGTACCATTTAATTGAACCATTAAAGAACAGACCCATTGCGCGTAATGAAAAAAAAAACCTTAGTGAGGAGTCGAAACATTGAAGTAAGCCACGGTTATCGTTATTTTTTTGGTGAAACTCCTTAATCTTGTTCTTTTCCTCAACGCGCCTTGTATGAGATGCCATTTCATTTTAAGTTTTTCAGAGGATTTTTATGACTGAATAATGCCCTGTTGTAAACATCTGAACACGCGCGGTAACGTAACCAATGCAACGTTGCATACAACGTATCAAAATTACGCGGTTCATGATGAACTATCGCGAACCACAGCGTACTATGGAAATTTGATACGTTGCATACAACGTATCAAAATTACGCGGTTCATGATGAACTATCGCGAACCACAGCGTACTATGGAAATTTGATACGTTGCATGCAACGTGACATTAGTTACGTTACCGTGCGTGTTCAAATGTGTACAGACCCTAAGAGTTTGTATTTATCTCAAATATTCTTTGGTTTGTGTTCCATAAATAACATTAAGATAAAATGTTAGGTGAAATAAAACCTTACCTGGAGGAATATAAGACTCTGCCATCTTGATAGAGTCTCACGAATTTATTGGGCGTGGTGATGGTGTGCAGATAGCTCTGCTTTCCGTTGTAGAAATACGTGTCCGGCTTCCAGATTTTCTTCAACATGGAAATGCTAAGGGCGAGCGTCTCTTTGGCTTCTGCATGAAAGGCCAACCTTCTGTCAACCCACGATTGTCGGAAATAGCAATCCATCGAATATGTCTGCAATGCAATGCATATTACACTATTAAAGAATATGTCTGCAATGGGATGAAATATTACACTATTAAAGAATATGTCTGCAATGGGATGAAATATTACACTATTAAAGAATATGTCTGCAATGCAATGCATATTACACTATTAAAGAATATGTCTGCAATGGGATGAAATATTACACTATTAAAGAATATGTCTGCAATGGGATGAAATATTACACTATTAAAGAATATGTCTGCAATGCAATGCATATTACACTATTAAAGAATATGTCTGCAATGGGATGAAATATTACACTATTAAAGAATATGTCTGCAATGCAATGCATATTACACTATTAAAGAATATGTCTGCAATGGGATGAAATATTACACTATTAAAGAATATGTCTGCAATGCAATGCATATTACACTATTAAAGAATATGTCTGCAATGGGATGAAATATTACACTATTAAAGAATATGTCTGCAATGGGATGAAATATTACACTATTAAAGAATATGTGTAATGGGATGAAATATTACACTATTAAAGAAGGCTGTTTTGGTTCACTTAAGAAAGTAAATAACACAAATCACTCTTTGAGGGTGGAATGCCTAATTAATAAAAAAAAGTAAATAAAATCATAGTAAGTTTCAAACCATATATTCAAATTCTAGAAACTGGGACAAATCATTACCACTACTAACTGGTATCGAGCTAAGCTTCCGATACGTATCGGTATGATAAGTACGGCCTTCAACTATATGGAAAGCGTCGGCGTTTAGTGTCGAGACGAAATGTTAACTCCAGGAAACCTAGATATAAGTTAGAAGGAAGACTCATAGACCACGTGACCTCCGCCAATTTTAAGCCTGCTGTCACTACGGTGTGTTCTTTTTTTGAACTGAAAATCTACAAAGTGCGTGCTGTATTTGAATTGTTTTTTTTTTCTAAATTCAATGTGAATAACGTATTTTAATGTGCATCCGTATGAGTGTGAGTCCTGGTACCTGATCAAAGCCCACGCACAAAAATATTTTGAAACATAGTTCCTCAAAATTATTAAGAATTTTAGGTATAATATAGTACCACCGAATCACGAACGACCTTATACGCGAGTGCTGGCACATCCTTTCTTCCATTGTGGAGAGGAGATTGACATGCATGGCTTGGGCATGTGTTGAGGGCGCGAAATTACATTTAGCTTGGGTGAGCATTCTTCTTCTTTCCATCAGAGTCTTGATGACGAGGAAGAGCCTCTCAGATAGTGTTCCGTTCCTTCGGAGCAGCCCTCAGGGCTTAGACACGGTGAGGTAATTACAACTGCTCAAGATCGAGCGCGGTGGAGAGCTCTTGCAACCTCCCTATTCCCCTAAATAGGGTTTTAATAAATAAAGGGAATATTGTATTGTGTAAATTTTAACTTTATGCTATGATTTGATAAAAGGCATAAATAAACTATTTATTTTATTGGGCCTTATTTGGGTACCTACCATGATTCAAAGACATCGAGAGAAAGAAGTTAATAAATTTATTTTATCTAGAGGCTGCAAAGATATACCGCAAGTTAACATAAATTTGCGTTCACAAAGTTCCGTACATACTATATTTTACAAGTGCAGGAGTTTGGTCACAGTTAAATGTAACCACAAAGTACACACCACAGATGTGTCACAACCAGAACAAACCAAATTGTGGGCTAAAAAGTGGACACAGAGTAGGAGACAACGTGATCCGTATGTTTGGGACGCTGTTATTACCTGGCACTTCAGTTATAAAACAAAAATAGAATAATTAGGTTGTATAGGATATAACAGAAACAGTAACCTACCAATTAAATGAGATCGAATTTTGTCTCTGCACTGTTAGTTCAAGTTATGTAAATTTATGAAACGTTAACAGTATGTTTAATGGGTGAAATGAAAATGATTTAAAAAGCAACACAGTTCGAAAGCACTATTGTTTGAAAATCAATTTTCGAATGAAAATTGTTCGAAGACACGTCACGTCAGAAATTACAATTGTTCGAATTTTAACAACGTCACGTTCCTCGGTCGTTTCAATACCATAATATTATATTTGTCCTTTACACTTACTTTCATTACGGTTTTTTTTAATCAATAAAAATTAATATGAATATTATTACGCATATTATTTGTAGACATAATTATTTTTTAAGCATGAAAACTTTTAATTCGACAGAAATTACAATTATTATCGAACAATTGTGCTTTCGACCAAGTAGTTTCCTTTCACCGCGCCTCAGTTTAATGAACACTTATTCATGAATTTTGATTGTAATCGATGTGTTAACTTACCATATCGACTTCTGAGATTGGTCCCATACTCCTTACCATGATATCCACCTCTATGACTGCAGGAGGACCTGAGAATAAACAAATATTAAAACTCCCATCATTACCTTCAACAATGTGTACATTATTACATTACTCAGTTACTTATACCAACGATAAAGTTAGCAATAGTTAAACAGCGTATTTTCACTTTATCTTAGTTATACCTAAGCTGTTTTGATGTACTGTTATTGGAGGAAATCTCTCATTGTCTTCATCATCTCATGGTACCATCTCAGCACGGTTTTGTCAGTGGAAGACCTACATTGAGCAATCTTACATTCTTCCAAGAAACAATAACGAAAGCCTTGTCTGAAAGATCCTTGGTAGATTCTATTTATACTGATTTCAGTAACGCCTTTGACAGGGTGCCTCATGATAATATATTATCGTATACGCTGAGAACCTTGGGTGTTGATGGTTGGTATATATTTAGATGGGGATGATAATATATGTATAGACCATGATTGTGGAAGCCGCAACATATTGAAATGGCAGCCCAAAAAATTTAGATTTTTTTAGGTATGTAGTTAAGGTGATCTTTTTTGAGTCTAAAAGTATAAACGCCAGCTAGAGCATACTAGTAGAAACCGCTCTAGCTCTTGGATGTGAGATATACATGTGTGTGAAGTGTACACGTTATTTCATTCAATCTCACATTGGTTTTTCAGATTTTTTTTATTCATAAAATAGATTTATCTGCGAGTGTTTGCATACAGCAATGTAAACTAAAGTCGTTTGATTGAACCGAAAAATCTGCATTACTATCCCCAAGGGGAATTCCCATCCAAAATGTTATGAATTTGTGCCTGATTCATTTTCAATTTATTTTCATGTTTCAGAGGCGCAGAAAAACATGAATGGTTACCAAATAAAAAACGCTTTACTAAGGTGCACCATAGATTTGACATGACAGTAAGACGAGTAACATAGGTCATTTTCATATTAGCCATTTTATTATTTTGTTTGGATTCCCATGTCTACATACTATGCCAAGAATACAATTACGTAAGAGTACAAAAAAATGTGACATTGTCCATTATTATTATTAAGATTTTGTGAAGAGAAAAATCCCAAAGAGACTGCGGAAGGATACCGTATTCTGTCTTGTATATTATGATAAGTCAAAAAGTGGGCCTTTAAGGTATTTAGAAAAACCTTTTTTTTATAAAAATGATTCTAGGCTAACTCAAAATGAACACAAACAAACTTTTGAGATCTTTCACATAAGGCAAGATATATTTTGGTAAATGCCTTCAAGTTTGATATTAAGAATGTATAGGTGGCAAACAGTCTGTTTCATAAGGTCTGGTATTTCTGCTGCAGCAAAAGGTATGAACCATGGAATAAGATTAATTTCTCGAGCAATTTTATCCCGTTAAATATTATAAACTATGATCAAAATAATAATGAATGAAGAAAATCGATATACAAACAGTGATTATACAAAAAATAATTGCACAAATTGTATGGACAACAAAAACACCAGTAAAGTATATATGGAAACATTAACAGCGAGTAGGTATGAAGTAAGGCAAACAACAGAAAAAAAAACTTATGTAACAATACATTTTGCAGGCTCGGCTGGGGGAAAGAGATGAAGGCCAAAGGTGAGGGATAGGAATTAGGGACATGGAAGGAGCAAGAAGAAAGGAAGAAATTATTGCGCTGACGTCATTCTGTTCTTACATGTATAATTGTTTATGTGTTATTATTGATATTTTATTTCTGAGACATTCTGTAAAATAAAGACGCTTATATTTTCTGCAATACATCAATGCACTCCACTGAGCAAGCCAATACATTTCGCATTAGAAAGGTACATATTATTATTATTTTTGAAAGTATTGGGTAAAATTTTAATGGGTATTTCTAAATTCGATTTCCGTACCTATTTCACTTTTGGTCCATCAAATCTGAATTTCGTTAAAAATTCCATGAATAATTTAAAATGTCTTTCATGTCTTCGTACGAAGTTCTTTATTTTTTTTCTATACATTGGGAGTTATTCTGAACACCCGACCCGATCGAGTTGCATCGGATACGATACAACAGCTTGACGGACAAAAATAATAATTTTGTAATACTAATTTAAAATATTCCACTATATTTTTTACATAAAAAACGCGCCTATTTTAATTAACAATACTAATAATTTGTTATTTCTATCAATGATTATTTTTTCTTATACTTAATTAATTATTTTTTTTACCGCAAAATGTAAGCATAGTAGTATAATCGTAGATAGAACTTTCTAAACAATTTTCATTAAAATTCTTCCAAATTTTTACCAAAAAATTAATTTTTGTGCCATTTTTTACACTTAAATTTAAAAAAGATAATTAAACACTAGTAAAGACTTGATTGGATCGCAAGCGACAGCGAAATGGGCGTTGAGTAGACATCCGATAGTGTTGCGACGAATGCAACCGGTTATCCGATGTTTCATTCGAACGTGACTTGTAAATAGTAAGAGCCTGTACAAAAAGTTGGATCCTACGCGACACTATCGGGACGCACACAACTCGATAGGGTCGGATGTTCAGAATAACCCCCATATGTCTATTCTATGTCGTATGGGGTTCTTTCTTTATTTTTTAAAGATTCATTCTATTGTATATTGTGAAACTGTATTGTTTATATTCTTTATGATTATTATTTGATATTTGTTTCTGTTTTTTTTTTATTTCAATATTGTTGGTAAAGGCACTCTGTGCCGTATACTTTGTTAAAATAAATAAAATTCTATAAAAAAAACGCATATTTCCGTCGGAATTAGGTACATTTGTTAAAAAGGTAATAAATTAATCATTGTAAAAAATTGAATTCGATATTCGATGTAAAGACAAGACAACGTCAATATAAAAATGTGAGCTAGAACTTTATAAAAGATAAGTATGGTAACGATATGTAAGGAATAAGGATATTAAAACATGGTAGACGACATATTGTGAATGTTGAGATATTCATACATTAAATTAATAATTCTCAAGGGAGTATAATAATATTATGTTAACAGTCGAATGCTTCCAACATATTCTTATAAAAACGTTATTCATATTGAAATCTATGAGAAATTTCCCATGTAGGTATTTACCTATTCTTTCATTTTTTGATTTCTTATTTATTTATTTTATTTATTTATTTATTTTATTAAACAAATATACAAACAGTGATTTTATAACAAACAATTACACAAATAGTATGGACAATAAGAACACCAGTAAAGTATATACGTAGACATTAACAGCGAGCGGGTTAAAAGTAAGACAAACAACGCCTTTAGGCAGCTATACCTTTTAATATTTTTTTTTAAATAATAACAAAGTTAGCGGTTACGACGCCGCCGGCTTTCGTACTGTTTCGTGCGGAGGTCTCGGGTTCGATCCCAGGTTCAGACTATCTTCCTCTTTCACTACAAAAGCTTTAAGTAGCTCACTGTGAAAGAGTCAAAGAGTGTATTTTGTGTTCACTTTGAGTGAGCACATATACATTTAAAAAATATATAAAAAGTTTTGGAAGCTGATGAGATGTTGGAAATTTCATAATACGCGGTATTTTTCCTATATAAATTCACTGTTAATCAGAACTATCCACTGCTCTCGATCTTAAGTAGTTTCAATGGCCACCTCCCATACATTTTTCAAATCACTTTTTTTATAAACATTGAAAGTGACAGATCCTTTTATTTTTTCGGGTAATTAGCGGTGACTCTTATATTTTTTCCTTTTGAATCATTGAAATAATAATGTAGACCCCTGAGCAGGAAAAAGCTAGACAAAAACCTGTTCAATAACCTAATGCTCAAATCTTACTACCCAAATCAACAACGTAAAGCAAGACGGGTATCAGCTTGTAAATAAATAAATAAATACCTCCGAAATCAGGTCGGACACTGTTGTCATATCCTCGCAAGAGTCCATCCAGCAGCTCCGAAATGTTTTTGTGGTCATTCATTTGTGTTGGACCACTTGTGATGGAGTCGGCACTCTTGAAGAAGAGCAAGCACACCAGGAAGATCCGGGAGTCCAAATGGTTGTGTGTAATTACAACGCTCATGGTGCAGTCCTTCTGTGTTTCTGCAAAAGGGAAAAAAATATTAGATTTTAAAATGAAAAGCTTTTAGACAGCATAAAGGACAAAACGAAGATCTAGAAAACTGCATCATAACATCAACCCCATTGGGCTGGTGGGATTGTAGTATTTTACGAAGATAAATCAAGATCGAGAATTAAGGTATATCAAAATCTCAGGTATATACGCCGTTGGGTTGCCGGCTATGAGTTAATAGCACATCTGCTTTTTTTGTTAAGTTTTTCGAGCAGCCTTTTTAAGAGGCTGGAAATCGAAGAATCGGATCGGAACCACGTCCGTCAAAAAGGCAACCAAATAGACCACCCGGCGCTGGCCCATCACTTCTTCCATTGTGGAGAGGAGATAGACTTGGCTGGTATATTATGTGCTAAGCATAACGAATGATAGTTGGCTGAGGAGAATGCTGTTTTTGCTCCCATCTGGGTCCCAAAGAGGAAAAGACCACCTCACCCATCTTCAGTTTCATCGAAGCAGAATTGTGGGATTAGGATATTGTGAGTAGTGGGATTTGGAGAGGTCATCGTAACTACCCAGGATGTCAGCAATGGAGAGCTCTAGTTGCCTTTCAATGCCCCTATATGGGGGATCACAAAGGGAGTATGTGTCTATGAGTGTACAGTTTTTGTAAGAACTGGAATCGTGGACTCTGTGGGCATTCTCAAATTCACGTTCCAAGTCGTCATTATATCATCCGAAAGTTTGTCAAACGCCAATTAAAATTCAAAAGTAGAAAAGAAAGTACTGGAGAAGATTGTTGAAAATTCCTTGGACAACAAAAAAAAAACAGACACTTCTTCAAGAACTGTGAGACCGTTGTCTGAGCTCAATGTTTTGGACACATATAGTGGCAAAAACCTTGTAAAATTGATAATGGTCGAAAAACGGTACGAGACAGCAATGCAAATCACCGATACTCCTCATAAGAGTCATGTAACTGGCATCGGATAGAATAAGTATGAAATATATATAATTCGATTTTTGAAAATTTTCGTTTTGATTTGAATAAAATGTTCTTTTTTTAAAAGAGGATACCGTTTAAATAGTAAGAAAGACGTTAATATCCGGTAAAAGTTTGAAATCAAAGATAATCTCCAGATTTTTTGTGCCCTACGAAGTGTAAGAGAGAGTCTTACAAGTTGCTTAATGTACTCTCCCGTCCGTAATGCCACATGATTGATTACAGATTATTGATTGTCCTTGTGTCACGGGGACGTCTCTAATGGAAGACAATATGAACATCGGATGATGAGAGTGTGTAGGTAAATTAATATTGTCATAATAAAAAGATTTGTTGTTTCAAAACTCAATTGACCTTGATAGAAGTATCGCTCTTTTACATGCAGTCTCTTTTTGTTGAAACAATATGAACATTTGTACATAATATTATGTTGAATATTTTCTTGGACTCAAATTTGCCTTGCTTTTTATTGTTATACCTAGTATGTATTTTTATCTTTGACAAATTTTATTCTTCTTAACAAAAACTAGGTATTAATTTTTATTGTGCATGGGTAACATGTGATTAAACTGATTGTAATTTTATCTCCGACAAATTTTATTCTTCTTGACAAATACTGGGTAATATTTTTTTATTGAATATAGGTAATATGTGACTGAACTGATTGTATATTTATCTCCGACAAATTTTATTTTTTAGCAAGATATACCGGGTAAAGTTTTTGTTGTTGTATGTAGCGAATAAGTTATTTGAATATGTGACATTTTAGACTTTGAATTTTTGTGAACCGTTGTACCTAACTTATTTGTAATCATTGAATAACATAACTTGTAATTTATTAATTGGTTAAAGGCACGTAGTGCCGTAAATAAATACATAAATAAATTTAGTTCACCAGTTCAACCATTATCCGCGGAAAATATTGTTCCTACATGCCTATGACTGTTTTTAAGCGAAGAAACGTTTTCGTCACTCCAATTAATATTATGGATTTCTGAGCCGTCTTACATGACTAGTTTTGCAGGCACAGTAGGTCCTGCATGGTCACAGGTGTCTAAGAAACTGAACGAAATAAAATTGATCGGCCAATAAGTTAAAACCTTATAAAAGCGGTTCTTTGAACATTTTAAAGTTTTTTTTTTTACTTTATATTATACTAGAGGTCCGCCCCAGCTTCGCACGGGTAGATAGATACTTAAAAATAATTTAGTTTTCATACAGATCCCTAACTCAAAATATTTTATAGCATATTATGTTAATCTGGAATAATTGCATTGCAATGTATCGTGTCACGTCACTTTACCACCGTGACTACTTTGCGCGGTATTTCTACTAAACTTGACATGACCCCTCAGTCCAATCCCCACACCCTTGCGCACTCTGCATCGGTTGAGATGATAAGAGACTATGCTTTTTTTTCCAATACTCACATTTTTAAACTCGTGATAACTTTCGAATGGAATGTCCGAATTGAATAATTCAAAAAGTTATACAAACATATTGAAGCAGACTTGAATATGAACTAATTTATTTTAATAAGGAGTAATACCAAGATACCAATAAAGAGCTTTTTCTAAAGGTGATATTTTATTGATTTTTTTTAAATAAAAAAACACTTATTGTGGCATAACTATAATAGTTAGACATATGCTGTCGCGATACTTTTTGTAAATAATGATGTCTTCTACAAAATTGTGGTACATTGTTTTATTCTATCATCATTAGTTTTCACAGCGTTCGCGATATAAAGAATATTTTAGGTAATTATTTTACACCTTGGGTTACATTATTGAAGTTTTCGTAGGTTACCCAATTTTTTTTGGAAATTAAATATAGCCTATGTTCACCGCCGATATTGTAGCTTCCCAAAAGTGAAAGAATTTTTCAAATCGGTTCAGTAGTTTTGGAGCCTATTCGATGCAAACAAACAAACAAAAAATCAAATTTTTCCTCTTTATATATTAGTATAGATTAATGCAACGCAGCGTGGAACAATATTTCATTATATTTAAAAAAAATTGAATGTATTATCAGCTAAAGGCTTGTTCTGGCAGAGAATGGTCCTTGACTTTTCAACCTTGAGTTTTCAAAAACCGAATATAAAGATAATGAGAAGATTTGCTGTGAGTAGGTTTGTCCGGCACTATGGTGAGGCTCTGGATTTGTAGTTTTTTTCCCCTTTTCTTTCCCCACCCTTTCTTTTGTGAGGTTTTGCGGATGCCACTTATTTTGTTAATTGTTGCGTTTTTTTTTGAGTAATTTTGTTATTTCTTAATTTGAGTTTTTTAGTTTATATTTTTAATTAGAGTTTTTTTTTTATTTTTAAGTTGTGCAATTTTGTCATTTCTTTAATTTGTAAAATCTGTATTAAGGGCCACTTGGCCGTTTATTATGTTAATAAATAAATAAATAATCCGCGACATAAGCATCACACTCGATTTAAGTATAATGATGGGTATGTGGTCCCCAAATTTAATAATAAGTACGGTAAATGAACATTAGAATACAACGTGCCAAAGATATTTAATATGATGCCGGCATCTATTAAGGAATGCAAAAGTAAAAATATTGCAATTACACTCACTAAAATATACATTATTATTCTCCCACTAAATCTAAGCTTGTGTGTGGAGAAGTTTTGAGTTATTCTTAGATACATACAACAATGCAAAAAACAAAACAATATTTTATTATCAATTTTTTCGTGATTATTTTGCGCATGCTAAAAGTAATTATTCTTCTATTTGGGATGGAGAAAAATTCAACAAATCAATGATTTCACAAATCCGTTCAGTTGTTCTTGAGATATATTACAAAATGGTGTAATTAAAATGTTTTTGATATACATTCTGGCTTTTCCTATTGAAATTGTCTTGCCTTTACTATGAATGATAATCAAACAATATAAATTCCAACCGATGCATTTGTTTTATATTATGTTTGCTTGGCATATTCTGACAATTGCTGCAACTTTAATATTGACTATTATTCTGAAATGAAAAACAGACGATTGAGTTGCGTCGTATCCAAATTTTTATTTTTTGACATTTCTGTATGCTGAAATTGTTTTATCCAATACATTAGATGCGTAACTACTGGCAACCGATTAAGTTCTAAGCAAGAGCTTCTTGCGTTGAGTTGGAATGTGAATTTGAGAATACCAGCCATTGACTGGTATTCTCAAATTCACATTACAGCCAAATCACATATTGGCTGTTGGAGCGGCCCACTAAATTTAATCTTTCATCAAGGGTTTTAATGCCCTAATCGCCACTATTTGACAGTTGAAAGATCCTTTTTTTCTCTAACGGGGCATAAGTGAGTTAATCCTCCATTAAAACTTATTAGACTGTTTAATGCTTGTTCAAAAGATCCACCCTAAGTTATAAAATTTGTCCAAAAGTCCACGTCTGATGTGATGACAAAGGAAAATGAGGCTCCATTATTATATTTTTTACCTATGTGCATACAGATTTTACTGCCTGGTACAACAGAAGTTATTTTATTGGTATAATACAAAGGAAGAAAGATTTGATTGCTGATATATCGTTTAAGCTAAATAAAGTTACCTTGTTCCTTCCGCTGGGTTGAAACGAGGTTCCGTTTTAGAAGGTATTGTAGGTATTTAGCACAAATTAAAACGATCAATTTCAATTATGAATGTTCGATTGATGAAGAATAATACGGTAAGTCTATTGTTATTCAATCGTTGATTTTTGTTTCTGTGTACTTTCTGTTTTAAAATTAATCTGTATTCTCATAAAGAAGAATCTCTAATGGAGAGAATTACCAAGAAAATACTCAAATTTGTAACTTTTGTGCGCAATTAAATGCTTTCTTTGCACTTTTGTGAATGCATATGAATCAAATTTCCATAATGGGTGTGTGATAAGCGGGTATGTATAATAATATGTTCAAAAAATTCAAATGCCTTTAGTTTTTTTATCCTTCTCTTCAGAAATAGAGTAGGTATATATGTAATATATATTTACAAAGACTGAGGAGTGCTGAAAAAATATGTTTATATATAAAAATCAATTTTGATCTGTTTAGACATATCTATAATAATAAAGGAAAGTGCCTGACTGACTGACTGATTGACTGACTGACTCATCAACGCACAGCCCAAACGGCTAATCGTAGAGAAGTGAAATTTGGAAATCAGGTAGGTCTCAATACAAAACCTTCCACTAAGAAAGGATTTTTGGAAATTCCACCCCTAAGGGGGTGAAAAATAGGGTTGAATGTTTTTCAAAGTATGCGAATATCTCGGAAACTAGACATGGTACGAACTTGAGATTTGGCATATGAATTCTTCTATAGAAATGAGTGTTAGCGTATTCGGCAATTTTTCCAAAATTTAACTAAAAGGGACGAAAAAGGGCACATATAAAAAGGGATGATTTTTAAGTGCCTCCTAAAAAGTTTAAAACTAGTTTAATCGAAATTTCAAAAAAATGATTTCTTCAGAAAGAGTCAAATTATACTATTTCGTTTTCAAAAGATATCATTAATTAGAGGGGAGGGGGTGAGGGGCACTTTTCCAACGTGTATGTGTGTGTATCCGTCCCCTCTTTATAACTTTTGATTCGCTTGATGCACAGATCCTAAAATTTCAGAAAATATTGAATACTTTAAGCATACAAAATTTGTATACTCAGAATTTTGAATTTTTTTTTCAGTCAGGGGTTATCAACCTTTGAATTTTTATTTAATTTTTCCATATATCTCGAAAACCATAAAATCTAGAACCCTAAAATTGTGTATGTATATAGAAAAATACAATATCTAAAATATAATTTAATGAAGAAGTTCCAGGATTTCTCAAACTTTTTTTATAAAGAAAAATATTTTTTTTATGACAAATTTACGAGTTTCAGTGCCTATATTTCAGAATTTTATAAAAATATCGAAAAACGCCGAAACAGACCAACTAGATAATTTCATTTTCTATAAAAAATACATACATCATAGCAGTACATCTCAAACTTTTCTTAACAATTTTTGTAAAAATTTAATTTATTGACGACATCGTTTCATACAATAAACATACCGACTCAGGCCATCGACAGTTGGATCTCATTCGGCGAGCCGGGCCGGTGTGGTGCCGCGGTGTATGGCTAAGAACACGTAGAAAGCCGATACCGACCCGCGCCGACCAGCGCAAAGAATGTTACTATGCATTTGAATGGGGATACCCACAGAAAAGCAGGAACCCGCTTTCCGGCATGCTCATTTAAATTCATTGAAACCATAGGCAACAATCTATGAGCCGGTCGGCGCGTATCGGAATCCGCTTTCTACGTGTTCCTACCCAATGAATATATACGTAGGTAGGTACCTACCCAGCCCAACCTACTATCTCCAATACACGTGTCAAAACTATTGCGTAATCTATAATATTAATATAGTTTTGAACTAGCCGACCCGTCAAACTTCGCCCCGTCTTGGAATATAAATAATATGTTCGAGATTTTATGTATAAATTTAAGTTGATTTCAGTTTAAAGTTATTTAACACAGACGACGACGTGGTCCTTATATTATTTTAATATTTTATTATTTATTTTTTTTGTAATTCTTATTGTTATTGTATGTTATTATATATTTATTAATGGCTATTTTATGGTAGGTATTTTTTATTGTTATTGTTATTGCATTGCATTTTTAAGTACTTATATACATGTTTACTTTATGACTATGATTTAATTTTATCTTTACTATTTAATTTTAAAATTTTTATTACTAATTCATTAGGATACAGGAGTTTTATTAAAACCACTTTTTACCTTTTTGATATATTTTTTTTAAGCTGATATTTTTACATTTTTATGATCAACATTGATGTCATTGTTTTTTGGGCTCCATTGATTGACTATAATTTTTATTATTGTGTTAAATGTAGATATTTAATTTTATTGCTCTTCAACCTCCTCTCCAAGACAGGCATTGCCTAGTGGAGGGAGTCACCAAGTTGTATTTTTTAATTATTGTGTTGTTTTTATTGAATAAAGTTATTATTATTAATAGCAAGTTGCAGTGGCGTTCCGTGGGTTATTGGCGCCCGGGGCGGGAACCACACCCTTTGGCGCCCCCACATAACTTTTCCTAAAAAAAAAAGGTCATTTCTAAAATTTGGTATCTGGAGACATGACATTTCCTAAAAAAAAAAATAAAGGTCATTTCTATAATTTGGTATCTGGAAACATTACATTTTCTAAAAAAAAAATTTGGTACATGCCTATTTCAAAAACCGGACTTATAGTATAGCGCGAGCATATTTTGCCGCCCTGCTAATAGAGGCGCCCAGGGCGGTCCGCCCCTCCGCCCCCCCCCCCTCGGTACGCCGCTGGCAAGTTGATATAATAATATGTTGAAAAAAGGTAAATAGTATTATGAAGTCAATAGGTAAATTATTTTATATCAAATGTAGTCAATGTGCAAAATATTAAATTTTAAAATTATCTACAAAACCTCACATCATTTTAGGACAGATCGTAAATATTGTTTTGAAAACACTGGCAAGTCAATGACCACATCATTTCGTCACTGTATAGTGCGAAAAAATTAACTGTCCACTGGAACGTATAAAAAATAGAGACGAAAGGGATAGCAGTTAGCCGGATATCCGGATATTATGACCTCCTCACACACCATTTCCAGATCCCTCAGCTCTGCTTCGAAGGAGCAGAACACGAGGAAGACCCTCTCGGTATGAGAAGATCTTCTTTGTCTTCGGAATCCTTGCGATAGGAAGAAAAGCGCTCCCCTTAAAATATCGGTGTTTTTATTTTCATAAATTTATAAAATTCGCAGAATGCTAAAGAAGTCCTTACTAGAGCCCGGCCAGTGCGTAAATTACCATGGGTACAACGCATGAATTACGCTTACGTAGGCGGTATATACCAATTGGACTGACTCCGTTGCCGGAACGTTATTGTTCCAAAAATCGCGGAAACTATCTGCATCTTCAGCCAGGATGATATATGACGAAACGTTGTTTTATTAAACTTCCCTTACTTACGAAGACCAGCAAAGCTGCTGTTTTCCTCTATATAGTCTAATAGTCTATATAACGAAATATTATATAGAATTCCTCTCCATAATTTACCTTATGCTTGATAATCAATTTTCTAAGTTGTAGAATTTATTTTGTGATTATAAGGTGTATTTCTTAAGTGATACTTTAATAAACAAATCAATGAGTTATCCAAACATGCCTCTTTTTACTATCCGGTATCCGGCAGGATATTATTTACGCCGCCGCATAGACCGGATATCGGATAGTTGCCGATATCCGTTTCATCTAATAAAAAATATAAACAGTGGACAGTTAATTTTCTTCCTACTCTGCATTGTCGAAAATTCGTTTATAGTCGAACGCCAATTACTTATACCATTAGAATACTGAGGTTGACCACCTCACTTCCTTAAAACTCAACCGGTTAGAAAAGGCACAATGAGCCTCGGACGACTTCGAGCGCAATGGAGAGTTCTTTATGCCTAACCTATTCTCCTGAGTGGGTCCAAGGCCTCCCGTATTATGGGGTGGTTTGGGGGGAACCGCCACGGGCTTGATCTGTGTGCGGCTGGCTTTTTGGCAATCGGGCTAGGGTTTGGCTTTGTGCGGATCGGGTTTGCTGCAGTTTAGTTTCCTCCGGGCTGGTTTGCGGTGAGCGAGGGGGCTTAAAAGGGAGAATCTTACGTTATTATAAAAATGGAGACCTACTTTACGTGGTCATCGCATCACGCCTGGAGGCCAAGTCGAAATATTAACGAGAGCTCCAACGTTAACAATTTGTTGTTATTTCCATAGAGATAACGTAAAAACTGTTGTTCAACGTGCGTTAAACAATGTTGTTCCAAATTCCGAGTCAAAAAAATAATTCTGTCAGTTATTCAAAATTAACGTTAAACGTTACCTCAAAATATTTGGAAGTATTACGACGCTGCTATTATATTGAAGACGAAACGCATTTTTTTTGTTAGGAAACCATTTTCAATTTGGTAAACGTTAACGTTCGGAACGTTAACAGTTTTCACGTTTAACGTTATTTATTTCTACCTGAACGGCTGGACCGATATCGTTTATTCTTTTTATGTCGGGTTTGCTCAGGATAAGATATTTATGAACTAAACTTCGAACCTACGACCAGACAATCAACAACAAATCAACGTGAAAGATATAAATTGAAATGTTAAAAAACGTCTGTAGCTTGAAAAATGCCCAAAGCAGATAGAAATAAGTGTTATAAAGATCACTAATTTCATTGCTTTTCGAGACCTGAATATTTTTCTATTCATATCCAGCAATATAAAAATTGATTTCAAATAACGTCATTTGATGGAATAAAAGTTATTCGAGTTATTTTTTGGGATTCTCATAGAACAATGTCAGTCAAGTTAGCGAAATTTTTAAGTTCGCGGGCTGATTCTATTTGTATAAGAAGCACATATTTTTTAAATACAGATTAATAACGACAAATATAAATAAAAATATAGTAATTTAATGGAAATTTTAGAATATATATTTAAAAAAAGAAATGTTGATGATGTTTCTTATTATTATTAATTTTGATGCGAATATAATTAATTCTGCATTGTTTAGGAAGAGAAAGCAAATACAGTAACACGTGAGCGAAGCCACGGGTAACTAGCTAGTATATATATATATATATATATATATATATATATATATATATTTTTTTTTTAATGAATCTGTGCTCACTCAAAGTGAACACAAACACACTCCCTGACTCTTTCACAGTAAGCTACTGAAAGCTTGTGTCGTGAAAGAGGAAGATGGTCGGCACCTGGGATCGAACCACGACGTCCGCAGTACGAAAGTCGGCGTTGTAACCGCTGGGTCACCAACCACTGAACACAAAGTTTAAAAAAATACGAGCAAACGGCTAGTAAGTCTTAACGAATATGTAACAATTATGACTCTAACAGTTCATTACTGATGTTCGATTTTAAAATGGAACAAACCACTACGGGTTTACGACCGTCTCCTACTGTTATTTTGAAGGCTGGCTTAGTGTGATCACTTTCCGTTAACAACGTTCGCCATTAGGTGGTAATGTTAAAGTCACCGAAACTCCTAATTCTAGACATGTTCAACATGTCGAAAAATCCCATGTATACAACAAGTAGATATTTAACAATTATTAATGAAATAAAGAGATAAAAGTTGGAAATTATTATTGAGAACAAGAGAGCAACCAAATTTAAAGACTGCGACTGCTATTTGGCGCCAGGATATGAATATATCCATTTTTGTCAATGTCTCATGTTTATTGCCTATTGACTTTGCTGGTGCACAACGTTCTAATTATGTCTAGATTCTTGTGACCATTTTTCAGGACTAGAAAATCGCTCTCAGTTGTGAATTGTTGTTGACTAGTTCAGAAAATGGAAATATATAACCTTCCCGAAGCATGCGAGTATCAACTAATTTCCAGGAGGAACGGAACACGGTATGAGAAGGTGTTCTTCGTAGTGTACTGTTTTACCGACCAATAATTTGAAAATGAATTCATTTAAATGTTTATAAAATATGGATTGTAGGTATGTAAAAAATGGACTATTATTTGATTCTACATAAGTATAGAAGAGTGCCGTTTGAGTCATTTTAGCGTTTGACGACTCTGTCTGCATAACGTTGATACTATACTAACAATCTCGACAGTGACAATAATTGTTAATTTGTTGAATATAATTGCATAATAAACTTGCGTGGGTGAATGTTCCAATTCTGCGATAGTTTTCTAACTGGAAATTATTAACAGTGGAGTCGTTTCGTGAGTACATAGAGTCAGAAATTATTGCACATTGTCTTACGTGGGATCGATTCAAATTAACAAACTTCTTACTAACATTATCACAAGTTAGTTTTATAAATGTATAATATTGTTGTAGTACCTACCTATGTGACGGCGCACTAAAAGCATACAGTTTCATACGAAACAAACAATCCGATCATAATTATTATTATTAATTATTTTTTCTGCCTTTCCCGACAGACGTTGTCTTGTAGTCCTTACTATGAATATTTATTTAGAATTTGTAATTTATACGAAAATACGTTTAAAATATGTTTAAATGTTAATAAAAAAATATTTCTGAAAGCTTGAAAGAAAATTTATCAAAAATCTGCGTTCCAATGTTTTGAAACTAAATGGTAAAGTAAATAAAAATTGTGTTTTTACCAAAAATTAATCCGTTCCATACTAACTTTAATAGTATATTTATATTATTTGCTATCAATTTTTCGATTTTTTTAATAATAAAATTATTATGTTATCCGGAGGGGAGAAGAGTCGAATAAGCCAAGCATCATAAAAATACGTACCGCTGATCTAAAGTTATAAGTGTTCGTATTAGTCAGACTTTCTTTTATATTATAGAAGATTACCTAGAGACACCAAAAGGAAATTGAACAATACAAACAAAAATCATGATCAATAAATCTCCAGTACTCCAATAGCATGTACCTATCTCTCGCCTGACTATTGTGAATTGTTAGGTAGGTATAATCTTAATATTTTTTTGCAAGGTTTGTGTGTTTACATTGTAGTTTACCTCATTGTTTTATTTTGATCCGCTGCATAACCTTTGGATTATTCTTCTTCATTAAGTGTTACAAAGCACATACTAATCAAATGGGTGCCTACCTACTTGATGATAGAATAAAATGATTGGAAAATAATTTGAATTTGGAACACTTCAATAGTTGAACTGTAGTCTTTGGAACAATGTTTTTTCACTCTGTATTTAAACCACTATAAACATAATGTACCTATACTATAACTCTAACTGTTTTAATTATTAATGCCCTGTCGGGTCTCCACAACATTGGCAAATACTTCAGCGAAACTTTCTTTATCCTGCGCCGCTTGCAACAGCTCTTCCACACTTCGGATGCTGGTCCAGTCAAGAGACTGGCATAAGAATGTTGCTCAAACATGATTGATGTCTCCGGCCAGGTCCTCGGCGTCCCTTAATCTTGCCCTTTTGCATATAGTGGTTCATGATTTAATGGGTTGATAGAAAAAATAAAAACAAAAGAGACCCAGACTGAGATGGCTGGACGGAGCGGAAAGAGACCTCGGACTGCTGGGGGTGGACGATTGGCGGAGCATGGCGGAGGACAGGGTGGCATGGAGATGTCTTCTGGAGGAGGCCAAGAACTACACATGGTTGTAGCGCCACGGATGTATGTATGTATGATAGAAATATAACATTCTAATTTATTACAAAAAAATCAAAATCTTTTAAAGGTTGCCAAAAACTTACTGTAGGTAGTCAATCTAAACAGGTCGAATAGCCTTTATTTATGGTCATCATAACAGCATTTCTATGGTAATCATAATATATTGAAAAAAAAAATCGATTGATCTGGAAGTTGGAATGAATGCTGTGGAAATGAGATCACTCCGTAGGATATGCGGAAAGAGACTGATTGATAAGGTGAGGAATGAGAATATTAGAAAGGAATGTGGAGTGGATGTTAGCGTAGTGACTAGAATGAAAGTTAATTAATTAAGGTGATTTGGGCATGTAGAGAGAATGAACGAGGAGAGAATGACAAAAAGGATATATAAATCTGAAAGAATGGGTGCACGCAGACGAGGTCGACCTCGAATGACATGGTCCGATCATATCGGTTCAGTCTTAGAGGAGGGCCAAATCAGGAGCAAAAGAAATAGGAGAGCATGTATGCGGAATGTTATGCATTTGGAAGAAGCGAAAGAGGTTTGTTTGGATAGGAAAGAATGGAAATCCGTACTCTCTGTATAGTGTATACCCCCTTCGGGAAACGGCGTGATGAGTAAATAAAAAAAGTCATTCAATTTTTTAATTTAAAACGTAATTTTATAAAATGTCAAAATTCGACGCTGTCATGTGAATTATATTCTAAAAAAGAAAAAGAAAAAATGAGTTTTGGATTCTCTGAAAATTTCATCAACTACTGTTATTATTTGACTAAAACATTCACTATTTTTTCTATATTTTTTGGGCTTACTATAAAACAGTTTCCTAACATTTTTATGTTTTGGAAAAATTAACTATTTTTTAACTGTTTTTTATTTATATATTTATTTCTTTGGTTACCGGTTTCGGCTACCAGCCATCATCAGACCAAACTTCATCATCATCAGACCAAACATTAGTTTTAAGTTTGGTCTGATGATGGCTGGTAGCCGAAACCGGTAACCAAAGAAATAAATATATAAATAAAAAACAGTTAAAAAATAGTTAATTTTTCCAAAACATAAAAATGACTAAAACATATTTACCAAGGTAAAGTTTATTATTTTATAACCTCAAAATAGAAGAGCGTGGTTAGTAGAGCACGTGACTTGAGTATAGATTAGTATATAACGCTTCCTATGCCGAATTTCAAATTTAGTTTAAATCGGAAAAATATGAAAAAAATACGGTTTAGAACATTGGAACGATATGTTCATAGATAAAAGAGTCGATAACTGAATTTAAAAACTTTTCAACAATGTGAATATGAAATATTTATAGTTTGTTGAGTGGTAATTTAGCGTTTTTTTTTTCCGTTTTTGACCTTTGATTTTCAGGTTTTCAAATTTTGATTGTCGATACTTTGCTATTTTGATACCACTATCTGCCCTATTAAAGGTCATAAGAGGAAACATCTAAGCTCTAAACATACCATGGAGGTACGAATTCATCTATGTACTTTGCTTTGAAAGAATGGAGCACAGAGTATGGATAACTTTTTAGTTGGTTGGCTGGCAGAGATCCTTCGGGATAAGTCCGCCCTTTCGACTGTCCTAATTACTGTCTCCACACTATATTTTGATATAATAAAGTTTTATTTATTTATTTATTTATTTATAAGAATGGAGCACAGAGTATGGATAACTTTTTAGTTGGTTCGCTTCAGTGTGCGCGCTCCCATACAAATCAAGTCTATTTTATTTTATTAAACAAATGTACAAACATTAATATTATGAGAAAACAATTACCTACACAAGTAGTATGGACAACAAAAACACCAGTAAAGTATATACCTACGTAGACATTAACAGCGAGTAAGACAAACAACAGAAAACAAGAAAGAATAAACTAATGTAACAATATGTGCAGGCTCAGCTGGGGATAATTGGAAGAAGGATAAGGGTGAGGGATAGGAATAAGAGGCAAGGAAGAAGCAAGAATATGAAAGAAGTTATTGCTCTGACGTCAGTGCCCTTATTCTCGTAGCGATCTTAATGCGGTCTTATCTTGATTGACAATCATAAAATGGCGGATTGGTATTCACAAAACAAGATATCTAGTAGATATCTTAAAAAATCGTTATGTTTGAAATATCAGTATAAAAATGATCCAGTTCAAGATAGGATTTAAGATTAGATTCCGATAGTTTTGTGAATACGACTGCTTGCGATCGTGTCTTAATCTTATCGTTAAGTGATTTTTAAAAGCGATTGATTACGAGAATAGCCCTACTGGTGTGTTCTTAAGTTTGCTGCTGATTAATCCCTTCCAAACTAATTTTTAGTGTGCGGGGAGGCTAAAAGACAGCACCTTCGATAATTTTGAGCGTGTTGTTAAAAGCGACTGTTGTCATACAGATACGTACCGAAAGCTCAGCCCAGAACCCCTAGTAGAAGTTTTCAATGATCGAATATCGAAACGATCATCGAAAGAGTTTCGAAAATTTTCCATACAAAAATGATCGAATGATTCGATCGTTTGATTTTAGAACACTATTCGCACGCTTATGAGCGCTTATTAGCGTGCAATAAGCTTTCGATAAAACTCTTACTAGCCCCACAGAGGCCACCAGTGGAGGTAATGTTTGCTCCCAGGTATAAATTTTTGAATTTATTCTTCCGGGAGCCTGTTGACTATCAATCATTTATTGTTATCGGTAAATGATGATCTTCGTTTTTTAGATCTTGATACGAATGTTTAGGTTTCTCATTATGGATTCTTCATACAATTCAGGTATATCGGTGTCATGTAAAATAAAGTTTCTCGACGCAATGAACTTCTACTGGTTGGCACTAAATATAACACACAGTGTCACTGTGCTCTGAATGAGAAAAATACGTACCTATATAATTAGAATTGTCGCCGCCATTAAAATGTACAACATCAGCATTGTGTAAATCAGTTGAAACTTTCATAGATAAGTGGTGGTCCAGAGCGCGGATGTTGCCATATCATAATATATCTCTATTAGCTGTGTTATAGTCTATGGTCGTGTGCCAAGTTTAGGAAAAAAGTGATAATTCTGACGTTAATTTCAACTGAACGATGTTTTAAAAATATGGAATCTTTTTGTCAGCTTTTAATAAATTACGACGCGTCGACGAGAATTTCTCTCCGACCGAACCATAGATAAAAACTTGTAAAAATGTTTTTATTGTCTTGTTGGTAATTTTATGTGGGACGGAATAATCTTAGTTTTTCTATGTCAATGCGTAAACATAACGAGGTATGAAAGAAGAAAGAATAAATCACATTATTATCTAATAGAAATATGCCTCCTTAACCGTTTTTCTGACATTGACATTTTTTAACAGCTTTTTCCATTTAATTAAATCTACATATGGGCTTATATCTGTTTTATGCAAGGCAGTAGGAGCCCAGAAAATATTTTTGGAAGGGGTTTAGTTTTGTCCCGTAGTTAAGCAGTAGAAAACATAAAAGGGTCGCATTGGCTCTTACTAAAGAAATATTTACATTTCGGGAGAGAAAGTGGGGGGATTTAACCCCTCGACCCCCCCTGGCTATGAACTTAGTTTCATGCCTCATAATACGTTAGGACTCACATTCCTGAAAGATCCTAAGAGAAAAAAACAGTACTGACATTCAAAAGAATGAGATAACTGAAACCTCTACATATGCCTAGCTTTCGTGGATTGTCTTTGAGAGACTTTGAAATAACACCATTCTATATAGGCACTGTGTGAACTCTGTAAGTAGTATAAAAATATTATCCCCACTTTTATTGAAGAAATATTACCTATTGCGACTAGAGCCCATTGTTTCTATTTAGACTAGATACGCTGGGAATCGTCGTACATAAACTATTATCATAGCAGGATATTCCTGGCTTACTTCAAATTTCAAACAATTAAAATAATAAAATTCTATCAGTTTTCAACAATCTTTCCTTCGGAACTTAGCCGAGAGATTTGATCATGGTATGAAAGACTGCATAGAAAAAAACCCCTACTATTATCAAATAATATGAATTCATCGAAGAATCCTACAACTTTGTGACAAATTGATGCTGATTGACGCGTATTTTTGAAAGGAAAATTGTCAACGTGGGTGAATATGATGTAACGCCACTACAGTAGTATGGGGTGACTCAGTAATTAACGCGACATTTTAATCATACCTATAAAAAACAGACCACTTGTTTCTTTAAATTGCATTTTTATTAGCACACAGGTTAGGGTTATGTGAGTATGAAAACACATAGGAAAAATATTCTCCCTGCGTTGCTGGCAAAAACGCACTCATTTTCCATTATTTTCCGTATAACTTTGGATGAATTTCGTTAATTGTTAACTTAATTTCCATCTCAGTGCATGCATAATATGTATTTGTGGGCTTGTTGGTAGAGACCTCTGACTTTGAATAACCCTATTGCCAAAGGAAATCTATGTTGTTGAAACACACAACCTAGAAGACTAACTTATTATTGTGCAAAGGGTTGAAAAAAAGACTTATTATTCGTTTCACCAAATGGAGATAATGCACAGTCGAAACATGATAGGAGGACGAAGTTAAATCACTATGACCATATTTTATACAACTTTTTCGAACTGTCATTTTTACTAACCATAACTCATCAACTTCCTTATGAGTATGATAAGCTGCACAAAAACCCTGAATTCTGCATCTTCCATCCTGATTAGAGCTCGAATAACTCCCATCTCATAACAGGCTAAAATCACGCAAGCCTCCACTAGTAACGGGGAAAAGCCTGTTTGATGGAAATTTCAACGTCATCGAAAACTGGAGATAATCAAGATGGGAAGTGGCTCGCTGCTTGCCATGCATCTCTGGCAAACCACCTGGCTTTGACGGTTGGCTGGACGAGTGAACTCTCCCGAGTGTGACTGTGGGGCGGAGAGAGAGACTGTTGGTCATATGGCATCCGAATGTGCCCTCAGAGCGTATGAGGGTGATTCTGTCGACTTCATGACCTTGAGTGAGGCGACAGCTGAACATTTAAGCAACCTTGACTTCAGATTTTAATTTTTTTATTGTTTTTGACAAACGTAATTGCCTTTTTGTTGTGATGTACTATTGTGACCATAATATAAATCGACTTCCTTATCTTCTCTAATATAAATTAAAGTCGGGTTAGTGCGAACACTTATAACTCGAGATCTGATGCTGAACAGATTCTTCCGATGTTTGATTTATTGGATTCTTCTCCACTCCGGATAACAGAATAACTATTAAAAAGTTGAAAAATGGATAAGAAATTATGTAAAATAAAATATATAAGTTAGTATGGAACGATTACCTGCGACGCGCCAACAACATCGCAGGTGGTAGTTCCCTCTCATTCTAGCATACGTTCTTACAATAGTCCATCCCACTTACTCCACCGAAAATTTTTGGGAAAGCTAGTGAGATATAAAACAAGGCTGCCAACACTTTACTAAACGAATGGTGGCCAATTAAAATTTTGCGACACCCTTTATAACTTGGAAGCAATGTTAAAAGAGCATGAAATAAAACTATATCAATGCCTACACTTCTGAATCACATTTTCGAATCAATCATTTAGCGATTTTATCTCTACGTGTCATGACTGATGATGACACACATCGTGTGAAACATCTCTATGGTGGTTAGCTTCATTATGAAGGTGAGACTCGAATCTGCGCTGGTGATGTATTTCTGGTTGTTGAGCGTTTCCTCAAATCCGGTAGTTAGTCCATGAACAGCTTGTGAAATAGGTCGCGCACGGATTATAAAACTTTTAGAGAGAATATAATAATATAGTGAATTTTGAAAAAAACAGTTATGTTGAACTTTTACGATTTTTTTTATCGAATGCTTTCATCTAACTCAAGTAGACATTATCAAGAGACTCAACTGTGAGAGAAAGTGCAACTGTGTTTTTCTAAATTCATAATCCAGATTAATAGGTCGCTGGAACAAATTGGATAGTGACGAAATTTCGCAAGTTTTTTTTAAATGAATTATCTCTTTATATTTGTATCAGATTCTTCGGTTCTTCGGACACATTGCTAGGCGAGATGAAGAGAGCCTGGAAAAGTTGTGGTCCTTGGTGGTGTTGAAGGATCTAGATGCAGACGAAGAAAACCCACAATGTTTTTCTAGTCTTCCACTGGACAACTAAGTAAAACTCCCTCTAAAACTATTTTCCGACTACGGTTTTGACAATAACTAACTAGTTTTTTTTTATTATGTTAAGAGGGCAATTGAATGTATATTGTGTATACATTAGCCACACTCACCTTATTTTACAAAATATTTAACAAATCTATAATAAAAAAAATCAATATTCCTGATGTTTATTTGAACATTTTTTATCGTTGATCTATTTTTCACTTACATTACAAAATAAACTATTTAGATGAATAATATTATCAAAAAGAAAAGAATTTATAGTAGGTAAGAAATGGTTGACAGCCTAGCGCTTCAGTCAACAACTTTCGTTCTAAAGGCCGCAGGTTCGATCCCAATACATGCTTTGCTTTCTGTGAAAGATATCAAAGGTGTATTTGTGTTCCTATTGGGTGAGTTGAGATTCATTGATACATTTTAAAGTTAAGCTCTTTCTACAGATTTATCACATCTTTGGTATAACTTCCTGAACACTTCCGTCCCTCAGGTCTTTGTAACATCGGCAGCCTGAAAGAGTTCGTTTCGTACTTCCTTATCGAACATTGATGTGTTTAGCCTGAATGCAAATCTATCTCTTGTGTACATACACCGCTGTGGACTTCTGCAAATATTTAGCTATTTCCAGTTGATTTTTGCATAAACTTCGAAGCTTCACTTCGAAAATTTTATCAAAGGAAGAACGATTTTGTAAATTTGTTACAGTTTTGAGATGTCTAGAGAGCAAATCGTAATGGTAAAAATGCAATAAAAAATTTTTAAGACATTTTTCAAAGTGTAAATGAGAGATTGATTTATTATTGCTATTTTTTCATAGCTAACAACTTTTTTTATAAATGAATCTCTTCTCACTCTTATGCACTGAGTTCCTAGGGAGCGAGCGGTCCGTCGTCTGACAAGACGGCAATCTTTCAAAATATATAACAATATTTTTTGTTACTGCGGTAACAATATAATTGACAATGTTCTAAACTGACATATATGTCATATATGTGAGTATACTCACTGCTTTTTATAGTAGCGCCGTATTCGTGGGGAAACAGACTATAAGCGAACACAACTACACTCGACTCTTTCACAGAAAGCTACTTAAAGGTTGTGTGGTGAAAGAGGAAGATGGTTCACACCTGGGATCGAACACTCGATCTCCTCACGAAACAGTAAGAAAGCCGACGTCGTTTCCGTTAGGCTACCTATCACTTGACAATTACTTACATTGACATTTTATAGTTGTAAATACGTATGTCCTATCGGTGCTATTATATGGAGTGGAAGGTTGGATCCTCAAAATTTCAATGCTAGATGTAGGCATTCGAGATGTGGTTTTATAGAAGAATGCTGCGCAATTTATGGGTCGTCAAGGTGTCTAACGATAGAGTTCTGGGCATGATGCAGAAGGAAAGAGAGCCCCTTACCACTGTCAAGAGACGCAAAGCCGTAAACTTTGGCCACATATTTCGTGGTGAAAAACATTTACTCCCACAACTTATAATTCAAGGAAAAATATAGGTAAGAAGAGGTATGGGGCGGAAGCGAGTCTCTACACAGTCGGTGGTTTGGTATTTAGCTTTTTATATTTAGGTTGGCTTAAGACCGAGACCGAGAAGTTCAGAATGATGGTCGCCAAACCCCGTTAGGAGAGGTAGACGAAGTAGAACAAGTAGTATTTCAAATGTTCACAATATAATTTAAACAAACAACTAAAGTCAAGTCAAGAAGGCGTCTGTGTGGAAATTAAATTCGATTCAAAACCTCTCAATTTACCGTCGGCTATCATACCAAGTAAAGCGAATATAATTTGAATATTACTACAGCAAGCATGCAAAATGAAGACTTAATTGCATTTGGCCCGATGTAAGCTGAGCTATGCACCAGGACAGTTGACAATGCTCAAATTGAATAGTCCCGTCAGTGTATCATGTAATAACTAATGCGGGCAATCGGTCTACCAGAACAAGATTATTATTAATTTCAAGGATGTAGAATAGATAACTTTGTATTTTGATAGTTCAGAGCTTTGACAGATGACGATGCAAGAATCTGTTTGGTACTACCATATTTCAGGAGGGACTATGCGAAGAAAAATCAACCCAATGAAAATGCTGTATATGGCAGTATTAAGTTAATGGCAACACTACATGAACGTAGTATAAAAGAACTGTCATCGATGAGACCGACCGCTTCTTCTTCTAATGTGTCTGTGGGACACAATAAACAATATTATAAAATACCAAGTATTTTAATTCAACACTGTACTGCTTCTATATTACGAAAATATATACAAAAATGAATGAATAAACTCACAAACATGCGGTTCTAGTAACTATAGAGTATGTCCACATTGTTAAGTAGCTAGTGTAGGTGTTAAGTGAATATGTTAAGTGTAATGTGTAAAGTGAGTGTCCATTTGATTGCAATCTATTGGGCAACGTCTATCGCTAAAGTTAGAATTACAATAGAAAAGGTGGTATCTACTAATTATTAAAAAATCATTTTAACGTTATCGCTTGGTATATCCCCTGCCTATTACAGAAAAAAAACGCTAAAAATCAACAAAAAAATATCACGTATTTTCGGACAGAGAAATCACCATCTTATCTGAATATTTTTCAAAATAAAGCTAAGAAGAGTCAAATAATGTCGAAAGATAATTTTTTTCTAGTGGTTTAATTAGGAGAAAGCTGATCTTATCTAAGAGATCGTATTATTTTGTAGAAATGTAGGTTCTAGAATGAGAATATTAGAGAGAAACGTCTCAGAAGTTAACTGATTTCCGAGATTGTTTTACAAGTAAACATCACGAGTGAGTGGATATAAATAACAATATGTTTGTGGATTGTAATTAAAAACGTTTAAACGCGTAACGAACGTCAGAAGAACAAACATGTGAGATGTATAACGTGAGTCTGAGTCTAGGTCAGCGATGCACAAACAACGGCCGCGGGCCGCATGCGGCCCTTGTCAGTTTATCTGCGGCCCGCCGACAATATTGGAAATATTGGCTAAAATATTGGAAAATCAAAAGAATTTTAATTACCTTTGTAGCTTTTCGAAGGATTATATAAAAAAACATGTTTTTTAGTTACTTTTTTGGTTTCTTGTATGAAATATCGACTGTAGAAGTCGTATGTAACAATATTTCTTGACTTTTTATTGAAACGTTTGAATTGTTAGTAATAAAAATGCGGCATTAAGTTCCTACCTTCCACTTTCTTGTTCAGGTTTACTACGTACCTATTCTACTCGTCGTACCAAGCACATATTTATTTTATTTATTTAGATTATGAAGTTACAAAAATTACATATTTTATAACTTAAAAATAACAATATTATTCCACTTATATTATACAGATTTAGACGTCACATATCAATATATTATATATATCCATTTCGATATGGATAACCCAGGAACTAGTAAAAAACGCAAGGTTATAGATGAACATCGGCAGTTTCACGATATTTGGACCGAGAAATACTTTTTTGTTTCATCGCGTAATAATATTGTGTGTTTAATATGCAACTGCTCTATTGCCATTCCAAAGGAATTTAATGTGAAAAGGCACTATGAAACACAGTACCCTACTTTTACAAATTTAATCGGTGAAATACGAAATCAAAAAATGAAAACTTTTAGTGCGGCCCGTCCTTGGCTCATAATCTTCCCCAATGGCCCCTGCTCCCTATAAGTCTGTGCATCCCTGGTCTAGGTTCTAGCGTGAACAATCTTGTGTCAAATTATGAGAGCCAACTGAGTTTTTTGATTGCTCCAATAATTTTCATTTTGTAAAAACCTGCTAATATGTAGGTATTTTTATTCTAACATGACCAGTGACCACCTGAATTAATAAGAACGTTGTGCACCAGCAATGCCAATAGGCAATAAAAATGAGACATTAACAAAAATGGATATATTCGTATTCTGGCGCCAAATACATGACAGCAGTCGCAGTCTTTAAATTTGGTTGCTCTATTGTTATCAATAATTTCCAACTTTTATCTCTATATTTCATTAATTATTAAATATCTGCTTGGTGTATACATGGGATATTTTGACATGTTGAACATGTCGAGAATTCTCATGATTAGGAGTTTCGGAGACTTAAACATTACCACCTAATGGCGAACGTTGATCACACTAAGCCAGCCTTCGTGATCTAAAGTGATCACACAGCCTAAAGTGATCACACTAAGCCAGCCTTCGAAATAACAGTAGAAGACGGTCGTAAGCCCGTAGTGGTTTGTTCTATTTAAAAAATCGAACATCAGCAATAAACTGTAAGAGTCATTAGTTGTTACATATTTGTAAATATTTTTTATGTTAAAAAAACTTTTGCTTTTAGCTGCCCGAATTTCGATTCATCGAGAAAAATCGACACGCAATTACTCACTTCGGAATCGGCAGAATTTGATCTCGCCTCCAGGTCAAAAACTAAAAAGGAAAGCCTTACAGGCTAATGCGGTGTACACACGGGGCGATATAAGGCCAGACGATTTCGCTTGCATAAAAAAAATATCGCTCCGTCGCCCATTGATCGTCTGATGTGTTCACACGAGTCCACCGACATACATTCAATCTGTCAGGTGCGCTGATAATTTTAAAAATGGCGGACGTCGAGGTAGAAGTCGCGGAGTAATTGGGTTAGTTGAAAATATTGTTTTAGACGATATAAGGAGACTCGTAATTGAGGAAAAATGAAAAAAAAGGCAGATATTGGGTGCGGAATTGGATTCTAAGGAGAAATAAATTTAGAACAGTGCTGTCAACTGTCAAGAAACAGAACATACGGACGCCGCGCATATCTGCGCATGCGTGAATCGTTCCACCAGATACAAAAGTTGAAAGGCGTTCAACTTGCGGCGATATCGCTTTCAACCATTTTTATCGCTTCAGATTTATCGACAATCTGTTCACACGGTTCAATTGGCTGGCGATATTTTAGTGTCCTGGCGATATTCGCCTCGTCTGAACACCGCATTACGAGCTTCTTTTGCTGTTGTTTCGAAAGCTGGCTCTGTGTGATATGTAATAATCACTTAACGCTGTCAAAGTTCGGCATTAAAATGGTTGAAATTGCCCAAACCATAAATCTCTACCTGCACGGTCAACGTATCGAAAAATCCCATAACCCAGACAGGACTCGAAACCGCATCCTAAGCCGTCCCAAATAGAGACGATTATCATTACACCTACTTATCCGACGCTAAATTATAAATACTAATGGTCGACCAGTGCTAGAAATATAACCATAACTTATTTAAATTATAATAATTTTGAACATTATTAAGGTTCCATCGTCAAAGACTGAGCGAGGGCTATTTCAATTTAACTGCGCTGCCTATTTGGGCAGCAGTTAAATTTTTTATCCATTATCATTGTATTATTATGTATGAATAAATAAATAAATAAATAAATTTTCTTTCCAAAAACAACGACATAGATACGTCAAATTTGAAATGTTGATATGTACAAAGTTATTTCTATTAGGTATTATTAAAGACAAACATTATTCATCTATTCTCAATTTGAACACTGACAAACAAAATAATATAGGTATGCGTCTGGGTCAATGTCAAATACATGGGAGTGTGTGTGAGTATCAAATACATAACATTATAGTAGTGTGCGTAATGTTTTTTTTATTGATTCAATGTATTTTTATGCATAAATTATACAAATATATTAGCATTCGCCCTCCTTTATATAAACCACAAGTGTGCGAAATTTTTTACTCCTCCGTCCGCGCAATTTTCGTAAAAATGGTCACAAAGTTTTTTAATATAGGAAGATAAATAAAAGTATTTTTTATTGCAAAATATTTCTGAAAAATTAATTATTATGTAAATTCACCTTGGGCTAAAAAAAGTTCCATTATAGATATAAGAAATTTTCATTTATTTGGTATCAGTTTCTCGTTCCTCTAACTATTTATCCTCAAATCTCATTTTCTATTTGCTCTTTACAATGTGTTTACGCTCTGGGCTGTTGACGACACACTCTACTGAATATTTACATATATATTTCTAAGGCAGGGATACTCAACTCGCGGTCTCCTGCAATTTTTTTCGGTTTAGATAATTCACACACGCTTACAAAATAAAAAAAAAACCTATATATGCCTTTATTATCGTTTCTGTTAATCAATTTTGTTGATATTGACTGTTTTATACAGTGTAGAACCAATAATTATTATTCTACCAACGACGTTTATCATTAAATCAATAATTAATGATCGATGTTAAAACATACATTTTATACAAATTTGAACTACTCACCGTACTACGGGCTCACCACTGTCTTCTTCTGATGTTTTGAAGGCTGGCTCAGTGTGATCGCTTTACGTCAAAAGCGTTCGCCAATTAGGTGATCAAATTCGTCGAAATCTCTGTAATTCCGAAAATATGCGAATCTTGGTTCTGATCCTACATACCAGCAGTAAATGCCGTCTGGGGTATTAAATGACGATTATTATGTGTGAATTTGTATTTGTATTTATGTAGGTATATAAACACTACTGTTATGTTATGCAAATACATAACATAACAGTAGTGTTTATATATCTACCTAAATACAAATGGAAAAATAGCGTAACAGAAAACAATAAAACAAGAAGATACAGAACAGCACTGCGAATCCACCCTTGAAGACAAATAATAACCTTGTTAATTAATGTTAACTGTATTATTTTGTTTGTGTGTAGTGTAAAAGGACACACTATGGTTTACCTCCTAGATAGGGATTGCAATCCGGAAAACCGGATCCGGTATTCCGGCGGATCTGGCATCAAAATGCACATATCGGATCCGGTGCAAATTGACGGATCCGGAGATCGGATCCGGTTTATCATATCAAAGGATTTTTCAACAAACTCAACATGGACAGAACTCGAACCCGTATCCCTAGCAATTTCACAGGGTCATTGTAGGTAAAATTGTGGGTACCCATAAAGATAAAAAGAGAAAAGGAGGCAAATGCGTATCACTGAGCGCAGTGGAATGCTGCTTTTGCCTCCTTGTGCCCAATGTAGGATTTTAAAGTTAGTTTACTGATCGTATTGAAAGTATTGGTGAGAATAATAAACAATTATTTAGCCAATAAAATATATATTAACCTTTTTAAAAGCAAAATAATTGTGATAATTGTCTGCTTTTTATTAGATTAGTTCGGTAGTCTGTCACAATGTGTGTGCAGTTATATTCAAGGATAAAACTGAAATAATTTCTCAAAGACTTATTCTTGATAATATATAGGAGTGTCTCTGATTATTCCCGGTTATAGGTATTACTCCTGGGACGCGCATGTCCAACTGCTCATCCATCTCTTTGGTGCTTTGGGTCTACTGGTTGATGTGATTTCATCCTCTTATAATTACCAGAATCACCGGATCCGTTCTGTTGACGTGGTCTTTCCAATAAGGCCTTCTATTTCTACCCCATTGCCTGACGTTCTCGATATCGCAGAAGCTCCGAATCTGGAGTTTCTTACTCTGCCTCGAATGGTTTATTCCACTATGGGTTGGTGATTTTTTGAGAATCTTTCTTTTTCGTGGTGTCGGTTTTAGTTTGCACATCGTAAAGCATGATCAATCAAGCAGGTTATATAAATATGTTACTTATTTTCGATAAATTTCAATTTTATAAAACGTAATCTAATTTGTAATTTTATTTAAAAAAAAAAAATTTATTTATAGTTTTTACTATTTAAAAGAAGTCATACCTTAATTTAATTAATTTTGTATACGTACCCTTTTACTTTAAGCCTTTATTATTGTTAAAAATGTTAACTCATCAAGGTTAGCTCAATCCGGTCGGATCCGGTCGGATCCGATCGGATCCGGCCGGATTGACGAAAATCCGGTTGGATCCGGCCGGATTCAAAATGAGACCGGATTGCAATCCCTACTCCTAGTAAAAGCCACTTTTGCAATCATCAATAATTAAAACGTTAAATTGAGAAAAAAAAGAGAGGAGATATATTAGCATATATATAATATTCATCAGTCAATGCTAGATGGTATGTTTGACAGCTGTCATAATTTGACAATAGACCGGATTGGAAGTTCTGCCACCTAGTGTGTATTGTCGGAAGCTCCCCAGAAAACTTCCCATTAAAATTATTTTGTAAACAGGTCCATCTCTGTTGACAAAATATTCCTTAACGAATATGTAACAACTAATGACTAACAATTCATTACTGATGTTCGATTTTTAAATGGAACAAATCACTACGGGCTTACGACAGTCTTCTACTGTTATTTCGAAGGCTGGCTTAGTGTGATCACTTTACGTTAACAACGTTCGCCATTAGGTGGTAATGTTTGTCTCCAAAACTCATGAGAATTCTCAACATGTCGAAAAATCTCATGTATGCAACAAGTAGAAATTTTTAATAATAAATGAAATATAGAGATAAAAGTAATAGAATAATATATAGAGATAAGGTTTTAAATTAATGTATTTTTTATGCATAATTTTAAAAAAATATTGTCATTAGCCATTTCTTCTCTGTATTAACTATAAGGGTGCTAAATTTTATAATCCTCCGTCCGCGCAATTTTCGTAAAAACGGTATATAAAGTTTTTGATTCACGTATTAAGATAAGAAGATTCACGATAAGAAAACATGTTTTATTTTATGGATAAATAAAACTATTGAGGTTGGCAACTCCTGCTCTAAGGGAATGAAACTCCTCTCAGCTAAATTAAACAAACAAAAAATTCTTGGTAAACCGTAACCTAAAAAAAAAACGAAATCTTAAAAAGTCAATTTTTAAAATGTTCACATTATAAAGTGAAGATTTTTCATTTGCAGAAAAGTAAGTGATGATGACTTTCTAAGATGTAATATGAGAAATGAGATGAGATGATATTAATGTTTCACCGCACGGATTTTTTTTTCGAAATTATGTAACACATTGAATCTTATGGGAGTATTTGGACTTGCGGTAAAAAAACGTGCGGAAAAAAAATCTTTGTAAATTGAACGCGATACGATGCGAATATTTTGTACAGTATGCAGTAGGTATGGCTATGTCCACACTGCGAAATAAAATTCGGAAATTTCTCTCAGCTGATGTGCGCTGGTAGTATTTTCGATAAGATGTCTCGTGCTTCGTCTCCCGCTCGATCGGCGTCCGCGCAGGCGGTAGAAAATGAAGACGACATTGAAATATAATAATTAATAATAACACTGATGCACAGGATACCTCCTCTGTGGGTCAAATTGATGAATCCAATGTTCGCGACAACTTTTGATACGTGTGTTATGCCGCTGCCGAAGTATCTAATAAATTAAAAGTTTTCTGTTGTCCATGTTAAACGTCTGTCAGCCGGGAACTGTAGCGAACTGACAAAAACCGTGCGAAATTTTATTCGCAGTGTATACTAGGTGAAAATTCGATCACGGAATAAAATTCGTGCGGTGAAAAATCGAAGTGCGGACAGTGCCTTATTCTCGTAGCGGTCTTAATACGCTCTTATCTTGATTGACAATCATAAAATGGCGGATTGGTATTCACAAAACAAGATATCTAGTAGAAAACAAGATATCTCTTCAAAATTCGTTATGTTTGAAATATCAGTATGAAAATGATCCAGTTTAGGATAGGATTAACATTAGATTCCGATAGTTTTGTGAATACGACTGCTTGCGATCGTGTCTTAATCTTATCGTTAAGTGATTTTTAAAAGCGATTGATTACGAGAATAGCCCTACATGGCCTAAGCATATGACATGACGCGCAGACGTTTTCCAATAATTAGAACACACACTTAAGTTTCAGCTCGATTAAAAAATGAAGTACGGTAAAAATAAAAACGAAACCAGTAACCATGGGTCTAATGAAATACAACCGGATTGGATCGAATGATCTGAATAAACTTCAATGGCAATTGAGTGAAAATTGTCCAAGATTTTTTACAATATTTAACTATCACCGAAAAAAGTGTAAGAGAACCAAGAAACTAAATTGGTAATATCGTGGTGTGAGTACCTACTTTAAAAAACACGGCTGATATCGTTTAGAGATAAAATTTAAATCTGAATGAGTCCTCGTAGATAAAACTTTATAGTTTGTTAGACACTTAATTTTAAATCTACCGATAACAGCTTCTTTATATGCAAAGTTATTTGAATAAATTGAACAATGGATGTTACTTAGTTTAGCAAGTAATTATACAAAAAAAATTCTTCTCCATCTGTATTTAGGTCTTTTTGAGCTATCAATGATAAAAAATGAAAAGCATATACCTATATTGTAAGTGGTGGTATAAATCTTCAATATTCTGTCCTAGTTGCTTATGAAGCTTAAATAATATTAACAATATTGTCAATTTTCATGTACTGTTGTCACTTAGACTGAAGACACTTTTGGCTCCCACGCACTTCTAGAGAGAATGACCAAAAAATAATGCGAATTTGAAATTTTTTGAAATGTTTATCCATAATAATAATACCCATAATAATTGACACCTGACTGACAAGCATTTTTATTAGACGAGAGCAACGGCTAGCCTTATTAATTATGCAAAAAAAGTTACATCCAAGTTATGTCTTTAGATTTATTGCGCTGAAAATTTCATTTCAAAACTTTTAGAAAGGAGTCTTTAAAACTGGGGATCAGCTAATGAAGTGACATTCAATAAAATTCGATTAATGAGCTCTTTCATACATCTGGGGCTAGTAAAATTTTTATCGAACGCTTATTAGAGAGCAAATAGTATCGAATTGTTTGATCACTTTATATAGACTTTTGTTCGACACTCTTCCGATTATCGTTTCGATATTCGATCATCGAAAACTTATACTAGGGTTACTGGTCTCAAAGACATCACATTTCTTTATTTTAGTTTTACTTTAATTCAATTGCAATTAGATTAACTGGTCGAATCGTAGTAGGGGAGACCGGGGCTACAATTAACAGAGGTAAGTATTAACAAGCATTTTTCTCTAAAACTATACCTTCGACACCAGTCAGTGCTTAAGTTAACTTGTCAATTAGATCGCGCCGCATGCTACAGTAATGGTCAGATGCGCTCCGCGCGTCATTTCAGTGAGCTATGTGCCGGTCGATATTTATAAGCAGGTAACGAACATTTTAAAGTTTACGATATTTTGATTAGCACAATAAATATAAAGTGTTATGATTATGTTTTTTGTTTTCCTAGTAGCATCTTTTATACTTAACAATTCCACATTTCAAATTTGAAATAATTGTTGTCTTACATTTTATTACGTAATTTAATAATAAAAATGTACCTTTGGGGTTATAATTAACAAATCGAGGGGGCTTGTATTAACGTGTTAAAACCTACCCCACATATAGGTTTAGACGATGTGCCTAATTTAGATATAAGCCTGACTGAAGTGATATCGCAAATGTCTAGTGAACCAGTAGCTGGACCTTCAGGCATGCAGAAAGTAACTACGGATTTTGCAGTTGAAATCATAAGACCTCTGCCAAAAGCTCTACCACGAGTTTCGTATAATAAAAGACGACCTAAAAAGTCAGCTATCCTTACTGATACTCCGGAAAAAAAATCTCTAGAAGTAGAACATAACATCAGAGAAATGAAAAAGAGAAAAATGGCAACAAAAAACCAGAATAAAGAGAACAAAAAAGATAAGAGAAAGGGTAAAGGAATATAAATAGAGACAAAAAAGTAGGGAATGTGAATTATTAAAAGTAGGGATATTAAATGAAAGCGATAGCTCTGACGATGACTATTTTTGTATCATTTGCGGTGTTTTCTATAATGATGAATGGATACACTGTACCTATCTCTTGCAAGGACTCGACCCAAGCAGGATGTATCAAAGATGATATGAGATCCTTGAATTGTAATTCAGATGATGAATCCGAAAACTTTTAGTACGTAGGCATTTAAAATAGTTCCTTATCTTTGATATTTTTGTTGATTTTGTATTAAACTACATTTTATGTAGGTACGTTGTTTAAATCTAAAGTAGATGCTAAATTTTTAAAGAAGATGATCATAAAAGACTCGTTACCTAGCTTTTAAGATAAAAAAATGTGTCATTTTCTACCTCATTGTATGATGTGGTTTAAGTAATATGACTAGTTAAGTTTAAATACAAAATTGTGATCTGTTTAAGACTAACTATTTATTATTTTCATTAGGTAATTATAATTAGGTACACGTATTTATTTTTCTTTATATCAGTGAGTAAAAAATAACATATCAGTGAGTAAAAAATAGCACATCAGGGGAAAAAATAGACAAAGTTAATTTTTACCCCTTATGTTAATACCTGCCCCACACCTGTTAATTCTAACCCCAAACGTGAGGTAACAATTAACAACTGCCATTTTTAAGAAAAAGCGTTCTATCTTAAGCATCGTTTCTATTATGGTTGTTTTGAGATAAGAACATAATAGCTGAATGATTAAAGCATATGTATCTCAAAAATCAAGTCTAAATGTTGAATAATTTCTAAGATACAACTAAAAATATTTTTTTTGTTAATTGTGGCCCCGGTCTCCCCTACATAGATAACATAACTACATATTGAATAAAATAAATGAAGCCTTAAAGGCGATTTTGTGATATTTATTTAGGCTTCGTGGTTCTCATAAGAATCCCCATAAAACTCTCAACAGTGTCTCTCCCAATCACGTTTTATTTTCATTTCTTGCGGCTGTTTTGTGTGCTATTAGATTTAGATACTTACCTTAATTTTGTAGTACCTATCGTATTGGAAGAAGTTTTAAAATTTAGTGAATATAATTTCTTTTTGATTTCGAATGTTATGTTTAACTAAGCCTATGAGCAAAAGAGACAATTAATATTTTATCCCTTCGAACAACATTCGCTTATTTCACGGTCTCCTATATCTATGAGCTCACTGCTGGTGCTTGATGAATGAGTGCAAAAGACCGTGTAATTATATTTTAATAGGTAAGAGGGTTCGTAAAGACAATCCGCTTTAGATATAATGGAATGGATTGCAAATTTTTCAATTTTTTTTTCTGATAAAAAGTGTGCCGGGCCGCACATAAAAGCTCGGCTGGCCACAGGTCGAATACTATTTGCCTAAGCGCTGAACAGCCCGTAGGTACCTATTTGTCGTGTGTCGGGTCCGACTTAAAATCAGCAGCCCGATTCACGGAAAAGTTTAAGTCTAAGTTTAGTTCGAAGTTCGAACGAAGTTCGATTCAAACCCTCCGTGAATAGGTACATAGACTGTAGATAGTCGCCGCCTACAATTATTATTACCAGCAGCCCTATTCACGGAAAAGTTTGAATCGAACTTCGTTCGAACTTCGAACTAAACTTAGACTTAAACTTTTCCGTGAATCGGGCTGCAGGTGCTTTGGTGGCACCTACCCGGCAACGATCGTTCAAAATGTACTTCCACGAGAGCACCCGATTTGAGGACGGATCTGACACACAAGTGGGAACGGGCTATAATAGTGTTGACAAAGAACGCCAATTCCGATCGGCGCAAAGAATTTTTCTATGGTTTCAGTGCATTTGAATGGGCATGTCGGAAAGCGGGTCCCAGTTTATGCTGTCAGTATGCCCATTCAAATGTATAGAAACATTCTTTGCACCGATCGGCATCAGATTTTTTAGCCTTTGACTAGTTGGCTTTAAATGACCGGAAAATCCACGCCGAAATTCACGCTGTGTCTATATTAATGTGCTAACTGATCATTCCAGATTCTTGAATATTTTAGTGTCCCAGGACTTGTTGAAATGTATTTTGTATTTGTTTTCTTCACAACGATCCGGCTAAACTACTCGACCAAGTTTTGGGTGTTCAGACAATTTGAGTACTAAATTACTAGTCATTCGACTAAAATACACCACCAATGTTAACTGATGAGTAAAGAGGTGGTTGGTAGTCCAGTGGTATCAATCGGCGGCTTTCATGCGTACAGCGTATTGGAGGTCGAAGGATCGAATCCCGGCCGTGCCGACCATTTCCGCTATCAAGTCAAAAGCGTTTGCTTAGTGTGAAAGATGTCAAAAGTGTATTTCTGATCACTTTGAGTGAGCCCAATATGGGTTAAAAAATGTGTTTTTGCATATTTCATTTATGTAAATCGTTAGGCCACCTGATGTTTTCTCTTACTGTCGCTTGTTTTGAATAAAAACTAATACATTTTTTTATAATATATGGATTTATTTCGCCATAAAAACACATCCTTTAAACCCCGTATAAAGTTATTTCGAGATAATTTTATCGAAAACCTCCTCCAAACCTTCCGTCTTCCATACAGCATCTTCAACAGCAAGATATTGAAGTTTGATTCTTTTCATAAATGAAAATATACCTAGTGTATGAAAGAGGAACCAAATTGTGGTGATGGGATCACGGGACTTCCTTTGAGTCAGGAATTTCCTCGGAAAAATCATTCAAGAGTTTCCAAAGAATCCACGTGTTGATACACTACCAAGAAAGTGTGATAAAAAGCATTCTAATACGTATTTCTGAATTTTATGGTGGGCCCGCGCTGGGTGCCCCGGCATATAGCGTTGTTCGTTATCCGATGGTACCATCTTATACCTATCTTATTTTATTTATTAGCCTAGTGGTATCTACCCAAAATTCTCCTGAGGCACTAACTTTCAAATGCAGATACTAATTATTGTGCCTTGGCTTTGTTCAGGTAAGGCTAGTACCAGTTTTATAGAATGCTTTGCACGCTAAAAAGCAATGATCAAACTATTCGATAATTTTGTATGGAGTTTTCATCGTTCGCGCTAAAAGGTGTTCGATTATCGAAAACTTGTACTAGGGCTACAGGACTCATACCTGAATAGATGCACTTCCAAAAAATTTGATTCAATCGATGATTAAAATAATGATTCTTAATCATAGGTTCTACAAAACAATTGTTTAATTGGGGAAAAAGTGTGGTAAAGTAAAATTGAAATCCTTTAAGGAACGCTGTAACTGATTTATATCGGAAAATCAAACAATAAATTACTTATTTCTATACCTGTTTTTTGACAGGTTTTGCTGCCAGTAATGTAATCAGTTTTAGCCCCAAATAAACGATTCCATTAGATGGAAGCGATCGATATAAATCTCGCCAGACATAACCTACATAACATTACGTAGGTTTATAAATTAAATCTGGTATACAGACAGGGATCTTTTCTTTTTTGGAACAGAATCCAGGTAACAGGGTTAAAAAGGTTAATTGGATTCCTTGAGGTTAATTAATTGATCCACATATTTGGAATTCTATCACTGAAACTTTATAATACTAACCGCCCAAACGTAGAGAACTACGAGTAGGTATGTTGCTATACTCTCGTCGATGTCTATAAGTTTATAATATAAGTTTACAAACTAGTCTATGTCTGTCTATATAAGTTTGTATTTGATCCGATTCTGTCGAAGTTACCGTCATTCAGTTTTAACCTTTCAACTGAAGGCCAAGACTCTTATAGAGAGTTCAAGTAATTGATATTGTTGAAATTTTCCGTACAAGAAAATTATTTTTTATACCGGCCACCACACTTTCAATTTTATCTATATAGACATCGTGTTGGCCAATTCTTTGATATTTCTGATGTGAAAATATCTTGTTTAAAGTTTAATTAAGGGAACTGTTATTATATATGAAAAATTGATGATATATTTATGGTTATTTGATAAATCTTTATCCATGATTAATAAAAATGGATATATTCATAATCTGGCACCAAATACATGACAGCAGTCGGAGTCTTTGAATTTGGTTGGTATTGTGAAAGAGAAAGATGGTCAGCACCGGGGATCGAATCTACAACTTTGTCAAAAGTCGATGATTAAGCCACTAGGCTACCAACCACTTATACATCAACTCAACACATCTAGGAAATAAGGCTACTTTAGCAACACAATTCATTCTTCTCTTGACTTCATTCAAAAGTCATATTTCTTTGAGTGTATAATTTATTTTAATATGTGTAAAAGAATAAATAACAACTAATGACTCTAACAATTCATTACTGATGGTCTAAATAGCTCTAGCAATATTACACAGTGAACACGGTGTTTTCTTCACTCACGCTAGAGCGGTCTTTTGTTCAGTGTACACTTGTCAGTTTATTCTAATCATTCTAGGTAGATGTTTAGTTGCTCTTGTTAGACAAAATAGCTTTGCAGTGTATAAACAGTTTGTTTTTAAGTTGTCTTGGTAGAAGTGTCTACTCTTGCTCGATTATTCCTCTAGAATGCATCAACACTTCATCAGCTCGAAATTTATTTATTTATTTACTTTTTTAAAAAATAGCACCATCCAGCATAACAGGTTTGCACCCTTTGCGATGGACAGTGAGAACATTACAATAATTCAAAAAATAACTATAACAACAATACAGACAAAATCAAAATGCAAAAGAAACAACACAACAAAACAAAAAGACAATGGATTAAATAAACAGTGTAAGCACCGAGCAGGTAGGTACCCTTCGGTGCAATAATATACATACATACATTCTCCCTTTAAGGCCCCCCGCTCACCGCAAACCAGCCCAGAGGAGACCAATCTGCAGCAAACCCGACTCGCACGAAACCAACCCCCTAGTTCGATCGAAGCAATCAAACCAGAAAGCCGGGCCCACACAAATCAAGCAAGCCGCGGATACCCCCCCAAACCAATCCGCAATGCGAGGGGCCTAAACCCCACTTAGGGGCATAGGGAGGCATCAAGAGCTCTCCATTGCGCTCGAATGCGTCCGAGGCTCATTGTGCCTTTTCTGACCGATGAAGGTTTAAAGACGTGAGGTGGTCAACCTCATGGTCCCGATCTGATTTTTCGATTTCCTGCCTCTTACAGGATGCTCGTAAACCCAGCAAAAAGAGCAGAGGTGCTATTCTTAGCCGGCAACCCCACGGCAATAATATAGCTGGATTATAATATGAACATTACTCACACAGACACACTTTAAACGCAGTGCGTAGTGTCATTTCACTTCATCAATAGGTCGTTAATACGGATTTTCATGCAAAATTTCGGCATAAAACTAGCATCATGGACTTATCTACAACCGCATGCCGTTTTGTCTTCTAAATTTACACCCCATATTGGATAAAGTAAGATTCAGGTATATTTTACATCTTATGAAAATATCGATATATTATTATGAACGATGAAGTACCTACCGATGTAGACATTATGAGGTGAATAATATGTCAAGGCCGAATTATGACAAAGTCAGTTCTTGAATGGACCGTTGCTTGAGGGTTGAAGATAGGCATAATCTTACAGGTATTGTGTTCACATGAATGAGTAAGATATTTGGGGGTTGTACATTGTGTGTTGTCTCGTAGGGTTGGTGTAGTGTGAGCTGTGGTCGGACCGCCATGATGCTTTATTGTTTAGGCGCCTTCAAGGTGGAATCTGTAGCCTGGGGCCGCACTAACCACGAGCTGCTATCTAAAATTGCTTTCTACACCTGTGAAGTGAACGGAGAATACATTCATCCATATTTAAGGAGGAATATGATTTAACAATATTCTTAGAATAAATTTTTAAACGCTCGTTTTATATTATTTTCTATATTGGCTATTTGTAGGAAAGTACGTCAATACCTAAATAAAAAGTACCTAAGTACATTATAAAAGACGTAACTGGTGCAATTTTTGTGTCAACTATTGAGCACTGAAAAATATTTAACACTATAACTCGCTTCCCGACACACGTTGTCCTGTGTTCCTAACTATTAATATTGAATCCGAATTTGTATAATGATAAGCTTAACTTAGCTTTTATTACCTTTTAACCAATGTATTTAACCAATAATTGGTTAAATACATTGGTTAAAAGGTTTGGTTTTAACCAATAATTCACGCACTCTACAAAAATGAGGCTGCCATTATAAGATGCGGTGACGAGTCAAAAGAAGCCAGTGTAAGACAGGGAGTTAGACAAGGATGTTCACTGTCACCAGTCCTATTTAATGCATACATACAGAGTGCGATTGACGACCTTAGGGAGAGAATGATTCATGTGGGTGTTGTAAGAGTCCATGGAATAAAGGTGGACATGATAAGATTTGCGGACGACATTGCTATGATTGCTGAAAGCGAGGAAGAACTCGAAGAGGCTCTAACCACAATACAAGACATTCTCTAAAGCGATTACAATATGAGGATTAACAAAGAAAAAACAAAACTACTAACGGTGGGCCGAAGTGAGCACCAGATGCGAGTGGCAATGTCGGGAGTCCCACTGGGGAACACCAGAGAGTTTGTCTACCTCGGTAGTAAGATCACATGGGACGGGAGGTCTAAGAGCGAGGTCGACAGCCGTATACATCAAGCGAGGCTCGCATTTAATAAAAAATCAAAAATACTCGAGTCCAACAATATTGACTTCAGAACTAGAATGCTCCTCACCAAGACCTATGTGTGGAGTATCTTGATGTACGGCTGCGAGACATGGTGCCTATCCGAAAGAGACAAAAGGAGACTTGAAGCCTTCGAGATGTGGTCCTATAGAAGAATGCTGGGTATCTCCTGGAGAGACCACGTCACGAATGACGTTGTTCTCACAAGAATCGAAGGAGGAAGGCACCTGCTCAAGACCTTGTCCGAAAGACGTGCCATCGGACACGTAATCCGCCAAGAAGGTCTCCCACACACCATCATAGAGGGGATGACCGAGGGGTCAAACGCTCGGGGACGACCGCGACGGGAGCTCCTGCAAGACGTGTAGGTACTCCGACGTCTGCTGCTCCTCATATGAGGAGCTCAAGAGGACTGCAATGGACAGAGAGGAATGGAGAATGAGATCCAATGCTATTGCTGCAAACCAATCCCAGGATTGAAACTGCAGAAGAAGAACCAATGTGATTCAGATCGATGCATCTGTTTCAAATCATATATTTTCCATCGACATTCTGTCAATCGCACCAGCTCTCAAACAACTGACATTTCCTGTCAAACTTTAATTTAATTTAAAATTTTCAAATTTGTTATAAAAATTATATTGTTAAAAGTACTATTTAGAGTTTTTTTTTTAATTTTCCATGCAACTTTCTCATTTTTTTCTTTCGTAAGAGCTTTCTACTGATAAAACACAATATGACAAAAAATGAATTAGCGAAATCGGTCCAGCCGTTTAGGCGTGATGCGATGACCATGAAAAATAGCTCTCCATTTTTATACATAAATTCAAAAACACTATAAGATATTAAAATTAATTAAATATTAGAATATCCACATTGTTTTAGAAATGTCTACCGTAGAAATTACAAGTGTGGCCATGTTTAACATAAAACACGACGGTTGATGATCACTGGTTTGTGTCCAAGCTAACGTTACGGTTATGTAAACACATTCGACAAGGGACAAGATAACGCCATCTGTTTGGAGCTTTCCTTAGATGTTAACAATAAAGGATATAATATACAGCTCATTGCTGCTCAGAAAATAGAAAAATATAGAAAACAAAGTTCTTACATATTTTTACTAACACATTATTATATGATAGTTAGCAGAACGAGGAAAAAGAAAAAGATATAATTTATTATCACCTCTTATCAAGAGTGCTGTCAAAAATCATAAAGTTCTCTTTCAGGAGCATAATTTTTATTGTATGAGCAATTCCGAATTTGAAAATTATTGTTTGTTTATTTCGATACCTATACCCACTCGAACAACTCTATATAACTAGTTGTAATATACCATTTTCTTTGAGAATAATTTTGAAAACGTTAGAAATTCTCTTCAAATTTTGGAATTGTTGTCTATTTCAAGTGTTCGTATTTTAAACATATGTTATATTACTGATGTAGCATATTCTTTGAAAGTGCTCCATGACGAATAACTATGAGTTATATTGAGATGTATTATTTCTTTGAACAATTTAGCATTTGAAAATTAATTTTCTCTGATCTCGAGGTATATAGTATATTTCATACGGCATACAGTCGTTGCATGCACATTAAACAGTGGAAGTCTATTCTTTTTGCATACATCTTGCTTTAATGAGTGAAAAAGTGATGGCAAATTAGGCATATTTTAGTAAAAATTGATTTCATGTCGTACGAAAAAAGTAACATTGGCTTTGAAAAACGGATTGTCAAGGTAAACATCAGCAGTGGTACTAATAAAAACTGCGTTATAACACCGTTTTGACGGGAATAGTCCCTATACCGAGTCATAACTGTACTGCATAATAGTTTGGCAACCTCGCATTTATCGTGTTTGTTCCATACTACGAGGTTGGTTTCTAAGAATTCCGTACGAACCCGATTGGACCCTCGATAAAGTTCGTATGCGTAATATCGCGAGTACATACGAATCGGTACGAATATTTCCGAAGGTCGATTCGATTCATTGACAGTTCGGACTTGTTGCAAGTTTTGTGTCAAAATATGAAGTGTGCAGTGACACTTTTGCGTATTCTGGGTGTATTCGAAGAATAATAATAATAATTTATTTCCCAATCCATGGGCCCTTCAGGGCACTTAGTGGGGTCAAAATAATAACAGCAATTAAGTACAATGTATTTCAATATTTGGGCATAATAAAATTAAATATCAGGTATATAAAACTACACTTCAAGATAACAGAAAGTGAGAAAGACAAAATTTCCTAAAAATGACAAGGTAAATCAATGCTGATAGGTGTAAAGGGCCAATCAGCATATCGTCCAGTATAATAAGAAAAAAAAAAAACAAAATGAGCACAAAATGTCAAGAGTATATTATGCTAATCAGCAAGGGGAGACACTCCCGTGGGAGAACATCAACGACCCCAGTCCCAATAACGTTTTATTAGTACGGCTGCATAAATCGTTAGAGGCATCCGAGTTGTGGTTATATAGAAGAATGCTAGGAATACAGTGGACCAACACGTTGGGCGAGCCAAAACCAGGAGAGAATTGCTGTCACATATCAAAGTGTAGAAGGTTTCTTATTTGGGTAATGTTCTGCGAGGGCGAGAAGTATCGCCTTCTCCAATTGATATTAGAGGGGGAAATTGCGGGAAAGACGAGGCAGAAAACAGAATCCTGGTTGCAAAATATTCGGTTGTGGACCGGAACGGCAAGGGTGGATGAACTCTTTAGAGCAGCGCAGGTGAAAATATCAAATTGTCCGCAGTATTTGGACACGTTGCGTTGGCGTGGTAAGGTTAAATTGGGTATCTTTTGGTAAAGGACGATTTATAGAACAATCGCACTATTGATGACGTTTTTATGTCTGCCATCCGACAGCTGATAATTAGCTCAAATCAGCAGTGTTAGCATTTATCACGGGGAAAAATAAAATCGCATTCTGCACATATTTTTTTGTGATTACAATTTTACAAATCGTCAGTGTTGCCACAATTAAAAACAAAATGTCTGACATCAACATTAACTTCTCTAATTTAAACGATTTAAAACTAAATCTATGGTTGATCGTTCGAATGCAATTAAAACATGGCGCGCAATGCTGTGAGGACTTACGAATCAATCAGTTTTATCGCAGACACTATCCAATTAATGACATCTGTAATTATTTCATTCGGTAACAGCAAGTTTTAATGATCACGTTTTCTTGCCAAACCATTAAATTTATTGATACGTCATTCTCTATGGTTTTCAATAATTTGACAACCAAGCGATTTTCATGAAAGTGTAAGTATCTCTACATATCAGCAAGGGGATCAGCTACCTACTTGGTTTTGGTTCCTTATTGACGTTCGCTCTATTATACTTGTTTCCATTTTTTGTCTTACATCGAGCAATCTGCACTTGTAGCAGCAGCTAGCTAATATGGGTTTCGGGATTTTAGACGGGTTGGAGGCGGATTATCTTCATGAAGATGAATTGGTAGATTATGGCTGAACACCACTTTTTTACTTTTTGAAGAAAAGATTCCTCTCGTCTGAGGCGTGGAGGTGTTATATTTGGACTGGAATCAGAATGGTCGAAGTACTTTTTTCGGCTGCGCAGGACAAGGAAGGATACTTTCGAGTGATATAGTCGACGTTGGGGGACCCAGCATGACACGTGAAGAAGAAGAAGATACTTGATCAGAGATTCCTATTTCCTACATACAACTGAAGAAGTTAATGTCAAATTGTCTGCAGCTCTCAATGTGGTAATGTAAAATTGGGACCATTTAAAAGACAATATAAGTGATATAACTAGTTTGCAGGACAATGTCCCTTTTCTATCCTGTCGTCAATAATTATGTATCCTACAGGAGTTAGTGATTTTTCTTATGATTCTTTCAAATTTTGTTAGAATGTTGGTTAATCAAATGTGGGTATTTCCAGTAATATTAAGACCTTTCCAGCATTACTTCATTTCGGTCAAAATTTCCATACTTTTGTGAGGCAGACTGACAGGTAACGAGAAAAGTAATTCTTTCCTTCGGGCCTGAATGTGTTAACATACAGGGTATTCCGTTAATGGTGCGAGAATAAAATTTCAACGCTTATTATTGGCCAAATCAAATTGTCTACGATCATGTTTGTGTAGATTTTGAGTTACGTATATTTTATTATCCATCATAAAATTTTTCTTATGAGGTCAGGGAGTAAGAGGATTGTATTTACCGGTTGACTGGAAAAATTTCCCAGGAAATATGTTCCGCCGGCTATACTGACACATTTGTATAGAAAAGTGTTCAATGATTTCTTTTCTTTCTTCTATCCGGACAAACTTCCTTGGTTTCTTCATTAATATAAGGCAACTTTCAATCAATCAATCAATACTCCCTATCTGACCCCACTTAGGGGCATAGGGAGGAAATAAGAGTCCAATATAAAAATTGCATTAAAAGGGAAAAATAGTGGATCAAAGAAAATTTATCAAAAGCTTTGTACGTGGTGAATGAAGACAGGTACAGGAGGAAAAAAAGGTTATACAATAAAAGTAAAAAAATGATATCCACCTACAAACACTCTGCATAATAAAATATGCACATAAATAATGAATAAATTGTACAGGGTATACATACGTTAATTCATTCACCTTAATATAAGGTGGTCTGTCATGATATTATTATAAGTGGTCGGTGATACAGGGGCTCTTTTGGTAGAGATGTGAGAAGAGTAGATAGGGATGTAGAATAATTATTACACATTTGCTTCGTAAAAATTCGAAAAATATCGCACAAAAAAGCACAAACAGAAATGGAAATAGAAAGAAAATTTGATATGAGAATTCGTTTTTTTGCAAATTATTATATGCAAGAGAGATTTGAAAATCTCTTGGCACCTAGGTATTAGATAAGTATATTTTGTACTTGGGTGTTTATTTAGTTTTTCTTTAAGTATTTGTATTTTTGTGAGAATTTATATAATGCTTTTATTTCAGACAATCAGTTCTGTTTGATTTGAGGTGAGTTTCCAGCTCAGGGTAGAAACGTTACTGAAGTGTTTTTTTAATCATCTGAAAATTGAACTCAAGAACTCTTTTCAGACCTAAGCTCTAGATTACCAAACTTTGTTATAATTGGCCGACCATTTACATCGAGATCGTGATCATAACAAAAATCTGTCTGGATAATAGATGTTGGTCCAATTATTAGGCTGAAGCAACGCAACGGTCAGAAATAATTATTTGTGCTTATATTTCAGGACTTAATTTGATCTTTGTGATGTCCAAAAAAAAAATCACATTCATTTAATAAAAATACATTTTGAGAATTTCTACTTATTATGATAAAATGAAACCATCTTCAAAGCTTTCATTTGTCTAGGTCTGTCTTCTGGCTCAGATTAAACTCCGCGTGCCGTGTTAATGTTGTAATCATAGCGGACTCGTCTGGCATCCCTGTGGTAGGCCAAAGATGGATCATACCGTAATAACCTTATGGAAATCGCAATAAAAATATGCTTCTTCATCAATTCTCTTTGATACAAAATTATTATCTCCGTTGTATGTTACCGGTGGCAAAGTTTCATCTTTTCACATATTCTACGTTACATTCTCATCTCAAAGAAGTGATATTTGTAATACGTAGGATGGTGTTCCTAAAACATTCAAATTATATTCTCCAGTTTGTAACTAACACTCTTTACGTTGTTGATGTTGCTGCAAATTTCTGAATCTGTTTTGTGAGAGAGAAATATTTTGAAAAAAAAGGATTTACATTGAGAACCAGAAGAGATGAGAAGTCGGAAAAGAAGTTCAAAGATATTGAATGATAATGTATTTAAAAAACATTTACGCTTTTAAGCAAATAGCATTCCAAATATCTATTTGTTATTCGGCATAAAAACTACAGGGTTGAAACTACCTTTTCTGCAGTGCTTGATGCAAATTTATCTTGGTTTGCCAATGAATGGTATTTTTCTCCATTTATGTTTTTTCTTTCATATGAAATCAGCGTCCTGTGGGGCTAGTACGAGTTTCATCGAAAGCTAATTGTTTGCAAATAAGCGATTATTAGCGCGCAAATAGTGTTCTTAAATCAAACGATCGAAACATTCGATCATTTTAGTACCTATGACATTTTTTCGAAACTCTTTCGATGATCATTTCGATATTCGAACATCGAAAACTTATACTAGGGCTACTGTCTCTATTAAACGGTACTGGTTGTGTGAAAATAAAATGTCTTCAGAGAAAACCTTATTAATAGTAAAATAAGGTTTTCTCTGAAGGCATTTAAGGAAAATAAGTTTAATTTAATGTAAGATGCTTTTTGAGACTTTATTATAAATGTTGTATTATCGAATAAGCGAATACTTCGTTGAATAATTTCATGAAAAACAAAACATTCAGTTCTTAATGAGTTAGCACATAGAAGAAGTAACGAAATAATGAGTTGATTTCTACTTGAACACTCACTTTTATCAAATTAAGCAGTTTTAATAATATGATTCTCCTGTCGAGTTTTGTTTTAGATTTAAGCGCATGGTAAGCATAAAGAGTTTCCTATATTTTGTGAAGCTTTTTCAAAACAAGCACAATATTTCAGACAAATTTTTTTCTTTCACACCGTCAAATCAGATCAACGATTTTGAAAGATGATTCCACTAACTTATGATAATTAATTATAATAATTTAGCCCATGGTTATTATGCATGGCCAACGTGACCCTATAACCTATTGAATCAAAATTTTCACATATTATCAATCTTTTCGTTCTACCGTGTATTCCCGCATTTTAGCTGTTTCCAGTTATCTATTTCATAGTAGAGATAGGGTTATATTGACCGTTGAGTAGCAAAGACGTGATTTAGTGAAAATTAATGTTTTTATTTAAATTGCTTTCTATAATGTTAATCAATAATATTTGTTATAAGACATTTTTAGTCTCCATTAAGGCATAGATTGTTGCGGTAGTTTTCATTTCGGGTTTATCTTAATACATTTATTTATTTTATTTATACGTAATATTAACAGTGATAACAGACAACAAATGGAAATGTTAAGTTGATGATTATTATTATTTAGAGGAAGAGATATTGTTTCTTCTACCTTTGCTTTTTGATTTGTTTGCACTTCCTCGATTACAGAGAAAAACCTTTTGTCTAGTATCACAAAGAATGCTCTTGCATGTAGTGAAATAGATTCAAGTGATGAAGAAATATTTGATAATGAAATTTATCAAATCTTGAAAAATATATATCTTCTATTGCAAGGTCCAGTAATGGCTAAAAGCGAAGGTTTATAAAATAAATATAAACCACAGTTAAAGATTAAAGTCATTAGTTGTTACATATTTGTTAAGATCTAGTCCTGAAAAATGGTCACAAGAATCTGGACATAATTAGAACGTTGTGCACCAACAAAACCAACAGGAAATGAAGATGAGACATTAAGAAAAATGGATATATTCGTATCCTGGCGCCAAATACATGACAGCAGTCGCAGTCTTTAATTTTGGTTGCTCTCTTGTTCTCAATAATTTCCAACTTTTATATCTATATCCTAGTAATTATTAAATATCTTCTTGTTGAATACATGAGATTTTTCGATACGTTGAGAATTCTCATGATAAGGAGTTTCGGAGACTTACCACCTGATGGCGAACGTTGTTAACGTAAAGTGATCACACTAAGCCTGCCTTCGAAATAACATTAGAAGATGGCCGTAAGCCCGTAGTGGTTTGTTCCATTTAAAAATCGAACATCAGTAATGAATTGTTAGAGTCATTAGTTGTTACATATTTGTTAAAGATTATATATTTAGATTATTTTCTTTAAGAGATTTTATTTATAAACCAAAAGCAAAAACACTGTAGCCATACTTCAAAAATAAAATAATATTCTATAAGAGTATTTATAATTTCTTAGGTTTGAAGGACGCACAAAATATTAGTGGGTGTTTTATTGAAAAACAAATTTAGCTCGCTTCGTTAATTTTATTCTCATCACGTAAACCGGTTTCGTCTAAAAGGCGGTACCTATTCACTAACCCATTCTCGGAAAATCCTTTTTAAACGCAGTCATGATATCTCTTAAGGGATGTGCCTCCAAAGGAAAGTGTTGTCAAGTTTACCCGGAAAGATCGGGAATAGTTGAATGCTTACTCAAACTGATACAAACTTTCTAGTATGCTACTTGTGTCCTGAAAGAGGAAGATGGACTGCACCTGGGGTCGAACACACGACCTCCGCACGAAACACTTCGAAATCCGGCATCGTAACCGCTAGGCTACCAACGAAGCTTCCGCGTTTGGTTATCGCTCTCATTTGTATTGACAGGTCGGAATACAAGATCTGACGTCACGTACATAGGTGTAGTTTTTATGGAACTGTCACATATATGTCACATTGACCTTTTATTGCTTTTATCTGTTAATTCCTGTTTGACCGTCTTAATAAAATTTAATCAATAATTGTTCCTATGTGTATTACCTTTTTCAAATTTAAAAGCTGCATTCTTTTATTTACACTTGTCTATTTTACTGCTTGTATTCTGTAAAATTTTGCTAGATTCTGTATTTGGCACAGTGACCTTTTTTGTCTTATTTGATTTTATATATTTTTGTTGTTGCATCAACTGATTTGCTTTTTAACGATGTTTGACACATGTTTGCATCCAATTTCTGTATTTTTACCTTGTTGTATTTGTTTCAAAGGCTATTGCCGTTTATAATTATTGTAATTGTAATAAAATATAAATAAAATACATAAAAAGTGGAAGGTTTATTTTCTTCCTACTCTACATTGTCGAAAAATTCGTTTGTAGTCAATCGCCAAATGCTATTTGTCTAGGGCCCCAGAATACCCTAATGCCCCTACCACACGCTCCGTCTTACCTGTGGTCTTGCCTGTGCAAGCCTGGCTTGTCAGGTAAGACGGAGCGTGTGGTTGGTAAAAATGTACACCGCACAAACTCGGTGGCGCGGCTTGACGGCTTTTCGTCTTGTTTGAAATTTTACCTGCGCAAGCCTGGCATGTCAGGTAAGACGGAGCGTGTGGTTGGGAGTTCCGTCTTACCTGACATGCCACGCCAGCCGCAGTACTGTCGCAATCGATCAGTCGACGTTGAACATTCGGAAATGGCAGACCTGCGTTATTATAATCGCGAATATGCTATCGAATTATTTAATTTAAAAAATATCTACCTGATCTATAGATAATCAAATCTAAGTACTATTGACAGAATACTGCATATGAGAAATCGAGAAAGGAGTTGAAAGGGAAAGATATATTATAGAAAATATTTTATTATTTTTGTTTTATATATTTTAATCGCATATCTTGTCATTGAATTAGAGATAAAAATAACCTATGGATGATCAATAGGAAAAAAATATATCTATCGATATTTTCACAAATTATCGATGCATGTAGACTAAAAAATATGATTATATTTATACCCAAAAGTGCAATTACCTATTAAGATATTCAGAAATAAATATTGAATATCGATATTTCCATAATAAAAAATATCCACGATTTATATCAATTATTTAAAAAATATGTTGATATTTTTACATCGTTATTTACATTTATCATTTGGAAATATGTACTATAAAACAACCATTTTTTTCCACATTGTTCGTTTACGCCTTGTTCTACATAATCTATAGATATAAAAACACAGCAGAAAAAAAAATAGTTTGGAAACATTATTTCGACGCCAACGGTTTGCAAAAGAAAGTGTTGTCCTCGCTGCACGGTTGCGAGGAGAAAATGAGGCTTGCGTCCGTCTTACCTGTGTCGTGTGGTAGCAGTGTCCGTGTTCCGTCTTACCTGTCGTCTTGCTTGCGCAGGCAAGACCACAGGTAAGACGGAGCGTGTGGTAGGGGCATAAATCAAGGAAGAAGATAAAAATGAACTTGTTTATGGTAAACTCAAATACATTTTCTTCTTTATTGATTGGCATAAATATATTGAAATTCACATTCTGAACTTTAGACTGCTTACATACATACAATATCTTAGATTTTCCCGGAAATTTAAAGAAAATTGGGCAACACTAACAATATTCTGAATGGAGACGTTCAAAAGGACAATCCTTGAAAAGAATTACTGTCGGTGAATAAAAGACGAAATTTAACCATGAGTATATTATATAATATGCAATAAATAACATTATATAAGAAGCTGCTATATATAGGAAAATAAGAGTATTAAAATAAGAATTTTACAGCTGATAACTGTTAAGAAAAGTCTGACGAATATATCCATTCCTTTGAATTTGAAAAAATGAGCGCCTGGAATTAGGCATAGAAATTTCTTAGGTACGTAATATTATATAATATTGTAACTTTCTTTATTTATTTTATTTTATTCATTTCTACGCAATTAAGTTGCTTTTACATTATATATTCAGACAAAAATAGGTACGGTAGGTGTAAATTAATTGGTACAAAAACAGTTTTTATTTATTTCTGTGTAACTACCTATTATGTTTTTATTGTATGTTATCGTACAGTAGGTATTTTATTCTTTTTCCATTAAAGTCTAAAAAATGAGAAATAAAATAACTTACACATATTTCATTTTTTAAGTTTTTCTAAGAAACACTCTAAAATATCTTTATAACATACATTTATTCTCTCTTTAAGCCCACCCCCCCCCCCCCGCACAGCGCAAGCCAGCCCAGAGGAGACTAATCGGCAGTAAACCCGACCCGCACCAAATTGACCCCCCTAGCTCGATCGAAGCAATCAAACCAAAAGGTCGGCCCCACACATATTAAAAAAAAAATTATACATGTATGTAGGTACCTCAAAATATGGTGTATCTGTAATCATTTATATCCTGCAAGTCAGAGTTTGACAAAAAAGTAGGCACTAATATAACTATAAAACTAATTTTGTCATTAAAAACGAAACGAAAACTGATTTTGTAATTATGCTCCTGAGAGAAACGTAAGTCAATACAGTCCGTAAAGAAATCGCTCCGAAGTACTCATGAAAATCTCCTTACGAGTTTGTATAGGCAAAATAGGCCAAAGTATTTCCGCAGTAGTTTTCGCAAGCACAATGCATGGTTTTGTAGGAAGCAATTGAAGAAAAAAAAAAATTCAGAGAGAGAAAAAAATATTTTTGAAGGCTGTTGAAAAGATACATAAATTGCTGGTGGACTGGCTGATGGCGCTGGAGCCAAGCCTGTAGAAGAGGATGACACGCAGCCCTCTACGGGTGAAGATTTTCCGGAACTGCCATACGAAAAGTAAAGAAAGTAATTGGCGTTTTATAAAGCGCATTAGGGTTGAAAAAGACTATAAACGTTATTCATGTAACTTTATTTTTTTATACTACAAATTTTAGGTATTTCCATCTCCTTTATCTATTTTATTAACTTCGTAGGTTTTGGCAAGATTTGTCTTTGGAAATCGCTCGCCGCGTCGCGGGCCGCACATAAATCGGCAACGGGCCGCAGAAGACGACCAAGGATATAGACAGAGAATAACCTGATAAACTTTACAGAGACAAACGGCATTTTAGTTGTTTTAGTATCGTATTGACATATGTTGCCAGAAGAATAAAAACTATTGTTATGACCTAACTACAATATTATGAACGGTAAAATATAACTAACTATAATGAAAGAAGTTAAGGTCTTTAAAACATTCTATAAAAGTGCGATAATTATTACTGAGCAAACTGCAACAGCTGTCAGTTAAAATATTATACTCTTCAACAATATACTTGCTACAACTAAAATGTCCGCCATTCACGACTACTCCAAATGGATGTGAAACATTTAGAGTATTTAGACAGGATGTGAAACATGATTTTTTTTCAATTTTCATAACGTATTTTGCTATTGTTAAATTTAAAATAGCAACATGTGTACCCTGGTGGAAGCATGATTACACTGACATCAAGTGACATAATGCCTTGGACCACGCCCACTCGAGTCATTATCCTTTTGGATTGATGGACGAAATAATGGGTGTACGCAGACGTGGCCGATCTCGAATGACGTGCATCGATCATATCGGTGCCATCTTAAAGGAGGTTCAAGTCAGGAGTAAAAGGTATAGAAGAGCATGTATGCTGAATGTTATGCGTTTGGAGGAAGCGAAAGAGGTTTGTTTGGATAGGAAAGAATGGAAGTCCGTACACTCTGCCTACCCACTTCGGGAAACGGCGTGATGGGTAATAAACAAAAATAATAGAATCACGGCTTAAAAAGGAGAGGAAAAGCAGGAGATAGAACTAAAATGATTAATATGAGAAAAAAATTAAGTAGATGTGGTTTTTTACTTCGTTACTGTGTTCATTTAATTCTAGAGAGAGTGATGAAAAATATTACGACTTTGAAACTTTTTTTACACAACTAACGACAGGTCCTTGTAGTTTCTTTCAATAAAACGCTTGCCAGTCAGATTTCAATGATTGGTGATGTATGATTGTGCTGTATGATTCGATTCGTTTACTTTTTTGTGATTGTATGAAGCGATTCGTATACTTTTTTGTGATTACATGAAGGGATTCGTATACTTTTGTGATTATATGAAGCGATTCGTATATTATTTTGTGATTTTATGAAACGATTCGTATACTTTTTTGTGATTACATGAAGGGATTCGTATACTTTTTTGTGATTGTATGAAGCTATTCGTATACTTTTTTATCATTCTGTCTAGAAACACGGTATGGAAAAACGTATGTATAAGGAACTCGACATGCAAATTCATCATTCTAAATAATTATAGTAAGAAACTGATTCATTTATTTCTTTCCAGTTTATTTCAGTCACTCGCTAGATTGGGACATTAACGGCTTATCTCAATAAAAATTAACGAGATTTTTACGTCTTCGTTTAATTAATTAGTAAATTAACCCATATCTTCCCAGACATAGAAATAGCCTGTACCAGCTGTGTCCGCATATTTTCTTTACATAAAATACTTTTTTCGTTTCTAGATGTTAAAATATTTGGTACACTATTAAACTACGACCAAAAAAATAAATTTCCAACAATAAATAATTTTTTTGCATGAAAATAGTACAAAAAATTTACATTGGCATATTATCCCAGTGTTCCAAAAATGGAACGGTTAGGAAAATGGACATGAAAATACCTACTTATAGTCATCTTTATTTTTATTATTTTTTATAATGATAAAAGAGACAACAATAGAACTGGTAATGTATTATTTGAATGTGAATTATAACAAACAAAAAATATACGGACATTTTACAACGAGCAATGTTTTTCCACAAAATCTGCTATAAAGAATGCTTCATAACAGAAAAAAGCAGATGCGAATATCGTGCAACAATATCTCTAACTATAGCCTATTAATCGAATATTTTAAGCACATAAAAAGAAACGAGTTGCGCATTTCCGAAAAAATAATAAAAATTGTTAACTAAACCGTTCCAATAATGGAACACTGGGAAGATATGGGTTAAGACGCTAAAGCAGATCTTTTGTTGATGGCCAACAGAGGACTGTCTTTATTATTTGGTGATACAATACCACCCTAGAGGAAGATTAATTAGCAAACAAAAAAAACGACAATAATTTTGATCAAAGTTTGTTTTTGGGCATTGCTAAGATTTTATTTGTCTATATATTTTCGAATTAGAGAATAGCAAGTCTATTAAATGATGATAACGAGACAAAATTTGGACATAATCAAGTACACGGTAATTCTATAATATAAAAGAAAGTCGGGTTAGTGCGAACACTTATAACTCGAGATCGGCTGAACAGATGCTTCCGATGTTTGATTTATTGGATTCCTCACCGCTCCGGATAACAGATTTTTTTTTACTCTTTATTCATCAAAATAATAAAATAAAAAAAAACATTGCAAGTCCTGTTAAGGCTTTTACAAGCCTTGTCAACAGGTTCTTTACATAATTATTACAAATACAAAAATAATTCGATTGTTTGATTGTTTCTTATAGATTACATATTTACATATTATATTGCACGTCAAACATTACCAAATAAGTACAAAGAATCTATATAGGTACTCTTCATGACTAATTTTTTGATTATTTACTTTAAAATAAAATCTATCACACGTGTTACTCACCAAACCTCACAACTCGCACGACCATATCTCACAATGCATCAATGATATCCATATTACTCACAATCCACTGTCTCATAAGAATCTTCATCTCACCTAGTCTTTGGGTATCTTTAATATTCTGAGGTAGCATATTTAATACTTTGGGAATCAGATATTCTAGGGTTCGCATACCATACTTATTATTTACTTTAGGAATTACCAATCCCTCATTCTGCGTGAATCTAGTATTATGGTTGTGTATCAATCTATTTCGATATCTATTTTAATAATTATTATTAAAAATCGAAAAATGGATAAGAGTTAATATAAAATACAATATTAAAGTATGGAATGGATTTCCTGCGATGCTAAAGCAGTATTTAGTAGCAGATTTTTTATGGAATAATGTCTGTAGAGAAAGCTAGTTTAAAGCAATAAAATTCAAGGGATCTTTTTATGAGCTGCAAAAATTAAGTCACTAAAGAGCAGGAATGGTCAAACATTCAAAATCTGCATACACATCTGTATACCCCTTAAAATTTCATATTCTTGAATATTGATCGAAGCTTTATAGTAGTATCTTTCAACTGATTTTAATGAATCTTCGCTATCAAGAATAGATATCCCTTGTAATAGAATCGTAGCTATTTCATAATGGTAAAATGACAACACTATTGATGTCAGAAGTCTCTGCACGAATAAATAATACATTTTGCTTGATAGTCAAATTAAAATAACAAAATATTCTCGCTATTAAAATACGAACTGTAGAACAAAAATCATAGAATAATTCATTTTTATGTGTCATCGAAATAAATGAAAAATAATGATCTCGTTAAAAGTTTTTTTTACAACTCGGGAAGGAATTAAAAACGGTTATAAAAAAAAAACAATCAACATCGACATTTCATTTGTTTCTTTTATTGACACGTGACGGATGATGAAGCCCTTTATTTTTCTCTCAAATCATTTTTTTTCTCTTCTCAACGTGATTCCGATATCTGAAACGTAATAAAATTGTTAATTAATTTCGTTATTGTTTTTTGAAATATCTCTTTAATATTCGATTTCTTTTGAGAAGTTTATTGAACTATTGAACCCTTAAATTTTTTTTTCAGTACTATTGATTTATTGCTGAGATTTTACGCATAATAAGTACATAAATTTCCTTTCAGATATGTCAACACCGCTAATATACTCGTACGTATAAAGTAAAGCGCAGCACCAGAAATAAGTAGAATAGAACTCACTTATGGCAAAAGAGATATTTTTTTTCCTAAAATGAATCAGTGCTCACTCAAAGCGAACACAAATACACTATTTGACTCTTTCACAATAAGCTACTTAAAACTCACGACGTCCAGTATAAAAGTCAGCATCGTAACTGCTAGGCCACTATCACTTCTACTCTACTTATGTAAAATAATCGTTCTAAACCAGTCGCTTATGCACTTAATGTACTTTTCGTATGGCTTTTCCGAAAAATCTTCAACCGTAGAAGGCTGCGTCCCGTCCTTTTCTACAGTCTTGGCTCCAGCGCCATCAGCCAGTCCACCGCCTCCGGAGTGGCTTCGTGGAGGTTTTGGAGGCTTCCTGTGTACTTTTTGAGCTGGCAGTCTTGCACAAGCACAATATGTCTACAATCTGCACAGCCCCGCACTCATTCAGGGTCACCCCTTTTTCCCCTTATTTTCAGGCAGGTATTTACAACATCCATGCTCAAGTCCACCAAAAAAAAATCTTCAGAAATGGCTTCAAAATATTGAAAAAATAGATCATAAATAAAATATTATTTTACTCCTAGTGTAAGTTTTCGATGATCGAATATCGAAACGTTCATGGAAAGAGTTTAGAGAAAATTTTCAAATGATCGAATGATTCGATTGTTTGATGTGAGAACACTAAGTGCACGCTAATAAGCGCTTCAAGTGCAATTAGATTTCGATAAAACTCGTATTAGCCCCATTGTACAACCCCAAATCTGGTTCATAGAAAGCTGGTAATAGGGATTGCAATCACGCACCATTTTCAATCCCGCGGAAAAAAATCATCGGTGTGATTTCCCAACCTACTTCTTATGGAACTAATATGTAGCCAGCGGCCGAAAAGGTACTTTCTGACTCCACACTTGTTGATTTGATAGTTAATAAATTGTTGTCTTCATTAACATCGTCTGCAACTACAAGTTGTACATTTTGAGAGTTTTCTTTATGACTCAATGTTAAATGTTTTTCATTTCTTTTAATGAATTTACTCAATTCGGTGCTTGCGGATCCGCACTTGAACTGTTGCGGGATCCCGCAGGCCCTAAATTTACGCGGATCCCGCATTGCGGGATTGCAATCCCTAGCTGGTAACGAAGCTGGTAAATTTGAAAACGTGTTGTAATTTTTAAAATTAAATCAAGGATATGTGGTGATACTATTTCGTATGAGGTCGTGGGTTCGATCCCAGGTGCCGACCTTTTTCATTGCGTGGTAATTTGTGGTCTGCTTTTTAAGACAGACTAATTCGTATTCTAACAGAAAAACAACAAAATTTTTACTGAAATATCTCGAATGAATATCATTGGATTAAATTTATATTGTTTGCCTCACATAAAGTATAATATTATATTTTTTAGTATGATGTAATTTATTACTGGCTATGTATACAAAAATGATGCTTAAGTATACAATAATTTCATTAAAACAACTTTATATTAATAAATTTCCCCAGTGTTTATTGTTTTCTTGAATACCTACACAAATTTTCAATAAACAATTTTTAATATTTTGATAATACACATCATTACCGTTCAAGCTTACGAGGTATCGAATGCTAAAGTTTAATAATAAAGAACTCATGTATTTTTTAAGAAACATTCGTAGGTATATTATAATCAAATATTGTTATGAAAATATCGAATAAGGGTGCGTGTGTACAGATGTTTTCTACAAACGATATTATCTTTGATCATCCCCTATGTGCTTTGAGACACACGATATCCACCCTTTTATAAGAGATCCAATAAAAGTATTAAAAATTTGGAATTCGATGCTGTAAACATGACATCGCCATTTGCTTAAAATATAAAAGAAGTTGGTGAGTGCGTTCGGCAAAGAAACCTTCTATCTACGGAGCTTTTTCCTCTCTTTAAACTACAGGTCGCCCCGTAAGAATTGACGATTATAAAACATAGTTATAAATTGTTATATTAGGAAGGGTGAAGGGTAGAGTACCTAAATGCATGCGAAGTTAGTGTTAGCTTAGTGACGAGAATGAAAGTGAATAAATTGTGGTGGTTCGGGCATGTTGAGAGAATGAATGACGAAAAAACAACCAAAAGACTTGGAATAGCCTGTGATGACATTGACTACGACTACCTGTACGAAGACCTTTGGCTTCAAAAACTTGGCGATAGAAGAGTGCTGCATGTCAGATTTAATGACGTTAACAAAATACATTTCCATGTGCCAGTAAGAACAACGGGCAGTCATTCACTTTTTACGTAGGAGAATCCACAACAAGGTATGATTATAAATAAGCGCTAAATAGACTGCAATGCCTGGGAAACCAATATGCTCATGTAATCGACATATACATACAGTGCCAGCTACTCTTCTTATAAATCTGGTATTGAAAAAGCTCTATCTGCTGACTTCTGATGGCTATGCTCTTACTATTTTTATTAATATTAATATTATTTATAATTTATTTCATTTATATTAGCTATTTTTATTATTATCATTTTTTAATATTTTTAGTTTTTGTTTACCATATTAACTTTGTCACACTATATTATTAAATTCTTATAATTTTATTGTTTCCATTCTCCGCAATATATTTAACAGATTAGACCTTTTGTTATCGGTCACACTTTTCTTTTATTAATTTTATTCTGCTTTATAAATTCCAAATTTTTGACCTACTCATTGTTGATTTTTTTACTCATTTGTTTGACTAACTTTATTAGTAATACTTTTTTTTAATGAATCTGTGCTCACTCGAAGTGAACACAACTACACTTTTGACATCTTTCACACTAACCAAAGGGTTGTTAAGTTAAAGGGTTGGGATTCGAACCTGCGACCTTCAATACACTCACGAACGAAAGCCGCCGATTGATACCACTGGACTACCAACCATATCTTATTCTTAACAATACTTATTATTGTTATATTACCTTTTTTCCGATCTTATTAAGTATACCTACTCAATTCATGCTTTTTTTAAATTATTTATTGTTGTTGTTATTTCAAATCTATGTAGTTGCACTATGTCCTGTATTTCTTTTCTTTTGTTTTGTCGCTGTTGTATTGTATTTTTTTTTCTCAAAGGCATTTGCCGTGTATTGTGGAAGAATAAATAAACAGAAGGTCTACAAGTCTGAAAAAGGGTGCACGGAGAAGTGGCCGGCCTAGGTTGACGAGAGGCCAATCATATCGGTGCCGTCTTAAAGGAAGGACATTCAGGAGTAAAAGGAATAGGAGACAATGTATGACGAGACGGAACGTTAAGCCCTTGAATGAAGTGAAAGAAGATGGTCTGGATAGCAATGAATAGAAACCCGTACTCTCTGCCTACCCTCTTCGGGATACGACGTGATAGATAAAAAAAAATCTAGTTATGTTAGTTTACAAAAGTACTATGTAACAATTTGTTAGCTTTGGGACTGCAAGATTGAGAACTAACAACACTAGTTGGTTCAGTTTATCAGTTAGGTTAAAAATATTATTTAGATAAATCTGACATGACCATTGACCATGTCCCCCGAGAGTCTTGAATGAATACGCAAACCTTTTCTATAATCCGGATGGGACAAGAAGGCGAGGCAGGCCAAAATTAACAATCAAGCGGTTATTCATTGCGGTTTTACAAGAGGCTGGACTAAGCTGGGATAAAGCTGTGCAACTGGCGCAAGATAGAGAAGAACTTCGTGGCATCCCCATGCTCCACACAGAGACTGAACGTGGATTAAGTAAGTATGTAAGTTAGAAAATATTATGCTGATGGGCTCCCACAGATTCGGGGTTGGAATTTCGATGGAACGGGTTGACCGGTAGATAATGCTTTATGCAAAAAGGCTGGGTAAAAATCCAATTTGTCACTTTTTGAAAATAGATGAGCTCCAGACACTTATTTCAATCGTTTTGTTTTCATACCTCTGTAATTTCAAAGCGCAAATTGACTTCTAATTATTTTAACTTTCCTGTTTTATTTACTTTTTTTACTATATGAATGAATTTAACTATACCATTATGTAAAAAAACAATTTCACAACATCACTACAAATACCTAGGCATTAAATATTTCAATGAGCTACCTAACTACATTAAAACTATTCAAATATATAAGACATTTAAAAACAAAATTAAAACAAATTAAATATTCCAATATCTTAATGTTTTTTACTTTCATTATTTAAAATAAATCACGTTATATTTCATTTCATCAATGCTCATATACCTAATCACTTTAACATAATACACCTATTCGACTATAATAGAAAATAAACTATCTATACCTTTCACATTTCACACAAATGTATTGCATCATTAAAATAATCTTAAGGATAACAAAATTTGTATTTATCTCAATAGTTTTGTAAATTAATTCATATAAATATGTCATTGCAATATCCATAACTTCATATAAAATATCCATAAGGTCAAGTAGAAAAAAATAATATATATAAAATAAAAAATAAAAAAAAACTGGTAATATAATATTATAACAAAAAAATGTACCTCTGCTCCATACACAAGTTATATGCTTACAATGGAGCAGTAAATATAATATTATACAAATAGCATTAAGTAATTATTGTATGGTAATATATCTTTATAAAATTGTACTATTATTATTCTTTAAATAAAAAAAAAAAAAAAAAAAAAAATAAATAACCCATTTTATTTATAAATAAATGATTCGTCGGTGGCATGATATCGTCCAACCCTGGATGCAATGTCAAATAAAAAGATAACTTCAAAGCGTTATTTAAGGAAACAAATCGCGTCTACAAGGTGCAGTTCATACATTGAGAATTCATAACTATATTCATTGACAAACAAAATACCAAGTAGATACTTTATAAAAAAGTTTATTGAGACTGATTCTTCCAAACGAAATAATGTTCTGAAAAATGAATACTTTTATGTTTTGCAACTCTTTTTTATTTGTAGGTATAACAATATGTCTACTCTCAAACTCATATTATGTTTTTATTTCTGCAATTTTTCACAAAGAAATATATTGGTACGTATTATAAGTGTTATCTCAGAGAATAGAGCTCTGTAGCCGTATCTCTAATATAAATGAAATTCGGGTTTGTGCGAACACTTATAACTCGAGATCGGCTGAACAGATTCTTCCGATGTTTGATAAATTGGATTCTTCTCCGCTCCTGATAACAGAAAAACTAATAAAAAGTTAAATAAATGGTTAAGAAATGATATAAAATATAATATTAAAGTTAGTATGGAATAAATTTTGTGTTGGGGACATTATCGCCATCTGTTGGGGAAATAGGGAGATGTCTGGTTGATTGATATTTTGGTAGAAAGATTATAAAGATCAATGTTTTCCCTATGTTTCCATAGATGGCGGTAATATGACAATCATTGAAATAAATATTGATACGTACGTCAGATAAAAAATCAATATAGATATATAATAATAATAATAAAACACTTTATTGGTAAAATATAAAATAATAATGAACCAAAATTGGCGGGCTTATTGCCTGGGGCAATTTTAACCAACCAACCTATTGCATATAACATTTTAACTGTTGCATTTTATATATAAAAAAACATTACACATACATAGACAAAAACATACATAATAGGATCAAATACATACACACATACAAATATTATATTTATAAAAAATAATAATAATAAAATAAACCATATAAAATGTACCTAATACAAAGTCAAGCATAGCGAGGAAGGAAGGATCAGGAGACAGGAGCAGGAGTAGTGGAAAGGAAATGACGTTTCAATCTGTTTTTGAAAGAGAATAACGTTGGAGCGTTGAAGAAATCTAATATATAAATGGGTCAGTTTTAGTGCTTTTGAAATAACTGATTCATAATATTATAACCACACAACTTTTGATTTTTTCACAATGAGTAGTCATGTATGTTAGCCATCTTATGTTACTCGCCAATATTTTATTGACTTTAATACGGGACGAAGTTCGATGGGTCAGCTAGTATAAGATAAAAAAATATCGTATTTTCAAAGCAATCTTGTCCTCACTCATAAAATAATATAAATACAAAAATGTTTAACATCGCGCGTGTCTCGCTAAAACTCGCGAACGACTATTCAGATTTGTCTAATTTTGATTTCGAAATATTTGTATAAGTTCAGGGTAGTTTTTTACAGTATTCCTCATTTCACACAAGCAACTGCGAGCGAGCGGGTTTACACGGGTTCTATATTGTTCTCGATAAAAAAAAGAAATAATTGTAGGGGAAATAGAAAAACGTATAATTTCGAATATTACCATGCAAAGTTTTTTCACAGGTCGAGTGGATGGAAATGAACTAGATAGTTTCACTTTATAATCCAACTGTCGATTTGTTGAAGAGAAATTATTTCTCGAGACAGATCGGCAGTATCAAGCCGAGATACGTGAGATTTGTATGGCCAGCAGCCCGATTCACGGAAAAGTTTAAGTCTAAGTTTAGTTCGAAGTTCGAACGAAGTTCGATTCAAACTTTTGTGAATAGGGCTGCTGGTAATAATAATTATTGTAGGCGGCGACTATCTACAGTCTATGTACCTATTCACGGAGGGTTTGAATCGAACTTCGTTCGAACTTCGAACTAAACTTAGACTTAAACTTTTCCGTGAATCGGGCTGCAGGTCTACATTTTAAACGGGTTTTCAAACTTTGACGACAAAAAACACCAACTTAGAGGCTTCGCAGCATATATGTTCCATATATGGATATACTCAGAATTCGGAGGAGAACATTTAGTGTGTCTGTGTGTGTGTGTCTGTGTGTGTGTGTGTCCGTCCCCCCTTATAACTTTTGATTTGCTTGATTCACAGATCCTAAAATTTCAGAAAATATTTAATACTCTAAGCCTACAAAACTTGTATACTTAGAATTTTTAAATTTTCTTCATTCAGGGGTAATCAACCTTTGAATTTTTATTTAATTTTTGCATATATCTCGAAAACTATAAAAGCTAGAACCCTAAAAATGTGTATGTATATAGAAAAATATAATATCTCAAATTAAATTTAATGAAAAAGTTCCAGGGTTTCTCAAACTTTTTTTATAAAGAAAAATATTTTTTATGACAAATTTACGAGTTTCAATGCCTATATTTCAGAATTTTAAAAAAATATCGAAAAACGCCGAAACATATCAACTAGATAATTTAATTTTCTATAAAAAATACATAGGTGCATTATATCAGTACATCTCAAACTTTTCTTAACAATTTTTGTAAAAATTTAATTTATTGACGACATCGTTTCATACAATGAACATACCGATTCAGGCCATCGACAGTTGGATCTTATGTATACATGCAACTAGTTTTTGAAACACATTTAGTGCTAAGCTCCAGGTGACAGCATTTTGATAATCTTAAAATTATGGCGCTTAGCCGTGATCATAAGATAATGTTTGTTATGGTAGCACGCTAAGATTTCTTTTGATAAATATGTGCTGCATCAAATGCCAAGATTTTTTTAAAAAAATATGCATAAAAATACATTAAATGAATAAATAAAAAAAATTACGCACACTTTATTTGATACTCACTCCGATGTATTTGACATTGACGCAGACGCGTATATTCTTTTATTTATCTGTGGTTAAATTGAGACTAGATTAATATTGTTTGTCTTATAATAATGGAAAATAACTTTGTACATATCGATGTACATACAACATACATATCAACATTTCAAATTTGACGTATCCGTGTGTTTTGGAAAGAAAATTGTGAAATAGCGCTTGCACAGTTTTTGACAATGGAACCTCAATAATGTTCAAACTTATAATTTAAATTAGTTATGGTAGAATTTCTAGCACTGGTCGACCACTAGTTTGTATACTTTACCGAAGGCTAGTGGCCTTCATATACATTTTTTTTAAATAAAATACAATTACTAATGGTAGGTAGGTAATATTAAATTATAATTCGATATTTTTTTAACAAAAGACAAAATAGTGAATCGTATTAAAAATAATATTAAACTGAAAAATTTCGACGAATGTGAAACGTAGATACTTGAGTATTAGATTATTTGTGAAAATTATTGCTTCCACGTGTTCGTAAAATTTATTTAAGCAATTTAAAGATGTTTACTGAAGTAAAATTATTTAAAAAAACAAATTATCTAATATTACTGAAACTTTTATCGTTATAAATTTTTATACAAATTTTGTTTTTTTTTTTTAATGTGTTTGTTCACGTGTTTTGAATCGATATTTTTTCATATGTTTACACCCCAATACGGAGAGACAGGAACATATCCAGAAACCTAAAGGTGAAGATTGTCCGTTCCCTTGTGTTTTCAATTTTCTTTTATGGAGTGGAGTCGTGGACTCGGGCTAGGGACAAAGACAGAATAGACGCTTTCGAGAGTGGTGTCAGAGGAGAATGCTGAGAACTCCCTGGACGGCAAGAAGAACGAACATAATATCAATTCTTCGAGAACTCCGCATCATGGTGCATGGACATATAGCACGTATAGGGCAGACAGCCTTGAAAAGCTGATAATGGTTGGAAGAGCGCCGAGTACAAGACCACGGGGCAGATCGCCGATGCGCTGGATCGACCACATAAAACAAAACATCCACGCAGCGACACTTCATAGAGCAGTACACCTGGCAGCGGACAGAACACCCTAGAGAGCAATGGTTCGAGAGAGAATTCATGATGGCCACGACCCTCAGCAATGCGGACGACGACTGGTAAGGTAAACCCTAAGCAGGGATATCGCTAAAAATATGATGCTCATAAATAATTTTTGTCTCTATTTTATGGCGAACGTTGTTAAAGTTAAGTGATCACACAGATCAATCAGCCTTCGAAACAGTGGGGCTAGTACGAGTTTTATCGAAAGATAATTGCACCTTAATAAGCGCTTATTAGCGTGCAAATAGAGTTTTTGAATCGAACGATCGAATCATTCGATCATTTTTGTATGGAAATTTTACGAACATTCTACAATAAATATAAAAGAAAGTCGGGTTAGTGCGAACACTTATAACTCGAGATTGGCTCAACAGATTCTTCCGATGTTTGATTTATTGAATTCTTCTCCGCTTCGGATAACAGAATAACTATTAAAAAGTTGAAAGATACATAGTAATATAAAATATAATATTAAAGTTAGTATGGAACGGATTTTCTGCGACGCTAACGCAATCTATGAAAAATACTATAACAACAAAATTATTATTTACCTGACAACCATTGACATTAAAATATTGGTACGCAGATTTTTTGTGGAATTTTTTTTGAAATCAATATTCATAGTAAGGAGAAGGACTACAGGAAAACGTCTGTCGGGAAAGCTAGTTTTTAATATAAGGTTAGCATCTATGTATATGGTGGTAACTTGTCATTTGTTATGTTTTTTTCTAATTATTCAGCTATAAGCTTTTTAAGATATACTAATACCTAGTATTTCTAAGCTGTATAACTTAATAAAAACGAGTTGACATCACAATAAGTACTGATTACAGCTCATCAAAAAAACATTTTCTAAGAAATGGATTTCCACTTATTTTTTTATTCATAAAACTTCGGCAAAAAAACATTAATAATACACGCAAACACATTTGGGATGTTCTGAAATTTTAATTTGCTTGTTCATTCAAAAAACCGATTTCTAAGGAATGAATTTCCACTTATTTTTTATTGTACATAAAACTTCAGCAAAAAACATTTTTATATACGCAACCATATTATTTGGAATGTTTCTGAGATTTTAATTTGCATGTTCATAATCCTATGGGAGTCTCATAGAGGTGTTTTCAAGTTTTAATATTTTTAGGGGTGCCTACCCTACATTTCACACCCACCTCAATTTTATGAAATTAGCATACTTTTTAAAAGCCTTGTATATATCTCAAAGAGAAAGCACTATTTAAATTCAAACCAAGATAGGACAGATGTACACAGTCTTTCAAATTTGCACATGATTCTTTTTTTTTATGTAAATTTAACGAAATTGTTTTAGTTTGTAATATGAAATCACATATTTAAATCTAAAATTTAAAAAAGAGACCATATATTGAAGTTCTCGTCTATTTTGGCAGTGAATATCGCAACAACTAAAATAGGTTCATCCCTATAAATATAAATATTTTGTGAATTTTGTGAACAATTTAAAACTTTCTAATATTTTTTTATGAAGTAGCTGTACGATATCGTTTAGTTTAGATGGTGTGACCTGATAAATTTGAAGTGGTTGGTAGACTAGCAGTGTTTCGTGCGGAAGTCGTGGGTTCGATCCTAGGTGCCGACCATCTTCCTCTTTCACAACACTAGATTTTGGTAGCTTGCTGTGTAAGAGTCAAAGAGTGTATTTGTGTTCACTGGGAGTTAACACCGATTCATTTTTATTAAAAAAAACAAAGCATAAATACTTTAAGGTGCCTACTCATCCATGCGGGCTGCGGAGGACATAGAGGGGGAGAAGTTTGCTGGAGACCCACAAAACATGGAGACAGAAAAGGTACACAACAATAATATAAATTAAAGTCGGGTCAATGCGAATACTTATAACTCGAGATTGGCTCAACAGATTCTTTCGGTGTGTGATTTATTGGATTCTCCTCCACTCCGGCTAACAGAATAACTAATAAGAAGTTGAAAAATGGATGAGAAATAATACAAAATATAAAATTAAAGTTAGTATGGTACGAATTTCATACGACGCCATCTTTGAAAAAATTTAACAACAAAATTGTTGTCTTCTGCAACTGCACCCTCTCATTCTCGCATACGTAATTGTCACTCTTACAGTAGCCCATTTCACTAACTCCACCGTTTCGAACGTTTAAAAAAAAATTTCATACAAAGTCAACCGAATTGCGCGCATATATTCTCGCGTTGATCCCGTCTGAGCTTTGATTACGATTGAAATATGGACGTTTTAGAATAAATATTTTAATGATATTGTTTTATTAGTTTATTTTTGTTTCTGGAGGCGCAGTGCACAATGAACGGGCCTTAGGACCAAAATGTAAATTAATAAAAATTACAAAAAACAAAAAAAAAAATATTTCCCAAGACAAACGGCATGACCAGCAACATAACTCATCCCTTTTTATTCATTTTTCGCGTTAAAATTTTGAATCAAACTAAAATCTTCTTCTTCTTCTTAACCCTCCAATTCCCATGCCTTACCTAATCATGATATTCATATGGAATTCTGTATACTGTGCCTTTATGGAATCCAAAGTGATGGTCCATCGACAAAATTTTCAAATTTTTTGTAGTTTTTTTATGGGGGAGGTGTCACCTTAGGGTGACATTGGGCACTGTAGGTACCAAATTAGGCAAAAACATAATCATACATATTTTTAGTAGGCAAAACTATATTTTTATTGAAAAAAAAAATCCTTAATCACAGATGTGATTGATGTTGTATAAATGAAGTGGTTGATTCACCAGTAGTATTATTCGACGGCTTTCGTACATTGAGTTCGGATTCGAGTCCCGGTTCCAACCATTTTCACTTTCATGACACAACCCATATTTCATAAAATATACCTGTACTACAATAAGTATACTCATCACGACAGGTTACTTTGGCAAGTTGCCAACCATTTTGACAAGCACTGTCTAATCCGAAGGCAAACAAGGGCCACTACCATTTCTTGCCCACGAGTGAAATCCTTTGCAAGTGGCTATTCTCGTCAAAACGGCCAACTCTTTCCATGTACTTCTTTATTTTATGATCATAGCAGGCAGTTCACTTAATTTTTTTTTTCTTTGCTTCCCCACCACGCCAACTCGATCGAATTTACTCCTGGGAGACACTCCGTGGCAGTTGGAGGCCACTCTTACTATACTATTGTCATGCCATTTACAAACACACAGACTTGAGCTCACTGAAGGAAATCGGACCTCTCTCTCTTTTTTCGTTGTCAGTTCACGTTGTAGTAGTGGTTATTTTTCCGCTCCGGTTTCTCTTACAGTGCCAGCTCTTCCGAATCCCTTTTTCGTTAAGGTGTTGAGTAATTTAACACTTGTAAAGAAATTAGATGTATGGCCTTTGTTCTTGAGGCAAGTTTTCTGCTATGTATATAGTAAAGCTAATGCTCTGAGGCCAAGAAGTAAATTTTCCATCTTGAGGAGGAAATATAACAACAAATTCATCTATATTATTATAACCTACATAGTTCTTTAACGCATTCGCTATTTTGAGACTTTCAGGGCTATAAAGTTAACAAAAAGCAAGAATTAATACAATTCATACAAATAGTTCCTAAATTTGTTCAATAATGTACCTGTATTGCCCAATGTCACCTGGAGGTGACATTAAAACTTCAAATAGGTATAAATCGAATATTTTAATGAAATCGTGAAAACAAATTTGTGTAAATACTAAATTGATCCTTTATAAATCTGCTTTTGAAAGAATATTTCAAAATACTTACTATTTATACATTTTTTATTAATGTATATTTTGTTATGTACCAGTTACACTAAAATTCCTGGAACGAGCTAAAAATAACTGTTAAAATATCCAAGATTAGTATTGCCAATCGTAAAAATTATACACAATCGGATTGTAATACCATTGTACAATAATCCTGAATCAAAATAAATATAGTAATAAACCTCCAAATATTTTTAAAAAAATTTTGAAAACGCGGCACCTGTAGGTGACGTTGGGAATTGGAGGGTTTTTAGGCCTTGTGGCCTGTAATTCAAGAGGTGGGGTTGGCCTCTTGCGAGGTCGATTCCCAGCTATCCTTCCACCTTTTTGGTGGTCTCCCCGGGAGGCGTCTTCCATGGGGTTGGCCGTGCAATGCCATGTGAGGGAGTCTGGTTGAGTCCATTCTCCTCACATGGACATACCAGAATCTTCTTCGTTACCTTCCCCATCTTACTATGTCCTCGACCTCGGATATTTCCCGAACCTTGTATTTCTGACTCTATCTCTGAGGGTCTTCCCGGCTATGCTCCTGAGAGTTTTCATTTCTGAAACTCTCAGCACATTTTTAGTCACAGTGGTATCGGCCCTGGACTCGATCCCGTATGTCATAATGGGTCTAACACAAGTTTTATAGATCTTTAAAATCATCTCTTTCAATTCACTTTCAGCATTTTTATTTATACAAAAAATATGCTTAAATGTTAAAAACATATTTCTGAAAGCTTAAAAGAAATTCTATCAATAATCTTACCGCGGTGTTTCAAAACTAAATGGTTGTAAGTGTTCGCACTCACCAAATCTATATTATAAAACTTACATTAATATAAGCCTTTAAATTTAGCCATAAACAATACTCGCCTTTGTTTCCGTTATTATTGCGCACAAGTCGTTGCACTTTTAATAATAACCCGCTCATTAGTAAGATATAAATTATGATGGTATTGTGATATACATTTTCGCCCCCCCCCCTTAGTTGATCAAATATGTACCTGTACTATTTGTGCTTATATAAAGTTTACTAAGTCCTTGTATAGAAACCCCTCGCCCCTTTTTTTGAAAATTCTTTGTGTAAGGAACTTTCATAGGTGGCATTGTTTTTTTCTACTCAATAACTAATATATCGTCATCCATTATTATGAGGTAGATCTTGATAACAATGTTGAATCATCGCGTACTCTTGAGAGGATAATTTGTATGGATTAGGAAGTGAGCCCCGGGCAATATATCTTAGGCTGAACAATAAGGATTCGGACACATGTCACAGGAGATGCTAAAACAGATACTACCTACCTGAGTTATATGGCCACTTAGTTACCTGTTAGTCACGTGAGAGAATATAACAGTCACTGCTATTTTTTTATTTAGAATTTTTTTTTCGGAATCAGATGGGAAATTCGCGGAAAAATTTAGGTTTAGAACTACTGAAATATTTTAAACATAAGGGCACTTTGCACCAAAATGAACGTAGAATGAATTTTAATTAAATAGTTCACCTGACTAAGGATAATTAATAATTATTATTGAGCGTTTTTTTTTTCAGGAACGTCTCTCAATTATTTTCTCGATACATAAATCGAGAAATTTAATATTATTATAAAAACGTAAGATGTAGAAAAATGTGAATATTAATCTATATAATTATTGTAATTTGTTTCATTTACTTACCTAAATATTATTTCTTTTCAGCGTTGTAATGATCCTTAAATAAATCAATAAGTTTAGTTCGAACTAAACTTTTTCACGAATAAATAAATTAACAAGTTTTGCTCAAATGCATTTTTTATGTGCATGTGTTTTTAAATAACGTCTCTACAACAAAGCCTCGATGCTCACCGGACCACAGCGACTACTTGAAATGAAAATGGCGTATATTCCCCCACCTATCGGCACTACTCCCACTCCGCTAATCCTCCTCTCCTGCGCGCTCTACAGTGAGTGTTTGAAACTAGGGAGTCCATTATGCGCCACCCTGTATTATAAAAAAAAAATCAGTTTCGTTTGTTCAAGACTAACGGATCACAAAGTAAAATCTTCTTCTTCTTCTTATTCTTCTTCTAGATCTTGCGATCTGTTTTGTTGAGTTAATCCTTCCGCGGAAAGTAAAATCGATTTAGTTAAAATGTCAAAAATTCTCGCCTGACCCTTATAATATGACTTATTTGCTGACAGGAGGCTGAAAGGTCATTTTACACCTTTTCCGCCTCGGCACAGCCTCGTTTTATTACAAATATTTGGAAGAATGTACACACGAATCCAAGTGCTCCAAATCTAAGCCTAGGGAAGAGGTAAAATAAAAAAAATTAAAAATTATTGTTTTTTTTTTTGTTAACTTAGTTTAGAAAATAAAAATAAAAGTAAAACAAATATTTGTGTGCGTGCAACTGTTATTTTTTTAAAAATCATCATAATAAGCTTTCATCACACAAATGAATAAAAATCACAGCGATTAAGAGCAATAACATCAGTGACCCTATAAGTGGGTTGTTTTATTTCTTTTACAGTTTTCCTTAAATAATAATAATAATATCTTGGTGAGAGTCTTAATCAAACCTTTCTGAAGGTAAGACAGCGGCCTGTATGAGATTATCATTAATGCAAAGACATCTGTGAGATGATCTTATAATATCACGAAATAATATGGAGTGTGTACTACTTAATAAAAATATCATATAAATATTACTTAATGAAATACGTGTGTTGAATGTGAAGCCATTAATCACATGATACATATTGAGACGTATATCTGCTGATGCCTACATATGTATAATGGGAGATTTATTATTTTATACTTCAACTATCTATTCATGATTCCATTTAGGAGCCTGGGAGGCAACATTAGCCATCCACTTTTACATCATTATCATTTCACACCCAGCATATTTTGGGTGTGGTGGATCTAGGGAAATTAATCAGGAACATTTAATTGTCAGTATAGAATAATTCATCGAGAAAAAAATCACCGTGAGCTACCGAGTACAAATATTATTAGAGAACTTTTTTAGATTCGCAGAACCGAAAAATGGTTCCTTCATTCAACAGTCACGTGACTGAAGATAAATTATAAATAGTAATTCAATTGATCCACAAGCACAAAAGACAACACAACAAAGCCCATAGGTACTTCCTTTAACTAATTATAATATGATTAAAACCTAATATTCCTCTGTGTTGACGCAAAAGTATTAAAAATAAAAAATCGAATGTCACCCGCCGCTACCGACAAACTTCACAGTTTGTATGAGTTTAACAGCAGTCACATGGTACATGTTGGAACCATGCGCTACTGTACATTATTTCTCTAGTATTATTTCTTCTCAAAGTCGTGAGAACGATTCTCTCTACATATGCATTAGCTAACGTTCGAAGCTTTTAGGATCACCATGGAAGTTAGAGAGAGCTGCATATTGGCTCCATTTAATATTAATTATTGTCATAGACTTCATCATGAGCAAGAGGTATACCAATAACACATCGAAATTCTACAGATGGTCGAATGGGTGAGAATGGGAAGAATAATTTTATATAGAATTCTATAAAGTCCTTTTTTTTAATGAATCTGTGCTCATTCAAAGTGAACACAAATTCACTCTTTCACAGTAAGCTACATACTTAAAACTTGCGTCATGAAAGAGGAAGATGACGGAAACCTGGAATAGAACCCACGACCTCCAGTATGAAACAATACAAAAACCGGTGTTGTAACCGCTAGGCACTTTGAATATTATTACATTCATTAATGTATTATTGTCACATTCTGACAATAGCACCAACTATCAAACAACTGACAGTTTCTGTCAAACGCCTATTAAAATTCAAACATAGAAACTAGGGATGTTGCGGATATTCACATCTGCATCCGCAAAGGCGGAGCATCCGCATCATATTTCACATCCGCATCTGCATCCTAATCAATTTTAATGCGAATGTTGATGCGGATGCGGATGTACCGCTAGAGCAAGTCACGACGCGAAATTAAGATATGCAATTGTGTTCTTATCTCAAAAGGTATGGCCTTGAAGTTTGAGAGAGAAAGAAGATGGATACCACGTGCAAGTAAAAGGCATGGAGAGCGTTAACTACTGAGCTTTGTTATCAAGTGCCACATTAGAAAGTTCTTGTCTGGAGTCTGGACTTACCAAGACAACTTTGAAGTAGTGCACTTTCAAAAAAGACATTTTATTTCTTACATGTAGAGTAAGATCCTCGTATTGTTATTGATTTTTTAATGAATGCTTATAAACTATACGTGGAGTGGCAGCCTTGACAAGGCAGGCGAAATGTCGGCAGACGCCAGGCCAGATGGGCGGACGACATCGCAAAGATTGCAGGCCGCACATGGATGAGAGAGGAGATGGACGGAGACAGGCTGACGAAGAAGAAGAAGAAACTGTACACAATTGTTTTTTTTATTTTCTGTGAAAAGGCGGCCCTTCGTTAAAAAGGTCCTTTTATTTCTCAGGTTTTTCACCCCTATTATACAGTATCATTTTTTATTCAGAGCTCCGCATCCGCGGATGTCTGACTTGAAAGATACGCATCCACATCCGCGGATTTTAAAAAAACCTATATCCGCAACATCACTAATAGAAATACCAACAAAGCTTATTGGCTAATTGGCAATAAAGATGAGACATTATAACAAAAACGGATATATTCATATCCATATCCTGGCGCCAATTACATGACAGCAGTCGCAGCCTTTAAATTTGATTGCTCTCTTGTTTTCAAAAATTTACAACTTTTATCTATATGTCTCATTAATTATTAAATAAATATCTACTTGTTGAATACATAAGATTATTCGAAATGTTGAACATGACGAGAATTCTCATGATTAGGAGTTTCGGAGACTCAAACATTACCACCTAATGGCGAACGTTGTTAACGTGAAGTGATCACACTAAGCCACCCTTCGAAATAACAGTAGAAGACGGTCGTAAGCCCTTAGTGGTTTGTTCCGTTTAAAAATCGAACATCAATAATGAATTGTTAGAGTCATTGGTTTTTACATATACGTAAACATAGAAATGTTTTTATTGTTTTTCTTTCTTTTTTTTTTAAGCCCTGCACTCGTTTTCGAGCGATTCGGCGTTTTTATTGTTAAAAGCACTAAAAAGTTTAACTTTGTTAAGTATTTTGAAATTTTCTAATTTTCAACGCAACTTTCTTGTTTTTTTTCTTTCATAAGAACCTTCTCGTGACAATAGCCAAAACAATTATTGGTCCAGTGGCCGTTCATACGTGATGCCAGGACCAAGAGAAAAAGGGATACATTTTTATAATTTTTATAATAGTGAGATAAAATATTTTTTTATTGTTTATTTTAAAGATACAACAGCTTTTACAGAATATCAGAGAAACAAAAAACAATTTGAAATTTACAGCGCCAATAATATACCTATGATTCGAAGCGGCATTTTGCAATATTCTAAACTAAACTAAGCTAGCACTTAGGAATCTGAGTATTATTAATTCGGATATTCCCAAACTGTTGTTCCGGAACTATTAGGCCCGAGTGCAGATGGCCTGGTTACATTATATTATTATGTAGAAGTACGAGTGAACGCGTATGGTAATGTGGTAGAGATGAAAGGTGGCATATGGAAGATTGTGCCGCGTTCATAATGAAAGCAAGAACGCAATCTAAGAACAAAAAGGTCTATGTAGTATTGAATTGCGCCAAGTTATGCAATAAGCTTCTTTATATTATAAGGACGAATTGATGAGGAATTTGCCATATTTAGGTTTCTCGGCTTTATTTATATGTATTTGCTTTCACGACGCAACCCTTTGGTTAGTGTGAAAGATGTCAAAAGTGTATTTGTGTTCACTCCGAGTGAGCACAGATTAATTAAAAAAGATACTCACTCGCTCTCCTTTGAAACCCCGCTTAGGAGCATAGTTAGGCCACAAGAGCTCTCCATTAAGCTCAATCTTGCGCAATGTTTATGACTTCCTCCCACACCATGTCCAAATCCCTTAGCTCCGCTTCGAAGGAGGGCAACACGGTGTTAGAGAGTCTTCCTTGTCTTTGGGTCCCTGATGGGAATATAGCACTCTCCTCGGCCGACTATCATTCGGCATCCTTAACACATGTCCCAGCCAAGTTCGTCTCCTTTTCATAATGATCAAAATGATGGTCCATCTTGTACCCAAAATTCTCCTGAGGCACTTCGTTTCGAAAGCGGAGACTTATTGTACCTGGGTTGTATTATAATACTAGCTTATACCCGTCATGCTTTACGTTTTTGATTCCGGTTGTCAGGCTTGATCGGTAGGTAATTAAACAGATTCTAGTCTAGCTTCCCATTGCTTAACAGACCTCTATAACTGACATAAGCACAGAAAAAGAAGAATGACTTTTTTACCGACCTCATAATATTATACGAACCTACCGACATAATTTGCAAGTTTTCATAGAGAGAGCTCTATGGTTTGAATCTTAGCTACATTCCGTACACCCTCTAATTTGTGATAATTAATTAGGCATTCCACCCATAGAGGGTGATTTGTGCTATGTTTTTGAGAAATTTGTATGAAGATCCTAAAAAAATAGAGTTTTTTTAAATAGCTGTAAATATATTAAAGTTAATGCAGCAAATTGTATTTAAGAACCTTCTCCACCATTTTGTACCGCTCTGGGCATATTAATATCTGACCTTAACGTCTGTTTTCTACGATTGATGCGCCTTCAAAAATATAAACGGACTAAAATATTATGTAGATATAATTTATTCGATCAACGGCAATAGCCTTTTACATGTTATAAAAATAGCAATCATAATATTTTTCAATCTACAACACAGTTAATATATATCAACAATAATTATTAAGCGACCAAAACAAAAATCAAAAACACAAACAAAAATGTCGGCTTTGAATTGATACATCTTAAAAAAATATTATAGTAGGTAATATATGCACAAAAAATTGCTCAGTTTAATAAAATAATTTCAAAATTTCTTTAAAAAAATCATTACATTTTGATTTAAGAGGATATCAGCGAACTGTAGAAATTTATATATTAAGATTCAGAATGAAATTAAAGCTTCACTGATAATTTTGAAATTTTCACTGCAAGTAGGATAGTAAGAATATGTATGAATATATCGTTTTTGGCACGAAGTGCACAATTGTTAAAAAATTAGTTAAAAAAATGACAAAGACCAGTGGCAGCTCGTGAAACCATGGCGAGTAGGTACCTACATACATAGTCATAAAACAATAATAATGAGCAAGTCGCTTACAGGGGATGTGCTTTGTGTCGCAGGGTACATTTAACAGCAAATAAATGATTTGAAAACTTTATAACAAATTAATGAAACAGGAACAAAACTGACTACGAAGCAACGAACAATGCATTTTTTTTCAAATATCACTATAACATAACTAACTACATAGGGTGATATTTTAAAAAATACTCGTATGTCATTCCGTATTAATTGTTATATTAGTTTTGAAGTGTTGTGCTATCGCTGTAATTACTTTTTATTTTGTTATATTTTATTAACAGGCATTTCATGCCGTTTATTGATTAAATAGAAAAAAAGATATAATTGAAATATCTATAAGCAAACGATATATGTAGGAATACACTTATACACGTTTGAGGCACAT